>OY821517.1:43574751-44079751 GCA_963682025.1 Cordilura impudica
TTTAATTTTAATTTTAATTTTAATTTTAATTTTAATTTTAATTTTTAATTTTTAATTTTTAATTTTTAATTTTTAATTTTTAATTTTTAATTTTTATTTTAATTTTAATTTTAATTTTAATTTTTAATTTTTAATTTTTAATTTTTAACTTTTAATTTTTAATTTTTAATTTTTAATTTTTAATGTTTAATTTTTAATTTTTAATTTTTAATTTTTGATTTTTAATTCCTAATTTTTGTTTTTAATTTTTAATTATTTTTTAATTTTTAATTTTCCAATTTTCATTTTCCATTTTTCATTTTCCGTTTTTCATTTTCCGTTTTTCATTTTCCATTTTCTATTTTTCATTTTCCATTTGCGAATTTCGATTTTCCATTTTTAATTTTTCTTTTTTAATTTTCCGTTTTCCATTCTCCCTTTTTTCAATTTTAATTTTTCATTTTTCTTTTTTAATTTTCCGTTTTCCATTTTCCATTCTCCCTTTTCCAATTTCAATTTTTATTTTCCATTTTTTATTTTCCATTTTTCATTTTTAATTTTCCATTTTTAATATTTCATTTTTCATATTCCATTTTCCATCTTTCATTTTCCTTTTTTCAATTTTCAGTTTTCATTTTCCATCTTTTATTTTCCAGTTTTCATTTTTCATTTTCCATTCTCCATTTTTCATTTTCTATTTTCCATTTTTCATTTTCCATTTTTCATTTTCTATTTTTCATTTTCCGTTTTTCATATTTCGTTTTCCATTCTCCATTTTCCATTTTTCATTCTCCATTTTTCGTTTTCATTTTTTCTTTCATATTGGCGATTTTTTTTATTATAACGTGATAACGATAAAAAAAATATATATATGGCAATACTACAAACATAGCTCATGGTAGTTGTGTTTCTTGGTATGATTGCTTCATTTTTGCGGCTTTTTTTGAACTGTTAGTGTTTTTGTACAACTTTTATGTTCAACCACTAAAATATTACAACAAACACATTGGTTTTTATTATTTTTTTTTTTTAGAGGTATCTACACATTTTTGACCGTATCTAAGCACAATGATGCCCGATTTAGCCCATTTTCAATAGCAACCTGCTGGAAATTATGGCAAATGATATTATTGTAACCTTAAACAGCAAAATGGTTTTTTTTGTCAATGAGCGTGATTTCAAGACAGGCGGACAGACGGACATCGCTATATCGACTCGAGCTGTGATAAGGATCAAGAATATATATACTATATATAATTTATGGGGTCGGAAATTAGTTTTTCGATGCGTTACAAACGGAATGACAAACCTATATATAACCTCTGCCAGTGAAGTGTGGAGGGTACAAAAATGTTTAACTAAAAATTGTCTATTTAGTCTCAGTTCAAAATTGGTTTTGCAAAAAAATGTGTACGTTTTTTTTTTTTTTACCAAACAAACTATTTTTGAATTTATGTTTCTTATTACCTGGTATCATTTCAGGTTCTTCTTCTAACCAACCATCCGGCATTGTTGCAGTGGGATCTGGTATTTGTGGAGGAGCATCATCATCCCAGTCTACTGGTTTTGAAGCCGTGGGGTCTGGTATCTAATCAAAAAACAAAACGAATTTATATTAAAATCGAAACTGACATTCAAATGGTTTAAAAAAAAAACCCACTTTTTCACGTTCATCCCAATCAACTGGTTTCGTATCTTCAGCATCATCGATTTCACGTGGTGGATTAACAGCTGGTGTGAAATCTTCTAGCAAAGAACCCTCATTGATAATCTTTTGATCTACACGAATTTCATAGGTATTATCGGGCCGCACTACCAAAGTATACAAATGTGGCAATTTATCTTTAAATGGTTCTTCCAAGCGGTCTCTGTTCAAAACACAATAGTTGTAAAATAAAATCAATAAAAAGTAGAACAGTATTTAAAGAATTTCTATTTACTTTGGTTTACGGCAATGCTTTTCAGTAATGCTGCCGTTAATAGGATTAACATGACGGAAAATGAAATGCATTTTAATATCATTGCCACACTTATCGGGACCAAACATAATGGTATAGGGAGTTTTGTCATTGAACTGTAAACAAAATTATAGTAAGAACACATGAAAATATGAAAACAAAAATGTTACTAGACATTTTATAATATAACCTTAGTAAGGTCATCAGTAGCTTTGCCAGCCGACAGCAATTTAATATATGAACCACCACATTCTTGACCCTCCTATGTCGACATGAAAACATATAAAAGAAATAAACAGAAAGAGAGATACAGATATAAAAATAACAAATAATTGGATTTACTTTGATCTACAACTGTTCAACGATATAGAAGCAACAACAACAAACCTGCATAGTAACTTCATATTGTACGATTAAAGGTTTTTCTTCTTTAAATGTAAATGGTTTGCTGAGTTTGGAAGCAATAGCTGCATGTTTGGCTTTTGATTTCAATACCAAACCTTTATCATTTTTCCAAACAATACGTTGGGGTGGCTCAAAATTCCATTGGCCATCATATTTGGCTATTTCTTCAGCAATATCATCTTTTTTAGCTTGAGATTTTACCCACAGCTTTTGAGATTTGTCCACATCATCAAAATGATCAACAAAATAGAATTTCGTTGGATCATATTTTGGACTTTCATACAACAGTTCCTCACCGTTTTCATCTGTGGCTAAGGCCGGTGTATCTTCCTAGAGAAAGATAAAATAAAATAAATAACAATAAAAATCACGTTTCATAAACATAAAACAATAATTAACAATAATTAATGAAAGGTGAGAAATATAAATTTGTTGCCAGGTATGGATGGCATGATGTCTTTGAGTCTCTAACATTTTATAGTAATAATGTGGGTGACAAAGTGATAAGAATTTTCATTCGTTAGTGTTTGTGTGTGTTTGTTTTTCATGTTTATTTTTGAAGTTTATCACGTACCATGAAATATATCAGATCTATACTTCTAAGCACAAATTATTATAACAACAGGTGTTAATGGCCTTCTTTAAGATATTTTTTTTTTTAATTTGACCCATTTATTTTACATAATTTCATGTCTCGTTAAATGTGGTATTATCTTTTAAATTAAAAATTAAAATTTGATTTTTATTAAGGGGACAAATTTGACTGAAAAAGAAACAATGAATAATTGTTTAATTTTAGCAACGAGACGATCAACATTTTATGATGATAATAAATATATTTAATTCAAAACCAAAGTTCAACAAAAATTATCAAATATGAAATATTTTTTTTAACACTGCAAAATTTGGTTTAAAACGTTCTAGATAAGCGTTGCAAATGTTTTTTTTTTTTTTTTTTTTTTTGTTGCAGAATTAAAGATGAATAATAATAATTTAGTATATGCTCGTAATACATATAAAAAATATACCTACTAATAATCTAACCCCATAAAAACAAAGTTTTTATTAAAACTCTTTCTTTCCTTATGCATATGAGTTTTGAATATCTCCGTGACTGTGCGTGACCATACGTGACTGTGCGTGACTAAGTCAAAGTTAATCTTTTTTTTCACAGGAAGTGTACGGACCAAGTTTCAGATCGATCGGATAAGGGAAAATGACATTTAGATCACTCCGTGACTGTGCGTGACTACCCCAAAATTAATCTGTAGTCACAACTAGACTATGGGCCAAGTTTCAGATCAATTGGATAAGGGAGAATGGGGTTGCCCCACAACAGTCAGACAGACAGAGAGTATGAGTTAAAAGAAAGAGTTTAAAAATAGTTACTATGGCCTCAGAAATGTTTATCCTTTAATATATTACAACAAGTTATTTCAGACAAAACATATTTGGATCATAAAAACCTTTTCATCATTCATTTAAGAGCATAAGATAAACGGATTGGGTATAACATTCCAATTTGGGTATAACATTACAAATTTGTTTTGTAATCAAAAATTTTTGATTAACAATTTTAAAAAATTTAAGTATACTAGCAGATTCCAGCGCTCTAAATTCGAGTGCAAATTCTAGAAAAAATTTTTTTTTATTTAATAAAGACCCTAAAGGTATGCTTCACAATTCAACTCATTTTAAATGAAGAAAACAAACTCAACACATTAACACAAACACATTAACAAATTTAATAAACACAGACAAAGCATTGTATAATTTTATGTATGTGTTAGTAGCAACTTTAAACGATCATAACTCCAAAAAATATTCCAGACGATGAAAATTTTTAAATCTGGAAAACAGCTAAAAAGAAATACCTTTCAAATGATAAATTTTTTGTCAAAATCGGGGTAAAACTGTGAAACTTACATCGGTCACAAGAAATTGCCTTGCCTATTAATATTATAGATATTTGATTTCTTAATTAACTTTCAAATTTATAAACAAACGACACAATTTTAGACATTTTTTTATATTTTTTTTACAAACTAGCAGATTCCAGCCCTCGAAATTCGAGTGCAAATTCTAGGAAATTTTATTTTTTCATTAAATAAAGACCCTAAAGGTGCTATGCTAATCAATTATAACCAATTCAAAAACAACACAAAAAACAAATTCATTTCTAATACATTAACAAATTTAATAAACACACACATAGCATTGTATAATTTTATGAATGTGTTAGTAGCAACTTTAAATGCAATTTACTCAAAAAAAAGGAAAAAATTTAAAAATGTGTAAATCTGCAAAATGGCTAAAAAGAAATACATTTCAAATAATATACGTTTGGTCAAAATTGGGATAAAACGGTAGAACAAAACATCGGTCACAAGAAATCGCTTAGCCTATTAATATAGTATATTTTACTCAGCAATATTATCCTGTTTTTGTAGAATTGTTAGAAATATTAATTTTAGATAAACTCTTTTCAGTTTGTACATGTAAAATATAACTACACCTCTGCTATCCGATAAAAGTATAAACAATTAAAAAAAAAAAAATCTGCAAAAGCAGGGGGCATTCGATATCGAGTAAAATCAATCGAAATTCCATACTTGGGTTTATTATTTAATACTATGGACCATAACAGCTCATGGAGCTGTGACAGAGTAATATTACTCTTAGTATTTTATTTTGGAAAAAAAAAATAATTTCGATAACGAATGCGACTCTTTGACCCCAGAGTATTAGTTGTATATATGAATATGTTTATCTATATCTTAAGTCCCGGTTTACACAGGAAATTTTTATACCCTCCACACGTCAGTGGCAGAGGGTATATATAGGTTTGTCATTCCGTTTGTAACGCATCGAAAAACTAATTTCCGACCCCATAAAGTATATATATTCCTGATCCTTATCACAGCTCGAGTCGATATAGCGATGTCCGTCTGTCCGTCTATCTGTTGAAATCACGCTCATTCACAAAAAAAAGCAATCCTGCTGGATAAGGCTACAATAATATCATTTGCCATAATTCCCAACAGGTTGGTGTTGAAAATTGGCTAAATCGGGCATCATCGTGATTAGATACGAGCAAAAATATGTAGACACCTCTAAAAAAACATAAAACCCAGTGTGTTTGTTGTAACAGTTTAGTGGTTGAACATTATAATTGTACAACAACATAAAAAATGCTACAAAAAAATTATGCATTATACATATGTATATTAACAATACCAAGAACACAACAACATAGCTCATGTTAGTAGTATTGCCACATATTTTTTTTTATCGTTATCACGTTATAATAAAAAAAAATCGCCAATATTAAAGGAAAAAATGAAAATGAAAACGAAAAATGAAAAATGGAAAATGAAAAATGGAAAATGAAAATGGAGAATGGAAAATGAAAAACAGAAAATGGAAAATGTAAAATGTAAAGTGTAAAATGTAAAATGTAAAATGAAAAATGTAAAATGTAAAATGTAAAATGTAAAATGTAAAATGTAAAATGTAAAATGTAAAATGTAAAATGTAAAATGTAATATGTAAAATGTAAAATGTAAAATGTAAAATGTAAAATGTAAAATGTAAAATGTAAAATGTAAAATGTAAAATGTAAAATAAAAATGGAAAATGTAAAATGAAAAATGGAAAATGAAAAAAGAAAATTGAAAAATAAAAAATTAAAAATGGAAAATGAAAAATGGAGAATGGAAAATGAAAAATGGAAAATGAAAAACGGAAAATGGAAAATGAAAAATTGAAAATGAAAATTGAAAAATTAAAAATGGAAAATGGAAAATTGAAAAATGAAGAATGGAAAATGAAAATTGAAAAATGAAAAATGGAAAATGAAAAACGAAAAACGGAAAATGAAAATTGAAAAATGAAAAACGGAAAATGAAAAATGGAAAAGGAATAATAAAAAATTAAAAATGGAAATGAAAACTGAAAAATGAAAACTGAAAAATGGAAAATGAAAATTGAAAAATGGAAAATGGAAAATGAAAATTAAAACATGTAAAATGGAATATGAGAATTTAAAAATGGAGAATGGAAAATTGAAAAATGAAGAATGGAAAATGAAAATTGAAGAATGAAAAATGGAAAATGGAAAATGAAAAACGGAAAATGAAAATTGAAAAATGAAAAACGGAAAATGGAAAATGAAAAATGGAAAAGGAATAATAAAAAATTAAAAATGGAAATGAAAACTGAAAAATGAAAACTGAAAAATGGAAAATGAAAATTGAAAATTGAAAAATTAGAAATGGAAATTGGAAAATAAAAATGGAAAATGAAAATTGAAAAATGAAAAATTAAAAACGGAAAATGGAAAGCGCAAAATGGAAAATGAAAATTGAAAAATGGAAAATGAAAATTGAAAAATTAAAAATTGAAAATGAAAAATGGAAAATAAAAATTGAAAAATGGAAAATGAAAATTGAATATTAAAAATTGAAAAATTGAAAATTGAAAATGGAAAATGAAAAATTAAAAATGGAAAATGAAAATTGAAAAATGAATAATAAAAAATGGAAAATGGAAAACACAAAAATTAAAAATTAAATATTAAAAATTACAAATTAAAAATTAAAAAATAAAAATTAAAAACTAAAAATTAAAAATTAAAAATCAAAAATTAAAAATTAAAGACTCAGGTGGAGGGTATCAAAAAATTCGGCACAGCCGAATTTAACACTCTTACTTGTTCTTTCTGAAATTGTTTGAAATTCTCTTTGTGTGTGTTTACACATGAAAGTTTGCTTGCTGAAAGTCTTGAGTTTATAGGTAAGATGGGAGAGAAGAATGCCAGGGGGTACATACTTTCATGTACATCATACTCTGAAATTCTCTGTTGTCAAAATGAAGTTATTTTACGTTTCTTTAATTTTTATGTTTTTTTTTTGTGTTGAGAAAGATAATAATTTGAAATAAAGTTAATTTTGATTAAATAAAATGATAAAATAAATAGATAAAATGATAAAGTAAACATGAACAAATCTTGAATTTCAATACAAAAATTTCAATGTGTAGATAGGGTTGAAAATTTAAAGGAGAATTTCAAACAATTTAAAAAAGAAAAATTTCATGTGAAACCGGGAATTTCTTCATCCGTATCTACACACTAAAATTTTTGTATTGAAATTCAATATTTGTTCATGTTTACTTTATCATTTTATCTTTTTATTTTATAATTTTATTCCAGTTAAAATTAACTTTTTATACCTATACCACTATGTGGTTTGGGTATAATGACTTTATGCTGCTGTTTGTAACAACCAAAAATATCTGACCTACACCCATCTTTAATTATACCGATCGAAACAGAATCACTATCTGATTCGATTTAACGATGTCCGTCCGTCCGTCCGTCTGTGTGTCCATGTAAAGCTTGTAATCAAACTGCAGGTCGCAAATATGAATATATTTTGATGAAATTTGGTATTTAATCTTTTATCGGCCATGAGATGAACGCTTTTGAAGTTGGTGAGAATCGGTCCATGTTCAGACCTAGCCCCCATACAAATGACCCCTATGAAATCAACATATATTGCCATAAGATCCAAATTATCATACAAATCTTAGTCAAATTGGGTTTGTATGTATATATTACATCCATTAATCAGTAGTCCAAAAATGATCCCTATTGGATAACTCTTAGTCATAGGCCCCATATAGAGCTGCTTCCCGATCTTCACTTAAATCTATCAAAAAACAAAAATATTGCACTGATTCTTCTTAAATTTTGTTTGTATATATTTTTGCAAAATACAAGAGTCTTTACCAAACATAGTCAGGATCGGTCCATTTTTAGGCCTAGTCCCCATATAGATATAGCATCCGATATGAACTTTTTCATATCTGCAGCCGAAAAAATTAATAAAAATCCCACTCAAATTTGGTTTATGCTTATTTTCTATATCCAGTTAGTTGGGCCTGAGAGATAGGGTCTCTAAACGCATGGTATAGGGTATCGTATAGTCGGTCTAGACCGACTATAATTTTCTTACTTGTTTTCAAATTATTTATTGTCTCTCTTAACAAAAAACGAACATAAAAATTAAAAAAAACCTAAAATAACTTCACTTTGAAAATTACAAAGCAAGAAACAAAAAAGAGAATTTCAGAGTACATGAAAGTATGTATGAAAGTAAGCCATTCTTCTCTCACGTCGCACCAATAAACTCAAGACTTCCAGCAAGAAAACTTTCATGGTGTGAACACAGACAAATAAATAACAAGTAAGAAAATTATAGTCGGTCTAGACCGACTATACAATACCTTATACCATGCGTTTAGAGACCCTATCTCATAGGCCCAACTAACTGGACATAGAAAATAAGCATAAACCAAATTTGAGTGGGATTTTTATTAATTTTTTCGGCTGCAGATATGAAAAAGTTCATATCGGATGCTATATCTATATGGGGACTAGGCCCAAAAATAGACCGACCCTGACTATGTTTGGTAAAGTCTCTTGTATTTTGCAAAAATATATACAAACAAAATTTGAGAAGAATCAGTGCAATATAGTTGTTTTTTGATAGATTTAAGTGAAAATCGGGAATATGGGGAATATGACTAAGAGTTGTCCCATAGGGATCATTTTTGGACCACTCATTAATGGGTGTAATAAACGCATACAAACCCAATTTGAGTAAGATCTATATGACAATTTGGATCTTATGGCAATTTATGTCGATTTCATAGGGGTAATTTGTATGGGGGCTAGGTCTGAACACGAACCGATTCTCACCAATTTCAATAGCGTTCATCCTATGGCCGATAAAAGCTTATATACTAAATTTCGTCAAAATATATTCATATCTGCGACCTGCAGTTTGATTACAAGGTTTACATGGACACACAGACGGACGGACGGACAGCGTTAAATCGAATCAGTTAGTGATTCTGATTCGATCGGTATAATAAAAGATGGGTCTAGGTCAAATATTTTTGGTAGTTACAAACAGCAGTACAAAGTCATTATACCCAAACCACATAGTGGTATAGGGTATAAAAATCAGAATTGTTCCCCCTTCAAAAACAGAATCCAATGATAACAAACGATCTGGCAACACCACGAGTTGTGACAAACAGATGCACTTCGTACTAGTACAGAAAGTTAAAAATGAGGTTATGTCACCGTTAACCCTCCATAAATAAACAAAAAAAAACACATGAAGTTCAATGAACGTCACAAAACTGCACAGGAAAATAAATGAAAGTGTTAATTGAATGTAATTTACAACAAAATGGAAGAATTATAAACTTTTCACCCTTTCACACACGAGATTTTATCTAAAAAATCTTAAATTATTTTTAACTTTTATGTTAACCACGCAAAAATACACTGACGTGTACTTCACCACCGTAATAAAAAAAAAATACAACCATTCAACCGGTCGATTCGCTTTTTCTATTTCTAGATAGAAGCTGAATATTCTTGAATTTATATTACTTACTTCTAATTCTTCCACGACACCATCGTCAAAATCTTGTTCCTCTTCTGCTCCACTGACCGTGTTTATAAATTGTGAACCAATTAAAAGATTCACCGCTAATAACAGCGCTATTGATGCATAATGCGTATTTCGCATTGTTCTTCTATATTGCTAATTGTTGCCTTGTGATGTATTATCAAACTGAAAGCATATGAAAAGTTAACAAAATCAATTAAATAACAATTTAATTTTCTTTTTACATTTTTATTATTGGTTCGATTAATCAAATTACAACTTACCGCTTTTATCTAATTGCTGCAGTCTACTCAATGAAATTTTCTATAAAAAAAAAGCTAGTAGAACTGAAAAATGGAGGCACACGAAAGAAGACAAAATAAAAGTGGTTGAAAAAACTTCAAAAGTAGAATATATTCCACGTACATAAAGCAAATAAGAAATTTTGTGGAATCTATGCGCCTGTCAGATGTGCACAGTGTTGTGTTTTCAATGTTGTGTACACTGAGCGTATTCATTGTAGCAAAAGTATAAAAGTATATAATAATAATTTTGATTGGGAAAGTATTTGTTTTTAAATTATTTGTTTTTAGTAATTTATATCATTGTTTCGAATTAACTGCACTAATTTTATACAAATAAAAGAAAATATTGATTTAGTTCTGACGTATATTGTGTTGATTATTGTTATTCGTAGGTTTTGTTATTATTGTTCTTTGAGATACATTATGTTAAAAATGTTTTTATGTTATATTTATGAATTTAAATTCCTGAATATGCTATCTAATTGATAGCGAAATATTGATTGAATAAATAATTGAATTAAAACAACAACAACGGCCTCAAGCTTAACTATTTTTATCTAAAATTTACAATAAAAAGGTCGAAATAACACTCAAATTCGGCTGGGCCGAATCTTTGATACCCTCCATCTGCATCTTAAACTCAATATTACAACCAATATTGGGTACGGCTACCACTTTAAAACTTGTCGGTTTGTCCGTACTGAAATTTAAATTTCGAATACCAATTAAATTTAAAGTTAGTTTCTTTTCTTGTTGGCCGGTTTCTATTATAATTTCTTGTTATAAAAAACAATTATCGTGTCTTCTATAGAAAGAATTCGTTACTATTTGAAAAAATGGCATTATTTTTCTTTTACTAGAGTAGAAAACCCCTAACGAAATTCCTTATATAACGCAGCCAGCGTTATAACACCCAAAGTTTGATCCCAGTAAGAAAGTTTTGAGAAAATTCATAATTAAAAAAAAAAAAAAAAAAATAAACTGATTTTTGCTAAAACTTTATAATAATATTAATATTAATTATTATTATTAATATTAATATATTATTAATACTACTAAATTAATATTAATGTTAATATTATTAATATTATTAATATTAATATTAAAAAAGCAAATTTGAAAATATTTTTATATGAATTAGCTAGTAATTTTAATTATTAATTTTTCGTTTTTAATTTTTATTACTCATTTTTCATTTTTATTTTTAAATTTTTATTTTTCATTTTGCATTTTTCATATTCCATTTTTAATTTTTAATTCTTCATTTCTCATTTTTCATATTTCATTTTTCATTTTCCATTTTTCATTTTTCATTTTTCATATTCCATTTTCCATTTTTCATTTTCCATATTTCATTTATAATTTTTCATTTTCCATTTTCCATTTTTAATTTTTCAGTTTTCCATTTTTCATTTTCCATTTTCCATTTTTCATTTTTCATTTTTCATTTTTCATTTTCCATTTTGCATTTTTCATTTTCCAGTTTCAATTTTTCATTTTCCATTTTTAATTTTTCATTTTCCGGTTTAAATTTTTAATTTTTCATATTTCATTTTTTTTTTATTTTTAATTTTTAATTTTTAATTTTTTATTTTTCATTTTTAATTTTTAATTTTTCATTTTCCATTTTTCATTTTCCATTTTCCATTTTCAATTTTTTATTTTTCATTTCTATTTTCCATTTTTCAATTTTCTATTTTCGATTTTCGATTTTCGATTTTCAATTTTCAATTTTCAATTTTAATTTTTCATTTTCCATTTTTCATTTTCCATTTTTCATTTTTCAGTTTTCATTTTTCATTTTTCATTTTTCATTTCTAATTTTTAATTGTTAATTATACCCTATACCACTATGTGGTTTGGGTATAATGACTTTGTGCTGCTGTTTGTAACTACCAAAAATATTTGACCTAGACCCATCTTTATGCCGATCGAATCAGAATCACTTTTTGAATATATGAATATATAATATATGAATATATTTTGATGACATTTGGTATATAAGCTTTAATCAGCCATGGGTGAACACTATTGAAATTGGTGAGAATCGGTCCATGTTCAGACCTAGCCCCCATACAAATGACCCCTATGAAATCGACTTAAATTGCCATAAGATCCAAATTATCATATAAATCTTAGTCAAATTGGATTTGTATGTGTTTATTACATCCATTAATGAGTAGTCCAAAAACGATACCTATGGGACAACTCTTAGTCATAGGCTCCATATAGAGCTGCTTCCCGATTTTCACTTAAATCTATCAAAAAACAAAAATATTGCACTGATTCATCTCAAATTTTGTTTGTATATATTTTCGAAAAATACAAGAGACTTTACCAACCATGGTCAGGATCGGTCCATTTTTGGACCTAGTCCCCATATAGACATAGCCTCCGATATGAACTTTTTTATATCTGCAGACAAAAAAATTGATTAAAATGCCACTCAAATTTGATTTATGCTTATTTTCTAAATCCAATTAGTTGGGCTTAAGAGATAGGGCCTCTAAACGCATGGTATAGGGTATATTTAATTTTTAATATTTAATTTTAATGGTAGAAAAATATGTGGTAAAACTTGCTTAGGCCAATGTGACACGTGCAGTATTAATATACACACAACTGTAATGACTTCAACAATACGAAGAATTACAACAAATACAACATATCTTAAGAAAAACAACAAAAACACTAAAAAATTTTATTTTTTCAAGTTTTTTTTTCAAATTTTCATTCATAACTCGTGACCCCTTTGACCGATTGTGACGATTTTTAATAGCAACTCCTTTGGGATGTTAGTAAACGATTATATACAAATAAGAACGGTCACGCGTGTCTTAGCGCGTGGTTACACACAGTCACGGAGTAATATAAATGTCATTTCCCCTCATCCGATGGATCTGTAACTTGGCCCGTAACCTTGCTGTTAAAAAAAGATTAAGTTCGACTTAGTCACTTACAGTCACGCATGGTCACGCACAGTCACGGAGTGATCTAAATGTCATTTACCCTCATCCGATCGATCTGAAACTTGGTCGATATACTTGCTGTAAAGAAAGTTCAACTTCGACATAGTCACGCACAGTCACGCATAGTCACGCACATTCACGGAGAGATTAAAACCCCACTTCCCCTCATCCGATGGATCTGAAACGTTGTCTATAGACTTGTTGTGCCCAAAGATTAATTTTAAGTCACGCATAGTCACACACAGTCACGGAG
The DNA here is from genome assembly GCA_963682025.1 of Cordilura impudica. NCBI lineage: Eukaryota > Metazoa > Arthropoda > Insecta > Diptera > Scathophagidae > Cordilura > Cordilura impudica. Next base: position 43,588,087 of record OY821517.1, read on the forward strand.
ATATTCAAAACTCATATGCTTAAGGAAAGAAAGAGTTTTAATAAAAACTTTGTTTTTGTGGGTTAGATTATTTAAATCCAAGTTGTTCTTTAGCAACAATAGAATTGGTCGTTACTAATTCACAAAGACGAGAATGTAGTATTTTTTCAAAAATTTTCCTAAGTTATAATAGACTAATAGGTCTATAGGTATTTGGGTTATTTTTTGGCTTACTAGGTTTGTTGATAGCTATAACCTTAGCATTCTTGAAATGGTTTGGAAAATAGTTGAGTTTGATGCAGCTGTTAAATATTATAACCAGTAATTTTAGAGCTTTGATTGGTAGTTTCGTTAAAAGCAGGTTGGGGACATTGTCAAAACCAGGGTATTTTGAGGGTTTTATTGATGAGACAATATTCGTTACTTCTTCAAGATATGTAAAAATTAATGATTCAGAACTAGGATTTTCTTTCTTAAAATTATTTACTGTTGTATTTGTTAATGTATCCGCTGAGTGGTTGTAGTTCGCAGTGAGGTTATTGGCTTGGACAAATGTATTTGCTAGTACTTCAGCCTTGTCCGTATCAGATGTTATTTTTGTATTTCCAATTTTAAGGAGAGAGATTTGATTTTTTTTTTCTTTTCCTCGCAAGTTCCTGCTTATTTTCCAAAATGATTTATTACCTGGTTTTAAATTGGATAATAATTGTCACCATTTCTTATTGCGTTCCGAATTAATACTTTTATCAAACATGTTACTTAGAAACTTAGTACATTGATTATAAAAAGTTTGCTCGGCTATATTTGAGGATCGTTGGCTCCTTCTTAGTTTAATATATTTCACATTGCTTTCTGGTAATGTGTAATTATTTTTTTGAGTTATTTTAGGTGTAGACACATCCCTTGCTTCGAAAACTACATTTATAAATTTCTGAATTTCCTGATCAATCACTACCTTGGTATTGTATATATCGGAATATAACGTGATTTTATTGTCTAAAAAATTCCTAAAAATGTTGCAGTTGGTTTCTCTATAATCATAATAATTTATGTCAACATGCAAGGCCATTGCGCCATTTTAAGCGTACATATAATGGGGCGATGGTCTGATGGTAACGGAATTGCTTAAGATAATATCGACTGTGGATGTTTCGCGATTGTGTTGATGGGGGAATAGGGTTGGACTTTAGGATAGTGAATGAAAAAATTGCTTGATTGCTGTAGATTGTTGAGTGCGATACCCGCAGTATTACTCATATGCATAAGGAAAGAAAGAGTTTTAATAAAAACTTTGTTTTTATGGGTTAGATTATTACGAGTACATAAAATTATATATACCCGTGAACTTTCTTATCTTTTTAATAGACATCGAACACTAACATCTGAATGTCAGTTTTTTTTTATTAATTCAGCTTATCTTTGGAACTTGCTACTTCAAACATTCAGTTCATAAGTAACGCAATGCAGTTTAAAAAGGCCCTTTTTAAATTAAATAGTATTCTATTTTAAATCGTTTATTTAATAATTAATTTTTATATTAAATTTTTTTATTATTATTATACACAATGTTGAATTTCCTTATAGTGCGTTTACATCTAAGCAAAATCTAGTATATTCGAGCGAAATCTAGCTCATTTTTAGTAGATTTCCCATACACAACAAAATCCGGCTCGTTACTAGATTTGTGCAAAATCTCACAAAATCTTGTCAAACATGGGCACTACCAAATGATACTACCGTATTTTTTTAAAATTGTAGTAGAAAATCACAACGCAGTGACTGAAAAATTTACATTTAAAAACAAAAGCAAACAAGTTGAATAAAAAGGAAATGAAATATTTATTATTAACAAAAAAAAAACAAAAAAAAAAAATAACAAATCTATAAAAAACAAGTAAGAGTGTTAAATTCGGCTGTGCCGAATCTTTGTTAAACTTAATACCAAATTATTTCAGCAAATTCTTTGGGTTGGTTTTCGTCTTTTCTATTATTTCGGATTTATTTCGGTGTTTGCTTTTTGGTCATCGTGGTTGCTGATCGGCATGCATTTATGTTATATGACATAACTTCTCTTTTAATTTAATTTTTGCTAATTAAATAGCTCGCCCTAACCTCCATTGCAAAGGTAATGGTTGTGTAGGGTGGCTATATGCATTAAATCGTGCTAATTGGAGATGGCTGTATAGTTTCTTTCAACTGGCGAAATATTTTTTCATTGCGGTCATGTAGGTCGGATGGAGTAACAAAATAATAACCAAAAAAAAGCTCTCTCAACTTTTGATGTGTAAACATCTATACGCGCAGGGGGGTAAATTTCTATTTCACAATACAATCACAAAAACAGCGTAACTCATATCGGTGTGAGCTGAAGCAGATAACGCTGTGTGACTTATGATTGTATTGATGAAAAAATTATGATATAACATTGTTTTTTTATGCCACTTTTTTAAAAGCGTCATCTATGTATCACTTATATACGTTTATATTGGGATATTTTTAACGTTTTACAGCAAAGGGTTGTTGAATTAGCTGAAACAGTTTTTGCTATAAGTGATAAATAGATGACGCCTTCTGTTTGATTTTAAAAAATGACATAAAAAAATTTTTAATTACTAGATGTTTACACATCTTCCCTGTGATCGGACTCCATGATTTTTTTTATTAAAATATTGCCTTATTTAGAAAACATAGAGAATAAATTTATAATAATAAATAATTAAATTATATAAACATTTTAAATAAAATAATTTGTTATCTTTATTTTCTGAAAATCTTCAAATTTACATCCAAAAAAATTGTGAAAATTTCTATATAAAAAATAACATTCTCATCAAATTGCGTTATTTGTGTAACAATTTTTATGTTCGCAATTCTTAAATATCATTTAACGTTTTCTAAAATTCATTGAATTTAAATTAATGTTTTCTGTAGTCCGATTCCGTAAATTTCAACAATCTGACAATCACAAAATATATCGAGAGCTATTGTTGTTTGCACTAAGGATTAAGTGATTCACTAAGTACATACATCTTAACGACAGTCGACAAATCTCTTTTTCTATATATTTAAATTGTAAACGAGTGGCATCTCTGTTAAAATAAGCGAAAAACACAAAGAAGAATAGAAAATAACAAATTACTTCGTGTTTGACAGGATGATTTTATGTTTATGTTTAATATCTCTATTTTTTTACTAATATTTCTGTTTATTTATTTGAAAATGAAATAATGAATTGAATATGCTATTTAATTTTTTTATTTATATAAAAAAGTTTTTTAATGAAAGCAAAATATTTTCACTATTTTATGATTTTTATTTATGTATGACGACATTTCAACCTAAAAACTTAAGTTTTTATCGATTGAATAAACTACACAAAAATAGTTGTCGTTTAGATAACAACAACAACTGACTTTAACAATAGCGAATATTGATTTGGTTTTAGACCAGGTTATGATGTTTATTTTGTACACTTACTTGGCTATACTGGTCAAGAGTTAAAAGAAAAACTAATACGTTCTTTTTTCTCCAACGTTTCGCCGGATTTTCCCGGCTTCTTCAGGGAGATTTTATTACACTAAAAACACATTGTATTATTACACCAAAATTATAATTAAATTTATTATACCTACTTAGTTTATAATTTAAGACAATAATATATTATAGTTAACACATATTTTGTCTATGTTCTCTTTATGGTTCATTGTACTGTTAGCTTTTTGTCTTATTCTTAGGCTTTCGAGTGATAATCTTTTGTTTTGTTTATTCTCTATGTCTAGTATTCTTGTTCTGTCAAAATCAGGTGTATGTGCATGATCTAGCATATTTTGTGCAATGCCGGTAGTACTTCTTTTCTTTTTGATGTCTGTTTCGTGTTCTGTTAGTCTTGTGTTCAGTGATCGTTTTGTTTGCCCTATGTAGACTTGGTCACATTGTTCATTTGTTGTGCCTTTACATGGTATTTCATATACAACATTACACATGTTTAATTTTTCTATCTTGACTTTGGCGTTTTTGGATAAGTTTTTTAACGTGTTTTTAGAGTTAAAAATACACAAATCAGACAACAAACTTCTCTTCGACTGGTGTACAAAACCAACTTCTACAGGCAGAATAATTAATTATAATTCATTCCAACCACAAAAAACAAAAATAAACACAGCATATAGCTTAATATGTAAGGTAGTAGATATTAGCGATAGACAATTCATTAACAAAAACAAGCAAATTTTGGAAAAAATATTACAACAAAATGACTACCCGGTAAAGATAATAAAAACACTAATAGATAGAAAAATGAATTCAAAAAATAAGATGCAACAATAGACAATTCCAATGTTGACAAGAGATATATAAGCATATCTTATATAAAAAAACCTCACTGACAGTAAATCACTACGAAAAATAATCCCAGGGGATAATATAACAATTACACATAAATCCAACAACACGTTAAAAAACTTATTCAAAAACGCCAAAGACAAGATAGAAAAATTAGACATGTGTAATGTTGTATATGAAATACCATGTAAAGGCACAACAAATGAACAACGTGACCAAGTCTACATTAGTTTTTCTTTTAACTCTTGACCAGTATAGCCAAGTAAGTGTACAAAATAGTGAATATCGTTTAAAAATTTTACTGATAATTTTGTTATATTCTTTTTTTTTAACGATTCGACTATCGTTAAAAGAACCCTACAAGAAATGAATGACTGAAACTTACACATAAACAATTTTTGTACAAACACACTTGCAGTTTTTTTCTATTAAAAACATATGACTGTCATTGTTGCTGTTGTAGAGTTGTTTTTGTTAAGGTTTAGGAAAGGTAAGTAATTAATTAAATTAAAAATTCAAGTTAATTTTTGTTGTTTCTTTAGGATTCTTCAAAATATGTCAGTGAATTCGTTAGTGCCATTCTCAATTGTGGTGGCACGTCCCTCCATTATACCCTTCCACGATTTATTTTTTGCTGGCGTCTTGTGGCCTATTCCTGTTGGATCGTTTACTTAAAGATATTGCTGTAGAATCTTCACAAACTTTCAATCTAGAAGCTTTTATACCTCTTAGGAAACGCATTTGTGTAAAGAATTATATTGTGCGACAATATGTTATATCCTGGATTTCGATTGTGAATGCTGTACCAGAAAATAATATGAACATCTATTTGATATTATTGATGGACTTTTTATGATGTTTGAAGATAATACACAAGAAATACAATTGTGTGAAACTACGCTGGCACAGTTTATTCAATCGATTCGTAATGATTACAGTTCATGCGCATGGAAGACACTATAAATATATTGTTAATACATGCGCAATCACCAAATGAACTTAAGGTAATGCACTGACATTTTATTAAAAATTCTAGCTATAAACAAAGTAAATCTTCCTTGCAGTATTTTACACTAATCCTTATATCTATCTTTCAGTCTGTTGCCATAACATGGATATGGGAGTTTGTTTTAATATTTGAATGTTTTAATTTATGCCATTCTGGAATATAGTGTCTGGAATATGATGTTGATAATATGAAATGAAATTAGTTTCTTCAAAAGAACAAAGATCTCAGAATATAGAACAAATTGATTTATGGAGGTATTATCACAATATCTCTCACACCGTTCTGTACAAACAAAGGTAGCAGTATTTGAATGGATACATCATTTACTCATCAATTTTCCAAATGAATTGTATCAGGTTTGGCCGAAATTGTTAATTCACAACACTCAAAAGGTAAGCTTTAATATAAATTGTTGATATATATGTAAGTGTTATAATAAATTGTTTTCTTTAAGAAACTACTGATTGCACTAAGGCCCATTACCGGAAATTTCTATTGAGTTTGGGGATGTTTCGAGTGAAAAGTTGTTTAAATATCTGTTTTAAGTTAAGCCCATTGTCATGTTTCAACATTGTCTCAAAGTTATCACCACGTTTCGGAATTAGTGATATTGTTGTTTTTAATATTTAATGTTTATTTTTAATTTGATTTTTAATATAATAAATAAATAAATAAAAAATAATAAGTCGTGTTTCATTATAATCAAGCGTGACCGGTCAATGATGATGTATATATCCATCAAATGTGACCGGTCAACGATGATATAAATAGCTATCATCGTTGACTACTAAACAGCGGTAGAGTGAGCAGTTCAGATATATATTATATGGTTTACATACTTTCATAGGTTAGAGTAAGATGCAAAATCACATGTACACAAAAGTTTCGGTCAGTTTTGGCATATTTGCCTTAATAAAATGATAGAAACTTTGTTCTACGCGATGACCGACACAATTAGATGTAATCGCAATCAGATATTTTGTAGGTAAAGCAGAATAATAATTCTATATAACTATGTAGAACTGTTTTGAAAGCAAAAAACTCATTGATGAACTCGGTAGCTCTATTTTGTGAAGACAACAAAAAGTTAATATGCCAAACTTATGTTCATATTTGTAAAAGAATAATGAAAAAACTTATGAAATAAAAGACCAGCCCGTGTATACTCTTAACATTGTTCTGTATGATATTTAGACGAAAATATTAACATTCATGTTAAAATAGAAATAACTATTGCAAAGCTAATTAGAACAAACAAAAATTGTGGCGCCATCTACTGTGGCATAGTCACGCTGAGCAAAATGAAGTGACACTCTGTTAATGCAAAAGAAATGTATTTTCCCCACAACAAAATATTGCAGAATTTTATGTAAATAAAATAATATACCATGCAGTTGTTATGGACATACTTATATACATATACATATATAATATATGTATATTATTTGAATTATTTAATATGTTCTTGTATGTATATGTAAATATTACACACAAAAAATACAACATCAAACGTTATTTTTGTGTTTTTCTCTTTAAATAAATTTATACATAAAATTTTTTTTTTGCTGAATTTACATTGTTTTTTTTTTATTAACAACTAGGTATTTTAGCATTATTTGCTTTAGATACTGCTGAAATTTTACTCCCTTTATATTAACTCGTAGTGTCTGCTTGTCGAAAAAATTTTGGATCGATTTTAACCCCTTTCCTGTGACCCATTCGATCTGAAATTTTCAGTCAGGCTCATTGTAATAACAGAAATGATCTAACAAATTTTTTTAGTGATGCCAAAACAATGGAAACTTTTAAAATTTTCTACCAGAGTTAATAAAAAAATGTACAAAGGGTTAGTTTTTATTATATTATTACCACAACGACCACAAAAACAACAAGTCCAGCTATGACAACAAGACAACATTTAGAATAACAACAAGAACAATATAGAAACATCATATTTTTCATTTTTTTTTTACTTTTTCAGAGATTTCCCTGGACCTGTTCAAACGATTTTAATGAAATAGAAATCTTCCCATGAATTTGGTGAATCATTCTCACTAAAAATGATCACTGTAGCTGCACCATTAAGGGCGTGTTCGTGACAAGAACAACATAGAAAGTTATATTTTTTCAAGACTTTTTTTAGTTCTTCATTCAAATCTCGGGCCCTAATTGACCGATTTGGACGGTTTTAAATAGCAAACTTTTCAGGTTGTTAACAAATCATTTTTTATATCAACGAGTACTCTAGCTGCCCGATTGATGTCGTCATCGTGATGTCCACAGACGGACAGACGGACATCGATATATCAACTCCGGTTGTTACAAGGATCACAAATATATATATTTTATGGGGTCCAACATTTTTTTTCTAATTATTACAAACGGAATGACAAACTTATATATACCCTTTGCACACTGGAGTGGAGGGTATAAAAATATTTAGTAATTGAAAAGTTATAACTTTTTATACCGACATGTGCCCATTCCAATCTGAATGAATTTGTTTTTGCTGTTCAAACAAAACATTTAACAAATGCTGATTTTTTTTCGCAAAATTTCTATTTAAGTTTATGCTTTTTTCATTTTTGATGTATAATATAATTATAAAATCCGTTCCTTTTTAGAAGTTTCCATATTTCTATTATCCTATTGTTTTGTTTATTTTTGGCATTTCCAGTTTATATGTTTTATTTCAATCAGGTGTTTATTATTGTGGAAACAAAATCTCACAAAATGTCAAAAAAGTTAGATGTAAACGGTATAGATTTTGAAATAGATTTCAACTAAAATCTACTAGATTTTACTCAGATGTAAACGCACTATTACTACTATGTAACTAAATAGTATTAATCCTTTACTTTAATTATAAAATTTTATGTATTCTTGTATAGAATTCCGAAATAAATAAATTTATTTACATTAAAATAATAACAACTTATATTTTGATAGATGTTTTCGTACATTCAAATTGAGACTCTGATAAAAATTTTATTTTCTGATTTACAGAATTTTTGAGGGGCCCTAAAGCTGAACTCTTAAGCTAAAATTAATTACAAAATTAAATTTCCCCTGAAACTCGCTTCACTCAAATGAACTATATCAACTTAATTCAAGATTTACCCTAAGAGCAAATCTGGCACTGTTACGCCCTATGGTTCTTTTGTGCCATATTTAATTTATATATAACTTATGGATGTCTTTTTTGAGATCAAAAACACATTCACTATAATTTAACAATGTCAAAAGAAGCGGTTATTAAATCAGATATAATAATAATAGATAATAATTGAGAATTTTTATTTTTATGCACAAAAAATAAAAAAATGAAAAGCATAATAAAACTTGGGATGCCTTTGTAGCCCATATACGAGTATTTACTTAATGATTGCAATTCTCCTTTAGTAAAAAATAACATCCTAACGGCATATTTACACATTCATATCGCAGCCTTATACGGGACATTGCTGTTGCTGTTGCTGATGTTGTTGATGATTGGTGATTGCTCAATTGAAATGTTTACTTAAGCAAATACTTAAAGCAAATAAAACTAATAATAACTACTTTACGAATGGGAAATGAATAGACTTGTTGAAAGTCTCATACACATAAAAAGTAAGTCCATACAAACACACATTCACATGCACATTAACTGACTGACAAATTCAACAATGAATGAATAATAGAAAATGTTTAGCTTACAGACGTATGACACATTCATACAAACATACGAATATCTTTTAAAATGTTCCTACACATATCCATACGTACTCGTATATAGCCGTGTGTCAGACATACAAAGTGCTGGCGGACATAAGCTGTCAATTTGGTCTAACTTGAAGAGCAAACATTCTCATTCTACTCGATTGTACGAGTATGTTAAATTATGGACAGAATTTAATAAAGATGGCGAAGAAGACAAATAAACATATGGAAAAAGAGGAAAGAATAAAAGACAAATGTACAAATATTTAACATCAAATCAAGTAGCTTTCAATTATTGAAGTTTGAAACTTTAGAACGAAGTGAAATTGACAGCCCATTTATCGAACAGAGTCAACCGAAATGTTTGACAGCCCTAAATTAAAGACACTTGTTTAATTCTGTTTGTCGTACAATGCAAATGTCGCCACATTTACTATAAAAAAAAACAAAAACAGACAGTTTAAATAAAATAATGTTTCAATAAACATTTTTATTCGAATATGCAAATGATTAATAAGTCAAGGTATATTTTTAGTTCACTTTTTAAGCAATATGCGGGCACGGAGGAGTGTGAAAATTGGCATAGTTATAGTTCATATGGTTGAGAAGCTGAAAATGATAAAATTTATGTTTAATCTGTCTTAAAAATATATTATAATTATAATAATTCGTTTACACCCTGTTAATGAGAATTGTGAATTGTTAAAATTGATTAACATACCTTTAGGCTCATTTAAATATTCATAAATGTTTTATACATTGGAAAACAAAAATTGAATGAAAAAATAATATTTCCTAGAATTTGCACTCGAATTTCGAGCGCTGGGCTATACTAGTACAAATTATTAACCAGCAAAAAGATACGAATCGGCTCAGATACTATGAGTTCAGGAAATTATAAATTGTTCGAAACATGTTATTAAGTTATAATCGATGGATGTCGACTATACGATACCCTAAACATTTGGTTTCAGGAATGGATTTTAAGATTTATTCAAACATTAATACAACCAATTCTACTCTGATCACAGGTTGTAGTTCACTATATATGTAGTTTCTTTTCTCGCAACTTATTCTTTACGCATATTACTTAATTTTTGTAAAACAGAGTTCAAAGGCCACAATCACTAAAGCGGAAGTTAAAATCAAATGGCAGACTCATATGTTTTGAATACTAATAAGTCTCTGCTACTGAATATTATACTTCATTTTCAAAAGGTATTATTTGTATATTATATTGATTTAGTGAGGATGTTAGAAAGTTATATTTATGTACGAGGGTGGTTCCAGAACAACCTGATCTGATAGAGAAAGCACAACAAAGCTCGATGCATTTTTCCCAGCCATATTTGATAGCCTGTTTATAGTAAGAACTGTCTAGCTCCTTAAAGTAGCCATCAACCAGAGACTACACCATTGTTGGCAAATATTCAACCACCGAGCCGTTTTTTAAGGTTCGGAAATAGAAAATAATCCGAGAGAGCTAAATCTGGGTATAAGGTGCGAGATCAAGCAATTCGAAATTTAATTCATAGATTTTGGCCATCGCAATAGTGGATGTGTGGACTGATGAAATAAAAAGCGGTAATTTTTCTTTAATTTCATCATTTAAACGCTGGAATAAGTTAGCATAATAGTTGCCATTGATTGTCTTTCCTTTTTGAAGAAAAATCTATAAAAATTGTCCCATCCCAAAAAAAAAAAAAACAGATGCAATTTTATTGTCTGCAGATGGAACTGTCTTCGCCTTCTTTCGACACGATTCTCCATTTTCAGTCGACTGTTCTGTTTGTGAAGTGCTGGACCCATGTCCCTTCCATGGGCTCTCGGCTTAATTGCGGTGAAACATCACCAAATACTCTGTTGTAACATCTTCAAGACGTTATTTTTGTTCTATTGTGAGCAAAAGCGGTACCCATTTTGCGAACAGCTTTCTCATCTCAAAATGTTCGGTCAATAAAATGGAATACAAATCCCATATATGGGCAAGAGCTTCAAAGATTATTTTGGAGCTTCTGGAGTGCGTTGATGCTAATTAATGACAGAAGGGTATCCAACTCTATTGACTCGTTGCAACATCATCGGAATGTGGGTTGTGTAGCACTGTTCTATAGATACTACCATGAAAAATGTTCTTCTGAGATTAGCGAACTCATTCCAAGTGCCCGAATTTCAATTCGCTCTACTCGCTTCTCTAGTAGATCACATCCCTTTGTAGTCTATTGTTCAGTTGACCGCACAACGCATTAAGGAGAAAATTCGTTTATCTGTCGAACTACCCGCACAGGTCTTTCCTGACAGTTACAATCTAATACAATTTAAGTCAAATATCCACAATCACTACTCCTTCTATCCTTCTTCCCATAACCTATTTTCCTGAGATCAACACAATGCACTGCATCTGTAGGGGGCCTCCCCTGAGTGTTGGTCAATATTAAAAAAAAAATATGCGCTGTACAGCACTTTCTGAAGTGCCTATAATTTCAGCTAACTCACTTCAGCCGACGATTATACAATCACATTTTGTGGGTTGGTCGACCACTACGGTACGCAGTGAGATGGCTTCATATATTTTGTGAAAAAACTATAAGGAGTGGTACTAGATCATTGCAAGTTGGCTCCGAGAATTATATTGATTAAATTAAGTAAAAAATGGAATTTCTTCAAAATCAGCCATGCCCGCCGCTCATCGCCCATATAATCAAAATCGATTTTTTTTGCACATACACTTTCTGGAATAAAAACTAGCGATGAAAAATTTCAGTGTTTGGCGAAAATCTTTACTCTATACTTCCTGTAGTCCTTATTTCATGCTTCTTCCGCTTCTTCACTTAGCATGACCGGCATGAAATACCAACCATATTTTTGAACGAAAAGTTTTGTCGTATCTATAATATTAATAGGCAAGGCGATTTTTTGTTACCGATGTTAGTGTGTTAGTTTTAATCCTATTTTGACCGAACATTTGAAAGGTATTTCTTTTTAGCTATCTACCAGATTTACAGATTTTTAAAGTTTTAATTTTTTTTGGAGTAAAATGAATTTAAAATTGCTACTAACACACAAAAAATTATACAATGCTATGTGTGTGTTTATTAAATTTGTTAATGTGTTTGTAAAAAAAATGATTTTTTTTTTCATTCACAATAATAATTGTGTTGAATTGAAAAAAGTCTTGGACATGAACCAATAAATAATTGTGAATTGGCTGAAATTGATTACCTTTAGGGTCTCTATTTAATGAAAAAATTAAATATCCTAGAATATGCACTCGAATTTCGAGAGCATCGAGTACAGGGTTGGAAGAAAAACGTCACTTCGTATTTACTTCATTTGATGATTCTGTTCTTTGTTGAACGGAATCGACTCTTATGCATACGAAGCTTGTTTTTCATATTTCTTAAAAATTTGTTTTTATTTACTTTACATTTATGCAATTTATCATAAAATGATTACGGCACCGCTTTGAAATTGTTTTTTTTTTCTTAACATTTGCAACTTGATTTAAAGTAAGTTTAGAATTTTTGGCTTTTACGAAAGTGTTTAATAATTTAATTTCTGCATTGCAGCTAATTATTTCTTTACACAGTTCTTCATATGAAACCGAAAACATACTCATTTTTATAAATATGTAAAAAAATTAGAAAAACTTTTCAAATTATAATAGCAAAGTTGTGATTCTTCCTTTTGTTCACTACTAATCTTAATAATCTAGCCCATAAAAACAAAATTTTTATTAAAACTCTTTCTTTCCTTCTACATATGAGTTTTGAATCTCTCCGTGGCTGTGCGTGACTTTGCGTGACTATTTTAAAAGTAATCTTTGGTCACAACAAGTCTATTGACCAAGTTTCAGTGACTGTGCGTGACTATCTTTAAGTTAATATTTGGTGGCAACAAGTCTATGCACCAAGTTTCAGTTTCACTGCGTGACTGTGCGTGACTATGCGTGACTATGTGTGACTATGTCAAAATTAATCTTTTTTCACAGCAAGTCTATCGACCAAGTTTCAGAACGATCGGAGAAGGGGAATGGGTTTTAAATAACTCCGTGACTGTGCGTGACTATGCGTGACTGCGCGCGACTACCCCAAAATTAATCTATAGTCACAAGAAGACTATGGACCAAGTTTCAGATCAATTAGATGTGGGGGAATGGGGTTGCCACATGGCAGACAGACAGACAGACAGACAGAAGTGTCTTGTGTTTTACGTGAGTACCTGTCTCGTTGACATAACCTCACGGTGGTCTGAATACTGGATCGGAATATGCGCCGACCACAGCCCCATTGTGTAGTTAAACTACACTCCGGTACCAATTCAAGACTTGTGCATTTGGGCAACAAATCGCACTCCATGGTGGGGAGTTGAGGCCTACCTAACACACCTCTGCTGTTCTAAGGACCACAGCGCCCGGTTGAATGTAACTCCACATCGAGCTGTGCTCTCCTCGCGATTTTGAGTATAAACCACAGCTACCACATACTCCCCTAGGGGCCGTAACCGCAAGTCAGCTGGAATCTCTGATTCCAGGGGCTCCTGACTTCCCGTGGTACCAGATATACATATATATATATATATATGTATAGCCTCCGGTCAGACTTCGTAGGAAAGCTACTACCAGTATGGCTCCAAACAGCTATGGACTGGTGGCCATTCGAAGGTCTCAGTCCCACACCCAGACACTCACTCACAGGGTGAAGGTATACTACTAAGCCCTTCTAGAAAGTCTTGAGTACACACGCATGCGTACATCCTGTGGATGTAAACATGCGTGTGCGATCAAACCCTTCTTAAACGTCTCCTTTTGAAGACTTCACATGCATAAACATTCATACGACTCATTCTCTCATCATTCACAAGCACATCACTGACATCACAACCATCGTCCGCTAATACGACACCTATAGAATCTAGGTTCCGTATGTCCGAGTAGAACGTGCATATGCACAAAACATGACACCAGTCCTCGGTAGAAGGTCCACAGTCACACTCCGACGTTTTGGCCAAAGCTCTTTTATGCAGAAATGCATTAAAATACCTGTGGCTCGTAAGCAAAAAGCCCATACTCATGCTAAAACCAAAGTCTGGACGTTTTGCCACGAACGTCACATCGCGAATGAAGGCATATGTAACTCGTCCTTTGTCGCTACTGTCCCACCTATTTCAGCATCTGGAGATAACACACTCATTTAATAGTACCTTGCGCTCCTTTCAGCTGTTCCCACTAATGTCCTCGTTTGTTACCCAATCGTCTTGCAACAACGGCTGTCCTTTTTTGATCCTGTAAACAATACGTTCACGTATCACCTCCGAATCAAGAGGGTTTACACCTATCAACACCTGTAAGGTCTCCGTGGAGATCGTACGACAACATGACACACAAGCGAGCAAGACTACCCTTTGACATGATATGATTTTCAGCTTTCCTCTGGCAGTCGTGACCACGCTGGACCACACCGACGAACCATATGTTGCGCAAGCAACAAATAATCCGCGGTAAATGGCTTGCATCGAACGCCTGCTGAGGTCCCAGTCATTCCTAAGAACGCGCCGGACACATCCCACCACACCGCTTAACTTCGTCTTAACACGCTCGAGATGAACCAAAAACTTCATACGCTCACGCATTGTTATCCCCAAGTATTTGACCTCAGTCGCATACTTAAGGCTAACGCCATTGGCCCTAACAGTTGGAGGTCGATTTAGCGATAACTTGCCTTTCAGCAACATCATCACAGTTTTGTCCATTGCTACATCTACACCTACTCATCTACTCCAATTGCAGAGAATCTGCATGACTTCCTCCCCCTTTCTCTCCAGCTCAGCACGAGACTGGACTCGATAAGGATGAGCAAGTCATCTGCATATCCGCACACATTGTATGCAACCATCAGCCTCAGCAAAAGAGGATTCATCATTAGATTCCAAATAAATGGTCTGCAGATGAATCCCTGCGGACAACCTCTGACCACCTCAATGCACACGGATTCGTTCACACCAGCGACGCAAGCTCGCCTGCCAGAGAAGTAGCTTTTCCAAAGCTCCAACTCTTGATAGCCGAGCTTCCCATAACAGGAAGTCGAACGCACCCATGAAATCAATAAAGATTCCAAGGACATATCCTGCCTCTGTCCTGCCCACGCATGCTTTAACTTGCTGCCAGGCGTCTTCTACACTCTTTCCACCTTTAAAGTCAAATTGCCACTCACATATGCCCTGGCCGATCCTCTCCTGAAGCCGTTTCGCCATAATCCTTTCCAATACCTTTTCAAGAACCGCGAGCAGACTAATGTCCCTATAGGAACGAGGATCGCTCCTGATCCTATCGGGTTACTTCTGCAAACCAACGACATGGACTATCTTCCATGCATGTGAAAAATACCCCTCTAATACACACTTTTCATAGATTGCCACCAAGTACTCAGGAATGGCCATCCAGATGATTTTACACATCTCTTCGTCACTCCGTCCATACCTGGAGACTTTCTACTCCGTGTCTGTCGAATGCTCTACTCCAGCTCAGTTCCAACGGACGAGGAGGAATCGCCCCCTGAAAAGGAAGATGGATAGAAGATACTGGGCGAGTTCTATTGTGAAGAAAATTATGCATCTATGAACCGCAATTTTAAAAAAAAAACCATAAATACATATTTTATATCTGTTAGTAACACTGAAGATGAAAAACGTGATGGCAGCCTTGGCGGCGTAAAATAGTCAGTCTCGCTGCTACACTCAAACACAAACGACGCGCAAATAATAAATTCAAACTTATATTCATAAATACATTTAAATCCAATACTTTTATATTTTTTTAAAATAAATAAACCTGTGAAAGATTATGACTTCTTTTAATTCAGAAGTGGGATAATAAAATCCATAAACGTTAATATAAATAATCAGTGCTGTGTTACTGTAATAAGAAAAAAATAGGGGAAAACCCAACGAACGAAATAGCAAAAACCACCCCATATTTTTTTTACAATGAAACAAACGCGAGTGTAGAGAGTGAGATTAGTAAACATAACGAACGTACCTGTACAAATGAAATAAAAAAAATCAAAGAGTTTGTAGCAAAAAAACATAAGAAAAAGAGTAAACGAATAAAATACTCGGACCAAACAAAAAAAACGTATAAGCAAAAGAAGACAAGTGAACGTTGTATACACGTTGTATACACGGAAAAGCATACATGTGAACACAAAATACTTGTACAGGAAATAACCACGATACAGCGCAGGCGTACGAAGTTTTTTTTTTGTGTTATAAAAAATAGTAACGTATAAATTTCGAAAAGATAAAACACGAGTTTTTAAGAACGTAGAATAGTCGAGAAGAAAAACTGAGTTAATGGGAAAAAACGGGAAAAGAAAAAAATTTTTATGCTATCCATGGTATGATAGTAAAGTGCGTGGACGAACAATACAAATTTTATTTCTATAAACAAAATACGGAAAATAAGCGATACATAAAATTAAAGTTTATTTAAAAGAAACGTTAAAATTAAAAAAATTAATTCATTAAAAATAGAACAAATTAAAGTGTTTCGCCGCGAAAGAGGATTGTCAACGACGGGACAAAAATCTGAATTAGTACAACGTTTAACGGACGAAATCGTTTGTGACCAAATCGAAATGCGTAACGCCAACGTACACGACATGTCATCAATTCAAAGTCAGATTGATGAAATGCACGAAATGATGATGACTTTAATGCAACGAATTCCTGCACCAGCCCCACGAGAAGAAGAAAATTTAATTGAAATACCAACGAGTGAAACGCCAAAACGCGAATACGATCAGCTTCCAAGAAATAACTCTGTTAAGGAAATTGCCGAAACTATTCCTGAATTCGATCCTACCCGTGAATCTTCAATTTCAGTGAATCAATTTATTAATCGTGTACTATTGGAACGAAAAATGTTTATTACTAGCCGTATAGTCAAAAATTAAGGGTGTAGCGAAAATGTGGTTGGATTCCACTTCAGTTTTGTATTCAGAGTGAAACGAATTTTCTAAAAATCTGAAAGATGGTAGGAAACCAGTGATTTATTATAGCCAATCTACAAGTAATAACGAAAGAAAACACCATAGTTACGAACTCGAGACATTAGCTGTCGTCGAAACCCTGGAACGTGTGAGATATTATGTGTATGGTAAACAAGTCAAAGTGATAACTGACTGTAATGCGATTCGTACAGCCATGCAAAAACGCGAACTTATTCCATGAATAGCCAGATGGTGGTTACGTATACAGGATTACGAAATTATGATCGAAAATTGACCAGGTAAACGTATGAAACATGTAGATACATTTAGCCGTTATCCAGCAGAAGAATCACGTGAAATTGAAACAGCATCCCTGAAGATAATGAAGACAACTATTTCCGACGAAGATTTTCTGTTCAGCATGCAGCTTCAAGATGACAACATAAAACAGATTTTAAAGAAAATAAACGAATACGATCCGATTGTCTTAAATGAATACGAAATATCTCACGGTAGACTTCATCGAAAAGTGAATGATAAAAAGCTTTGGGTCCTACCGAAATGCCTACGATGGCGTCAAGTGAACAACAATCACGATAATGCCGGTCATTTAGGGATAAGACCATCGAACGTATTCAAGATTATATGTGGTTCCCAAGAATGAGCAATTTGGTGAAATCCTACATTAAGTCGTATGTCGACTGCGCATACAACAAGAGACCTGGTGGTTAACGAGAAGTATTTATTATTATGATGACGTAGAACCGCAACCATTCCACACGATTCATCTACATCATTTAGTGCCATTTCCTAAAAGCGGCCGCAGAAACGAACATATACTTGTTTTGGTTGATGCTTTCACCAAATATACAATTATAAGAGCCGTTAAAAGTACAGCAACGAAACATGTTTTAACGATCCTTGACGAAGTAAGCAGCTATGTAGGCGTCCCAACCCGAATAGTTACCGACAGAGGCACAACATTTACCTCCAAAGAATTTAGCCGATATTGTAATGATTATAACACATTCAAAATGCCGTTAGAACATCCCGTGCAAACGGTCACGCTGACCCTGGTTTCAAAGCCTTTTACGAAATATACAGTGGTCTATTAATACAATGCGAAATAAAACTACGAAACAATCACAAAATAAAGCCTTGGTGTAACTTGGCCTAAGAAGAAGAAGAAGATACCCCAATTGAAGATAGTCCGAATGAGCAAGAAGATACTCACAATAGCCGTAGTGTGGTCACTCCGAATTCTCAGGAAAGGCCGACTATTAGCAACACTGAAGATGAAAAAACGTGATGGCAGCCTTGGCGGCGTAAAAGAGTCAGTCCAACTGCTACACCCAAACAGAAACGACGCGCAAATAATAAAGTCAAACTTATCTATAATATTAATAGACTAGGCGATTTCTTGTGATTGATGTTTTGTTCTACCGTTTTATCCCGATTTTGCCCAAGCATTTATTATTTAAAAGGTATTTCTTTTTCGCCGTTTTGCAGATTTACAGATATTTAAACTTTTTCCATTATTTTGAGTAAATTGCATTTAAAGTAGCTACTAACACATACATAAAATTACACATATGCCATGTGTGTTTTATTAAATTTGTAAATGCGTTTGTTAATGTGTTTGTTATCTTCATTCACAATAATAATAAACCATAAAAGTGTTGGTTTGTGAATTGGCTAAGTTGAAAAATAAAGCTGCCTAGAAAATGCACTCGAATTTCAAGAGCTGGAATCTGCTAGTATTCATAAATACATTTAAATCCAATACTTTTATATTTTTTTTTAAAATAAATAAACCAGTGAAAGATTATGACTTCTTTATATCTAATTATTTCACTAGAAAACTGCATCATTAAAGTTTTGACGTTGAGTGGTCGAAAAATACGATTTTTAACACCAAAATCCCACTGGGCGGTGTTTCTCTTAGCAGCATTTATGGCTTCATTGAAACTCTGCCACCCAAAATTTTATAGTCGTAAATGAAGAAGCAGACTCCCTCAGAGTAGAATCTAGCTGGGCTTTAATATTGACTGCAGTGAGACCTTTCAAATGAAACTTTTGAATTACATAGCGGTGACCAATTTTTTTCATGTTTACAAGTTCGCTGAGATCGTTTACTTTTGATGGCTCAAAAAAAAAAAAAATACTGAACAATTTGGCCCCTTGAAACATAAATCATAAATGTTTTATTAGGTTGTAATTTTTTACCGCAGAAATTTATTCAAACTACCACCACCGCCATCTAAATGCCAGGTCTGGTTGTTCTGGACACGCCCTCGTATGTATTCATATATAAGCTCAATTGCACACACATAGCGATTCATTTTCAATTGACATTTGAAAGGGCATCATTTATTTATTACTTCGTTACCGTGTTATTAAATATGTACTCAGTTGGACATTTGTTTGTTTCTATGGAAATATAGAAAACTTCAATTCTCAGTAAAATTCTATGGACATAGAAAAAAAGTCACCAAACGAATTGTTTTCAAATATTTGATAACATAATTGTCGAATGTCTTATTGGCAATTCATTTGTAATAATCGCAACAAACAAATTGCAACAAACAAATTTATATTAAAACAAACTATTTATGATTGAGACAATCAAAGATGTAGCAAAAACTAATATCAAATTCAGTTAGTAGTGGCTAAAATGGAGGTTATTTTCTATTTGCAATAAGTTCTGGTCGTATCAGTAACTAGACAGTAAAAACTTTAAGCTTTACCAATAACTTCTCAAATACAAACATTATTTGAAATTAAAAGGGTTAATAAATATTAAGATTCCACAAATGCACACTCACTGAAATGACTTTTACCAGTTATTATCATCAAACAAACATACATACTCAATATTCACAAACTAACTTTGTCTACATTTCTAAATCTATAAGTTATATATATAAAAGGATGAAGAAGGATGTTGTCCTTTTAATCCTGTTTGAATGTGTGCTTAAGAATTATTTAAGCACACATTACAAAGTAAATACACGCTTGTACACCTCTTATCTAAACTAAGCTTCTTCTGAAGCGTCTATGAATAATAGTTATATTTGTACAGCTACACCTACACCACTCACAGCACAGTAAAA
Source organism: Cordilura impudica (assembly GCA_963682025.1). Lineage (NCBI taxonomy): Eukaryota > Metazoa > Arthropoda > Insecta > Diptera > Scathophagidae > Cordilura > Cordilura impudica. The sequence goes on from OY821517.1 coordinate 43,608,219, forward strand.
GTCATCTACAACAACATCATTATCATCACTATGAGTAATGTCATCATGATGATGATGATCATTTATTTTATAGAGAAGAACAATAACGATTGTGTGAAAAGTACACAAATGTTTGTATGTTGTCTCATTCATTTGTCTACCAGGTTTTTTTCTCCATCCTTGATTTTATTTGTCCGAAATAAAAAAAAAATAAAAAAAAATCGAGCAAATGAAAGTGTGTTTCGGTGTGTGTTAGTTTTAGTATTTATGTAGACGTTTGAAGGCAGTATGTGGTTGCCACTTGTTATCTACCAAAGTGGTATACAGAACTACAAATGTTTGAAGTTGGAAAAATATTATATTAAAAAAAAAAACATTCAAAAATTGGTTGAACCAAAGGACGAAGAAGAAAAAATTTTTGAAAAATCTCTGTTATTTTCTAGTCACGTAACTATTTAGACCGGCAGTTATTTTATTTCCGTTTCCGTTATATGAATATGAATGTGTATGAGTGCTAAGGTATGTGAAATACATACATACACACATACATACATTCACATACATATTTCCTCATGCTAGTGTTTAGCACCAGTTGTTATTGTTATTTCTGTTGTTTATAAATAATACGTTGACAACTTTAACATTTGAATGAGTGACTGAATGACTGAACATTAGCTACATATAATAGTTACAACAAAAACACTTCTAACCGTAAGTGACTTTGAACTCACATACTCAAATGGAATAACAAGAGCACCGACAAAACAACAACAACAACAAATAAATTCAACCAGGAACTGAATTGTGATTGTTATGTGATTTAGTAAATCTGTTAGTGTTTCGTTATGTTTAAAACGCCAAAAGGCATTCCAGCCAAATTATAATGCAGGACAAATACAGTTGTTAGAAAAAAAAAAAAAAACAATAATAATGCGACTGATTTCACGTTTTTTGAAAACTACTATTTCAAAAATTGGAGCTAATGTTTAAAAAATAACTAAAAAAAAGTCAAACTAAAAAATAAAAATTGTACGGTTAAAAAAATTCTTCGAGGCGAAAAAATTCTAAAGTAACATAAACAGCGATTTCTTCTCGCCTTATATATCTAATAGATCGGAGTTGAAAACAATTTTATCAGCAAGTAAATACGGAAAAAGTGTATTACTTAAATTGGAACTTAATTTCCTACAAATTTGAAAAAATTAAAAATAAAGTAAAATTATTGGGGGCACCATTTTTCCATAACAGGGCGCTTCACATATTTGCTTTAATGTTTGCGCCTTAATGTATGAATTATTTCGCGATCAAAATTATATAGATAGTGTAAATATTTCTGGTTTCCTTACTCGTTACGAAACGAAACGATTTATTGTTTCAGTACAGTAAAACACGTAACGGATTAAATAGAAAACGTAAACAAAAAACATGTTTATTGTAAAATTGAAAAAAAGTAAGTCATTAAAAAGAAATTGAATATCAGTAACTTTCAGGGGGGTAAATTTCTATTTCACAATACAACCACAAAAACATCGTAACATGTGAGCCGTAAGACAAAATCGGTGTGACTTATGATTGTAATGGTGAAAAAATTATGATATGTAATAACCTGTTTGGAAATGAAAAATAAAAATTAAAAATGAAAAATAAAAAATGAAAAATGAAAACTAAAAAATGAAAAATGAAAAATTAAAATATGAAAAATGTAAAATGAAAATTAAAAAATTAAAAATGAAAAACAAAAAATTAAAAATGAGAAATAAAAAATTACAAAAGAAAAAAGAAAAATAAAAAATAAAAAATGACAAAAAAAGTGCAAAATGCAAAATGAAAAACGAAAAAAAAAGAAAAATGAAAATTAAAAAATGCAAAATGAGAAATAAAAAATAAAAAATGAAAAATGAAAAATAAAAAATGGAAAATAAAAAATTAAAAACAAAAAATGGAAAATATGAAATGAAAAATAGAAAATGAAAAATGAAAAATAAAAAATGAAAAATGAAAAATTAAAAACAAAAAATGGAAAATATGAAATGAAAAATAGAAACTTAAAAATAAAAAATGAAAAATGAGATATAAAAAATAAAAAAATTAAAACTAAAAAATGAAAAATAAAAATTGAAAAATGAGAAATAAAAAATGAAAAATATAAAATAAAAAATGAAAAATGAAAAATTAAAAACAAAAAATGAAATGAAAAATAGAAAATTAAAAATAAAAAATGAAAAATAAAAAATAAAAAAATAATAATGAAAAATGAAAAATAAAAAATTAAAAATAAAAATTGGGAAATAAAAAATAAATAAATTAAAAATAAAAAATAAAAAATGAAAAATAAAAATTGAAAAATGAGAAATAAAAAATGAAAAATAAAAATAAGAAATGAAAAATAACAAATGAAAAATGAAAAATAATAAAGAAAAATGAAAAATGAGAAATAAAAAATGAAAAAAGAAAAATAAAAATGAAAAAAAAAAATTTCAAAATAAAAAACGAATAATGAAAAACGAAAAATAAAAATAAAAATGAGATATAAAAAATGAAAAACTGAGAAATAAAAAATAAAAAATTAAAAATTAAAATAAAAAATGAGAAATAAAAAATAAAAAATGAAAAATTAAAAATTAAATAATTAAAAATAAAAAATGAAAAATGAAAAATAAAAGAAGAAAAATAAAAAATTAAAATTAAAAAATGAAAAATAGAAAATTAAAAACAAAAAATGAAAAATAAAGAATAAAAAATGAAAAAATTTAAAATAAAATATGAAAAATGAAAAATAAAAAATGGAAAATGAAAAATTAAAAACAAAAAATGGAAAATATGAAATGAAAAATATAAATTAAAAATAAAAAATGAAAAATAAAAAATGAAAAATTAAAAACAAAAAATGGAAAATATGAAATGAAAAATAGAAAATTAAAAATAAAAAATGAAAAATGAAAAATAAAAAATGAATAATGAAAAATGAAAAATAAAAAATGAAAAATATGATATAAAAAACAAAAAAATTAAAAATGAAAAAAGAAAAATAAAAATTGAAAAATGAGATATAAAAAATGAAAAATATAAAATAAAAAAGGAAAAATAAAAAATGAAAAATGAAAAATTAAAAACAAAAAATGGAAAATATGAAATGAAAAATAGAAAATGAAAAATAAAAAATGAATAATGAAAAATGAAAAATAAAAAATTAAAAATAAAAATTGGGAAATAAAAAATAAATAAATTAAAAATAAAAAATGAAAAATAAAAATTGAAAAATGAGAAATAAAAAATGAAAAATAAAAAATAAGAAATGAAAAATGACAAATGAAAAATAAAAAAGAAAAATGAAAAATGAAAAATGAGAAATAAAAACTGAAAAAAGAAAAATAAAAAATGAAAAATAAAAATTTAAAAATAAACAAGTAAGAAAATTATAGTCGTTCAAGACCGACTATACGATACCCTATACCATGCGTTTAGAAACCCTATCTCTTAGGCCCAACTAACTGGACATAGAAAATAAGCAAAAACCAAATTTGAGTGGGATTTTTATTAATTTTTTTGGCTGCAGATATGAAAAAGTTCATATCGGATGCTATATCTATATGGGGACTAGGTCCAAAAATGGACCAATCCTGATCATGTTTGGTAAAGTCTCTTGTATTTTGCAAAAATATATACAAACAAAATTTGAGAAGAATCAGTGCATTATTTTTGTTTTTAATAGATTGAAGTGAAGATCGGGAAGCAGTCTATATGGGGCCAAAGGGATCATTTTTGGACTACTCATTAATGAATGTAATGAACGCATACAAACCCAATTTGAGTAAAATCTATATGACAATTTGGATCTTATGGCAATTTATGTCGATTTCATAGGGGTAATTTGTATGGGGGCTAGGTCTGAACATGGACCGATTCTCACCAATTTCAATACTGTTCATCCCATGGCTGATAGAAGCTTATATACCAAATTTCATGAAAATATAATGATATTTGCGACCTGCAATTTGATTACAAGGTTTACATGGACACACAGACGGACGGACGGACATTGTTAAATCAACTCAAAAAGTGATTCTGATTCGATCGGTATAATTAAAGATGGGTCTAGGTCAAATATTTTTGGTTGGTACAAACAGCAGCACAAAGTCATTATACCCAAACCACATAGTGGTATAGGGTATAAAAATGGAAAATATGAAATGAAAAATATAAATTAAAAATAAAAAATGAAAAATAAAAAATGAAAAATGAAAAATAAAAAATTAAAAAAAAAATTGGGAAATAAAAAATAAATAAATTAAAAATAAAAAATAAAAAATGAAAAATAAAAATTGAAAAATGAGAAATAAAAAATGAAAAAAGAAAAATAAAAAATGAAAAATAAAAATTGAAAAATAAAAAACGAATAATGAAAAACGAAAAATAAAAATTAAAAAAATGAGAAATAAAAAATGAAAAACTGAGAAATAAAAAATAAAAAATTAAAAATAAAAATAAAAAATGAGAAATAAAAAATAAAAAATGAAAAATAAAAAATTAAAAAATAAAAAATAAAAAATTAAAAAATAAAAAATTAAAAATAAAAGATGAAAAATAAAAAATGAAAAATAGAAAATAAAAAATAGAAAATTAAAAACAAAAAATGAAAAATAAAGAAGAAAAAATAAAAACATGAAAAATAAAAAATAAATGAGAAATAAAAAATGAAAAATGAAAATTAAAAAATAAAAGACGAAAAAATAAAAAATAAAAAATGAAAAATAAAAAGTGAAAAATGAGAAATGAAAAATATAAAATAAAAAATAATAAATAAAAAACTAAAAATGAAAAACGAAAAATTAAAAATTAACCGGTTGAAATAAATATTTTTACTAGCAGAGCCCCTGCAGTTGATTGCTATAAGTCATACATAGATGACACTTTCTGTTTGATTTTCAAAAAGTGTCATAAAAAATTCTTTAATTACTAGATGTTTACACATCTCCCCTGTGATCGGTTAAATTTTATAATACGTTTGGAAATTTTTATAAAAAATTTAATATTTTTGAAATTTATCTAAAATTTTTATTTTTAAAATTTGACCACTCCTCTTAAAATTTCATTTGTCTAAAATGAAATCAACAAATTATCCACGAGTAATTCAAATAGGTCTTGCATATCGATTGCTGGACATCGAATTGGGACCACGCCGCACAGTGGTTTAGATTAGCATGTCTTCTTGGATCAATTCAGGGAAGCTATGTTCGGATAATTTTTCGTTATTTTTTTTTTTTTAGCAAATACTATTAAAATTAGTGAAAAAAAAACAATTTTCAATATTCAGACGCATATTCAGACCTAGTCCCCATACAAATGACCCCTATGAGATCGACTTACATTGCCATTATATCCAAATTAGCATATGGATATTGGTCGAATTGGGGTTGTTTACGTTTATTACATGCATTTATAAAAATAAATCCCATTGGAAAATTCTTAGTCATAGTCCCCATATGAAGCTGATTCCCGATCTTCACTTGAATCAGTCAAATACGGTCAGGATGGGTTAATTTCAGACCTAGGCCCCATATAAATATACCATCCGATATGAACTTTTTCTTATCCAAAGGCAAAAATTTATAAAAATGTCACTCAAATTTTGTTTATGCTTAGTTTCTCTCTATCTAATTGGTTGGACCTAAGAGATAGGGTCTCTAAACACATGGTAGAGGGTATCGTATAGTTGGTCTAGACCGACTATAATTTCATTGCTTGTTTTTATTAAACTAAAATCTATTTTTGGTTGTTTCGGCCGATTTTTCAGCATTTTGGAAAAAATATATTCAACTATTATTCCCATAGACTCTTTAAATTTTGTCCGAATTTTTTTTTTGTTTCAGTTACTATTCTTTCTTCACAATTAGTTCTAGCCTGCCACTTACATAAAAACAACAAAACACAGACAACAGCTGCAGTTGCGAGATCAATATGATTTCTTGGTAATGTCACCGCTGTAGGACTTGCGTAAAAAAAGAGGCAGCGTAAAATTTTGCGATATAATAGTGACGTGTACCCTATTTAAAATAAGCTACAAATTAGGACACGAATATACACGAATAATATCTATATGTCCACTTAAAATATAAAAATTCTAGTTTTTCTTGCACTTCCAATGTAAATAACAAAAACTAGAACACTTTCACACACAATTTGTTGCACAAATGTTAACTAAATATTTGCAAAATAACCTGAGCTTGATGGTTCCATAGCAAAGTGGTTTACTTTTAAAATATTTTTTCAAATAAATACATTTTTACAAGGCGAAATTTTCACTTTTTTCAGCACTTTTTGCACAAAAAAATTTCAATAAAGTTTGACTTTTAAGTTTCACTACAAAAAAAACACCAGAGCACGTTTGACATTATTTTTAACGACAAGTGATGTAGAATTTTATATACTTTAACCGGGTATCAACAGTTTTTTTTTTTTATTGATCCAAGAAAACGGGCAATAAAAATTCATTTATTTCATATTGGACGATGATATTTTTGACCAAAAGTGGCCCTATTGTCAGTTGAGAAGTAAGAAATATTGCACAATCAATGAATATTTACCTATGAAACCAAAGGACATAACATTCGGTCATTAAGGAGAGATTCTTATCTCGGATGGTGATGGCAACTTGGATATAGCTCCAAATACATTCAAGCACATCTCGAAGGCAAACAACGAAACGACAAGTATAATTACGTTATTATTAGGCTCTTTTCTGGATCCCACCAGAGGTCTAATGGTTCATTTGTATGGTGCTTTATTTTATGTGGTACGGTAGCTCTTTGTGATTACAAGCAAAATATGATGGCCATAAAATAATTGACAAAATCTTGGTCATTCTACGCGTATACACTTCATTGACTCTGATTACAAATTTAAAAAGTTTATTATTTATTTATTTATTTTTGACCTAAAGTTTTCTTCAAATATATTATTATATTATTATTATATTAATATTAATAATTAATATTAATATTAATTATATTAATACTAATTAATTATTATATTAATATTAATATTACCGATTTTTTATACCAAATTTTTCTCCTGATTTTGACCAAACGTATCTCATTTGAAAGGTATTTCTTTTTAGCTGTGCCCCAGATTTACAGATTTTTAAATTTTATTTTGGAGTAAAATGCATTTAAAGTGGGTTCTAACACATACATAAAATTATACAATGTTGTGTGTGTGATTATTAAATTTGTTAATGTGTTTGCAAAAAAAAAAAAAATAAGTTTGTTTTCTTCATTCACAATAATAATCGTGATAAACTAAAAATAATTTTTGACATATACCAATAACGCAATCGATATTTAAAAAGGGTTGAATTCTGAATTGGGTAAAATTGATTAGCATACCTTTAGGGTCTTATAAAATAATTTATTAAATGGAAAAATAAAATTTCCTAGAATTTGCACTCGAATATCGAGGGCAGTGATCTGCTAGTATGTATTGTTATTCAAATATGTCATATACATATACATATGTATTTGCACTAACATTTTCTTTTTTTTCTCTTTATTAGAGACAAATGGCTTTTCGAATGCTCGTATGCTAATGAGTAAAATTTGACAAGGTTATATTCGAATGATCAATCTTTGTCGAATCCCAAAATCAGAAATTTCATTACATATTAATCGTTATCGTATAAGAAAATCCCAAAGGTACAAAAATTCGCATGTTCGAATAAAAATAAGTTGGCTTACGACTACGAAAAGTGGACCCCTAGTATTTGACTTTTTAGCAAAAATTTAAAATATGAATTTTGACGAAACAAAAAAAAGAAAAATACATTCGATTTTTATGACATAATATTCATTCAAAACACGAATATTTCTAATACTAGTGGACTGATTTTAATGAAGAAAAAAACTATTTTGTTTTTTCCAATTTATTTATTTTTATTGTGTATTTTCGTATCATTTAATTTATAAGTATTACAGGAAGTACAAGAACACATACCGTAAAAAATTAAGTGTGAAAATGTATTACGAGAATGTATTACATTAATTTCTGAAACTCGAGTCTATTGAAACAAGTTTATTTATTTTATGTCAATAATATGTGTACTATACTACTTATAAATAAACTTATTAATAATATAAAAAAGAAAATGTCATTAATAATTCGAAACAGAAATCGACAACGTTCCTGGTATGGTTGAAAACCATCAGCCATTGGCAATTGACAACATTATACATGTGTCATTAGCGTGGTCCTTCGATATATGGATATTTTTTAAATGGCGATTTTGTGAAGTTTGGCTACAATCGGATAAGGAGAAAATATGACTTTTTCAGATTTTAAGAAAATTTCATTCTATAGTTTAATTTTTTCAACAAGTTCTTATATGAATTTATATAAGTACTAAATTATCTTTTCAAAAAGCTATATAGCTTCAAAATTGAATAAAAACTTGCCAATAAATAGCAAATGCCCCAGACCACTTTTGTGCCAAAAAACATTAGGTGGTGAAATTTGACGGAAATTTTTTCAACATTAAGAAGTTAATTAAAGCCATCCTTTTTTTTGTCTCTATACCTATAAGTACTCATACATGGAGTATTGGTTTATTACTACGTTGTTAACCTATTGCGCAACGAGACCAAAAATGGAAATTTTTTTGATAAAATTTTGAAAACTCCTTTTTTAAGTTTTAAAAATTTTTCTTAAACAAAATTTCAAAAAATGGATCTGGCACTCTAAGGTTTTGTTAAATAGATATTAGGAATTAATTGTGTGAGTTTTTAAGTAAATTCCCCCACTAGAATTTTTTTGACAAGGTTTTTTGCGGATTTCGAAAAAAATAGATTTTTGTGAAATCTTCTGTAAATGTACACTCTCTAAATACTTTCTATCAAAAATTAATAATTTTTCTACTTTTAAATGTTTTATTTTATCTTAACAGCCCAGGGTTTTGGAAAAAAAATAACATTAACGATTTTGGACTTGGGTCAAAAATGACCCCAGGGTAATAAAAGACAATTTATTCAAAAAATTTAAATATTTTGTAAGCGCTGTTGAATTTTTAGATGTGACGCTTAATAATAACCAAATGTGGAAATTTACCATGCTAAAAATTTTGGACAAATCGAACAACGTTAACCCAATCCTTGCCGAGGCCAAACTTTGAATTTTATCATATTTTAAAAAAGTAAATACCTAAAAATAATATATTGTTCTAGTAAACTAGATGAAACCCTTAAAAAATAATGCAGAAGAAGAAATGCAATTTTTACTCCACATAGTAGAATCATATAAATTTTAATTTTTCAAATTTTATGAAACGTTTGAAAATTTGAATAAAAATTTTGATATTTTTGAAATTTATCTAAAATTTTTGTTTTTAAAATTTGACCATTCCTCCCAAAATGTAATTCAATAAATTATCCACGAATTATTCAAATAGGACTTGCATAGCAATTGTGGCATATATAGTATATATAATCAAATGATGCACAATTGCTGCACATTTAATTGGGTCGCCGCAGAGTGGACCATTTGACGAGAAGGCGGTCAAAAATCTATAACTTTTGATTCGATTGGAATTTTGATATGCGGTTTTTTTGTTTGGTAGGTGAGACTTTAGCCTTTAAGTTTTGCTATAAAACGTAATTCTCGACCGAAAATAAAAAAAGTTATGGAGGGTTTAAAATACATTTTCATTTGTAGTTGAATTTTAGTACAAAAGTGAAGTGTTAAAAGGTAAAAAAAGGTTTTTTTTATTATAATGTCTTATTTTTTCAGTTAATTTTGCAATTAATACTTTTTAACAATTTTTTAAGTTAATTTTTTCAGAAAATGCCAAACTTTGGCCTTATTAAGCAGCGAACGTAAAAGTTACCTTAAATTGGTTCAAGATAGAGAAGTTTCAATGAAAAACTCGTATGTTTTTGCTTTAGTTAAATTTTTTTTTTATTGTCTTTTTAAATATTTCTATATAAATTTTTATGGTAAATTTATGAAATATAACAATTTTTATTGTAAATTTACAAAATATATAAATTTTTAAATCCAGAAAATTTTTTAATTATATAAATAAAAAAGTGTAACTTATTGTTAGCGTAATGAAAAAGTACTTTAAATCAACCAATTTTAGTAAAAATTTCTTCTAAATAGCCTTGATTTTCATCTTCTAGAAGTTGTTTTCCATTTTTGACGAATGTTGGACATATATAAAATAGTGATAAGGTCTTCATTAGTACAACATCTGGACATTTTCCTTGTGTTGTGCTCGCGAAAGAATCTGTAGTCTTTGTTCCTTTTTTCTTGCGCTTCTTCAGATAGATCTCCTCTTGGTAGCATATTGTTTTGAATTATTTGTTCCCCATGGTACAAAATTTTATGAAGTGTGGATGGCATATATCTCCAAGAGTATTTTTCATTATAAAGTATAGCTGTTTTATTGGCGTACTCTCCAAATTTTTTTGCATTTGTCTTTCTGCTGCATGCTAGAACTTGTAAGATGATTTTGAATCGTCTTATTAATTCAATGATCTACACCTGTGATAGATGCTGCAGTTTCCGGATCGGAAAAAAATCTCCTTGCAGTATTTCCATCATTTGAGTTTCGTTCCCCTTCTTTTGGTTGGTCGATTACGAGGCCTAACTGTAGATATTTTTGTTGAATTTGTTTTTTTTTTGCTTTCTTTTTTCTTCATTTTCTTTGTTTTTCTCACTGTTTCGCCTAACGGACCAAATTCCAAATCATAACCCAATTTAAGAATATGCTCCATGAAACGTATTCTAGTATGAAGAGGGGACATTCCAAATTCGTAGGCTTCCTTAAAACTATCGTCTTCTGGTGGGGGTTGGCTTAATTGACTTGATGTCTTTTGGCATATAATGCAGCTTGACGTTGACTTTGTTCCAGTAAGAGCTTGCGCAACTTTTCCATCAATCATTGTGAGACACATTTTAAAATGGTCATCAAATCTAAATATTACTGGTTGAAGTTACTTAATTTGATCTTTTATTTTTTGAACTTCTTCAGTTATGACATCTTTGGTTTCCTTTTTGAATGCAAATTTCATTTTTTCATTTTTCATTTTTCCATATATCAATTTCTGTTGCTCTACTAGTTGACGGCTCTAAGACGCTATACCTTTTTGTTAAGCGCAATGGAACGAAAGATACCATAAATAAATTAGCATCTGATGAATTTTCGGCATTAAATTGCTTGTATTGTTTCTGACCAGAGGCTCCATCACATCCCCATTTAGAAATTAAAGTAATGCTGCCATTACCAATTTAAATGATCAGTATCAAGCGTATTTAGCAATCGTTCTGCAGTATGTTCAAGGAGATCTTGCAATTTTATTTCTGCTTATGTTGAAGTGACACTAATAGCAGATTGTGAAGGTAAGCATTCTTTTTTGGCAGAAACTAAATCTCGGTACTCTGGAAAAATCCCACAATTCTTTTCATTGGTTTGCTTCCGCAATTCCTTATATTGATTTTTGGTCAATTTCAAATCCAAAACAAGTAAGAAAATTATAGTCGGTCTAGACCGACCCTATACCATGCGTTTAGAAACCCTATCTCTTAGGCCCAACTAACTGGACATAGAAAATAAGCAAAAACCAAATTTGAGTGGGATTTTTATTAATTTTTTTGGCTGCAGATATGAAAAAGTTCATATCGGATGCTATATCTATAAAGGGACTACGTCCAAAAATGGACCGATCCTGATCGTGTTTGGTAAAGTCTCTTGTATTTTGCAAAAATATGTAGAAACAAAATTTGAGAAGAATCAGTGCAATATTTTTGTTTTTTAATAGATTTAAGTGAAGATCGGGAAGCAGCTCCATATGAGGTCAAAGGTATCATTTTTGGAGTACTCATTAGTGGATGTAATGAACGCATACAAACCCAATTTGAGTAAGATCTATATGACAATTTGGATCTTATGGCAATTTATGTCGATTTCATATGGGTAATTTGTATGGGGGCTAGGTCTAAACATGGACCGATTCTCACCAATTTCAATAGCGTTCATAAAAGCTTATATACCAAATTTCATCAAAATATATTCATATTTGCGACCTGCAGTTTGATTACAAGCTTTACATGGACACACAGACGGACGGACGGACGGACATTGTTAAATCAACTCAGAAAGTGATTCTGATTCGATCGGTATAATTAAAGATGGGTCTAGGTCAAATATTATTGGTTGTTACAAACAGCAGCACAAAGTCATTATACCCAAACCACATAGTGGTATAGGGTATAAATAGGGCGAACGCTTCTTCCGGCATAAATTTTTATACCCTATACCACTATGTGGTTTGGGTATAATGACTTTGTGCTGCTGTTTGTAACAACCAAAAATATTTGGTTGGTTGGTCAGAATCACTATCTGATTCGATTTAACGATGTCCGTCCGTCCGTCTGTGTGTCCATGTAAAGCTTTTAATCAAACTGCAGGTCGCAAATATGAATATATTTTGACGAAATTCGGTATTTGATCTTTTATCGGCCATGGGATGAACGCTATTGAAATTGGTGAGAATCGGTCTATGTTCAGACCTAGCCCCCGTACAAATGACCCCTATGAAATCAACATATATTGCCATAAGATCCAAATTATCATACAAATCTTAGTCAAATTGGGTTTGTATGTATATATTACATCCATTAATCAGTATTCCAAAAATGATCCCTATTGGATAACTCTTAGTCATAGGTCCCATATAGAGCTGCTTCCCGATCTTCACTTAAATCTGTCAAAAAAAAAAAAATCTTGCACTGATTCTTCTCAAATTTTGTTTGTATATATTTTTGCAAAATACAAGAGCCTTTACCAAACATGGTCAGGATCAGTCCATTTTTGGGCCTAGTCCCCATATAGATATAGCATCCAATATGAAATTTTTCATATCTGCAGCCAAAAAAATTAATAAAAATCCCACTCAAATTTGGTTTATGCTTATTTTCTATATCCAGTTAGTTGGGCCTAAGAGATAGGGTCTCTTAACGCATGGTATAGGGTATCATATAGTCGGTCTCGACCGACTATAATTTTCTAACTTGTTTATCTTCAATGGGTGTAGGAATGCTTTTCAAAATCCTCTTTGTGCGCCTTGGGCTCGCTTCTACTATTTTCTCAATTATTTCAATTTTATTTTTTTTGTTTTGTTTGGTGCAAAAACAAATCCTTAATAATTCTTTGAGAAATTTCTTCATTGATATTCTCCAACTTGCGCCTTCGAGATCTTTCACTACATCCGTCAATTGGATTTGCTGGTCGACCCTTTTTTCTACTTTCGTTGCCAGTTGTAGATGCACTCTCAAAAATAAGTTGCTTTATTAACCAGTCTTGGTAACGTTTGTACATCTTTGCCTTGCTATGAGAGCATTCAATGTACCGTCTTTTCTAATTCGATGCAAAATTAGTAATTTTTCCTTTGTGCATTTCAATATCTTCTAGGTTACAATTCTTAAAGAAGTCGTTGCTCACTATGTGCAAAATTACATCGTCTACATCATCTCATTGAAAATAAATATCTGCCAGATCTCTGTAACAGTACTTGACCATTGCACAAATTGTAATGAATAATAATTGTGCAAACATTATTATAAATACTATTTCTTGCAATTATGTAAAATAAAAATTTTTATCTTTTATTACCACTTTTAGAAGCATAAAAAACCCACACCCTAACCCCTTTTAAAAGGTGAAGCATACCTGCTCATATCTTAAAGGGCTATGTCGCAATAGTTTTTTTTTTTTTTACCATTTACCTGTTATTTAAATTGTTTCCCATTTTGTCAGGTATTTAAACTTTATAACTCTAATTCAGACTATTAATGTTTTTGAAAGATACCTATGTAAATGTACCTGTAACAATTAAGCGCATTATATCTCAACCCTTTTTTATAAGTATATAACAATTCCTGGCAGCTCTACCGACACGCAAAAAAATACACCGCGGCGCACCGGTACGACCAACTTTTGTATTCATAACACTCAGACGGACGGACGGACATCGTTTAATCGACTCAGAAAGTGTTTTTGAGTCGATCCGTATAATAAAATATGGATAAAGGTCCAATATTTTTGGCAGTCACAAACATCACCTCAAACTGAATATATCCTAACCACATAGTGGACAACTTTTGTATTCATAAATTTTGCAGAAAATATCTAACCTCGGGTCAGAAAAATTGTTCTGGTGCACACGGGCGGAAACTGGCGGATAGATAATGGGCTATAGGAATATAGGAGAGGGTTCGGGCTATAGAAGAGTGCAAGATTTTTTCTGACTACTTTTGACTGGAAGGAGTTATGCTCTATTAAATAGGAGATTTTCGGAAAATTTGGACCTTTTTTAAAAAAGTTTTTGTTTAAAATTCGCAATGACTCAGTGATTTTACATTTTTAACATTAATAGTATGGAAGCCACAAAATTATACAAAATATATTTCACTTCAAAATCTTTTACATCAAAAAAGTTACAGTCATTCAAAAATAAAAATTTACAAAGAAATTTTTAATTTTAGCAAAATACTGAGAAAGCCCATTTTCGAAGACCCTGTTCGCTGTGATATAGTTGAGATAGAGTCGCAATTTTTTGGTTTCCGAGGTTAACTAGTATTTACTTTCAAATGATACATAACTTTAAAATCGGTAACAAAAAAAAAAAAAAATGATTTTTGGCCGCCTTCTCAAAATATGGTCCACTGTGCGCCGCCTTAAGCGCTGTTGTAATGAAAAATTCATTTATTTCATATAATGATATTTTGAAACAAAAGTGGCACTATCGTCATCGTATCGTATCTCAGATGGTGATGGCAACTTGTATAGAGCTCCAAATACATTCAAACACATCTCAAAGCCAAACAACGAAACGACAAGTATAAATCTATAATATTAATAGGCTAGGCGATTTCTTGTGACTGTTGTTTTGTTCTACCAATTTTGTCCCGATTTTGACCAAACGTATATTATTTGAAAGGTATTTCTTTTTAGCCGATTTGCAGATTTACAGATTTTTAAATTTTTTCCTCTATTTTGAGTAAATTGCATTTAAAGTTGCTACTAACACATACATAAAATTATACAATGCTATGTGTGTGTTTAATAAATTTGTTAATGTGTTTGTAATAAAAATGAGTTTGTTTTTTGTGTTGATTTGTGAATTGGCTATAATTGATTAGCATTCTTTTAGGGTCTTTATTTAATGAAAAAATAAAATTTCCTAGGATTTGCGCTCGAATTTCGAGGGCTGGAATCTTCTAGTACGTTATTATTAAGGCGTGTATCCACTAGCAAGTCACTTGCGGAAGAACTTCTACAAGTATTTGCTGAAGTGTTTCCACTTAAACCGGAACTTGCGGAAGTCTACTTCCAGAAGTAGTTTATAGGATTTATTACGATGAACTTGCTGCAAGAAATTGCATACCTGTTTCCACATAATGTGAGTACAGCTTGCAGTAGAGTTTGCTTTTTTTACGAATGACAGTATAAAAATGTCATGTGGCAAAATAAGATTACCAGCTGCCATCGCAGCATATTTAAGTTTGTACAAGTGAATATCTATAATATTAATAGGCTAGGCGATTTCTTGTGACCGATGTTTTGTTCTACCGTTTTATCCCGATTTTGACTAGGCGTGTATTATTTGAAAGGTATTTCTCTTTATCCGATTTGCAGATTTACAGATTTTAAAATTTTTTCCTTTATTTGGAGTAAATTGCATTTAAAGTTGCACATAAATGCTATGTGTGTGTTTATTAAATTTGTTAATGTGTTTGTAATAAAAATGTGTTTGTTTTTTTGTGTTGATTTGTGAATTGGCTATAAGTGATTAGCATACCTTTTGGGTCTTTATTTTATGAAAAAATAAAATTTCCTAGAATTTGCACTCGAATTTCGAGGGCTGGAATCTGCTAGTATAATATAATGGAATATATAATGAAATAAAAATTAAAACGGTTATATATATGGTATATTTTGTTATTCTTACCAAATTATCACCAATTTCTTTGGGTGAAAGCACCAGGCCAGTACAGTAAAACCTCCAAATGATTTGACGTTCTCAGGCCAAACTTTTTTTAATGAACTATTATATTTGTAACCTTATCTTCACGATTGCTTTATTAGTTTTTCAGATATAAACGTTCAATTTAAAGTGATAAATGGAAATGTGCACTATGAAAGCAGTTAAACTGCATAAGACCAATGAAAAGCCGTCGATTTCATCTGTGAATTTTGGAGTTATTGACAAGTTATTGATTTTTTACATGGCTATATTAATAAAAACTAGCAGATCCCAGCCCTCGAAATTCGAGTACAAATTCTAGGGAGAATTATTTTTTCATTTAATAAACATCTTCAATCAATTTTAGCCAATTCACAATTCATTTTTTAAATATCGATTGTGTTATTGGTTTATGTACAAAATTATTTTTAATAATTTTATGTATGTGTTAGTAGTAACTTTAAATGAGCATAGCTCCAAAAAAATTTCAAAATTTAAAAATCTGTTAATCTGGAGGACAGCTAAAAGAAATACCTTTCAAATGAGATGCGTTTGGTCCAAATCGGGAGAAAACTGTGGAACAAAACATCGGTCACAAGAAATCGGCTTTCCTATTAATATTATAGATTTAGTTAAGCCTTAGCTAAAATTTTGCTGAAGTATGAAATTTGAAATCATCAATGGTTCTTGAGTTATAGCTGAAAAACTAAGCAAATATAAAAGGTGATAAAGAAGAGTTTGGCCTGAGAACGCCAAACACTTTAGATGTTTTATTATATTGGCCTGGTGCTGTCGCTCTGACTTGGATTTCCTCAGCCCCCAGACAAAATATTTCACAGAGTCATCATCGTATTATTGCGGCTGACAGACAGCCCATGGAACGAATATCTCTTAAAGTTATTCTCATATATTTAATAATAATATTGTTCTATTCTCATATATTTAATAGAACAAGATTTTAATAGAGATTTCGACAATAAATGGAACTCCTAAAAGTATAACTTTAACTTTGCATGTTGTCGCCGTTCTCAGCTTTTGCCTTATGTCCTTCCTTAGTAAATAATTTTTTTGTCATTCGAATTGATTCATAATTGTTCTATAACTAATGCTCCGAATAGTTAACATGTCATATCGACACAATTCTAAGAATCTATTTAGAATTTTACAAATTTTAAATTAAACACTCCCTATCTTAGTGCCAATTGATAATCTTATGTTATTTCAATTTAATTTATTTACTATCCGATACTTCTGTTATATTTTATATGTCACAATGATTATTTAATTTTATTCTGTTTATTATGAATGTGTCATTTTTGTTCTTCCCTAAAATATTGTTATTTTCTTATGATTGATAGAGGCGGGTTGTATTGTTTGTTGTGTCATAAACATAAACTTTTAAATTATTTTCTGTCAAAAACATAAGGTCATTGACATGGGCCTGCACTATTAGTATTTGACCTAAATTGTCATGATAGTTTTATAATATTATGAAATTATATCAATAGAGCAAATTTTTTGATAAACATACTCATACTTTGTTTGTGGAAAATCTGCTGATAAGAATGTAACATATTCAATTTATTTTTTTTAATAATATTTGACTAAAACACTGAAAAAACTTTTAAGTAAAATAACAGTCAGTTATATTATAGATTTAGAAAAAATATAATGTAAACTTTATCTAAAAAATTGTTCAATTTATTCATGAAGAAAATATTTTTTTCCCTTAATTTGAAAGTTATATTTTACTTTAGAGAGTTAATAACTTAAATAAAGAAACTGGCAAAGAACAGTAAACAATTTTTTTTTTAAATTTAACGTAATTTTGTTGGAGAGATCTGTAATATTAATATGCTAGGCGATTTCTTGTGACTGATGATTTGTTCTACCATTTTATCCCGATGTTGACCAAACGTATATTATTTGAAAGGTATTTCTTTTTAGCCGATTTGCAGATTTACAGGTTTTTAAATTTTTTTCTTTATTTTGAGTAAATTGCATTTAAAGTTGCTACTAAAACATACATAAAATTATACAATGATATGTGTGTATTTATTAAATTTGTTAATTTGTTAAAAATGAGTTTGTTTTTTTTTTTGTTGATTTGTGAATTGGCTATAAATGGATTAGCATACTTTTAGGGTCTTTATTTAATGTAAAAATAAAATTTCCTAGAATTTGCGCTCGAATTTCGAGGGCTGGAATCTCCTAGTTAAAGTTAATACTATAATTTACATGCAAATATATATTTCCAAAAATCAGAAGTACTCTGTATTCTTAATCAGACCGGTTTGTGGCTTTCAGCCTTCGTCAGTGATTGCATCAAACCTTGTAATAACTGTTACTAGCAGATCCCAGCCTTAGCAATTCGAGTGCAAATATTAGAAATTTTTTTTCAGTTACTAAATTATTTTATAAGACCCTTAAGGTATGCTATTCAATTTTAGCCAATTCACAATTCAACACTTTTTAAATATCGATTGCATTTTTAGTTTATGTCCAAAATTATTTTTCAATTCAATTCAGTTATTATTGTGAATATAGAAAACACATTTTTTTTGCAAACACATTAACAAATTTAATAAACACACGCATAGCATTGTTTAATTTTATCTATGTGTTAGTAGCAACTTTAAATGCATTTTACTCCAAAAAAATATATAAATTTTAAAATCTGTAAATCTGGTGGACAGCTAAAAAGAAATACCTTTCAAATGAGATACGTTTGGTAAAAATCGGGCAAAAACTGTGGAACAAAAATCGGTCACAAGAAATGTCCTTACCTATTAATATTATAGATGCTACCTATTATACAAACCAATCACTATTTAAAAATTATTAGATTATTTATGCATTTATACTTCTAATTTCCTCTATTTTTTTTAAGAAATAAAGGGTGTTTTTACTCCATATCTTTTAACTCGTAGTGTCTGTTTGTCTGCCGAAAAAACTTTCGATCGATTTTAAACCCTTTTCGAGCTGAAACTTTGCAGGCAGACTCGTAGCGACGATAAGAATGATATAACAAATTTTTGTTAAAAAAAATTTAATTATAGTATAATTTTGAATTTTTCTCTGGGGTGAAGTCACGAAAAGAGTTAGAATCCAATAATTATAGTTCAGAAATAATTAGACTATTAGATATACCTTCTGTTATGAATTATGATAACTATTTTTTTTTTATTTGAGGAATTGTTTTTTAGTTAATACTAGCAGATTCCAGTGCAATTCGAGTGCAATTTCTAGGCGACTTAATTTCTCAACTTAGCCAATTCACAAGCCAACACTTTTTTGGTTTACTATTATTGTGGATGAAGATAAAAAACTCATTAACAAACACATCAACAAGTTTAATAAATACACACATAGCATATGTATAATTATACCCTATACCACTGTGTGGTTTGGGTATAATGACTTTGTGCTGCTGTTTGTAACAACCAAAAATATTTGACCTAGACCCATCTTTAATTATACCGATCGAATCAGAATCACTTTCTGAGTTGATTTAACAATGTCCGTCCGTCCGTCCGTCCGTCCGTCCGTCTGTGTGTCCATGTAAACCTTGTAATCAAACTGCAGGTCGCAAATATGAATATATTTTGATGAAATTTGGTATGTAAGCTTTCATCGGTCATGGGATGAACGCTATTGAAATTGGTGAGAATCGGTCCATGTTCAGACCTAGCCCCCATACAAATTACCCATATAAAATCGACATAAATTGCCATAAGATCCAAATTGTCATATAGATCTTACTCAAATTGGGTTTGTATGCGTTCATTATATCCACTAATGAGTAGTCCGAAAATGATCCCTTTGACCCCATATAGAGCTGCTTCCCGATTTTCACTTAAATCTATAAAAAAACAAAAATATTGCACTGATTCTTCTCAAATTTTGTTTGTACATATTTTTGCAAAATACAAGAGACTTTACCAAACAAGTTCAGGATCGGTCCATTTTTGGACCTAGTCCCCATATAGATATAGCATCCGATATGAACTTTTTCATATCTGCAGTCAAAAAACTTAATAAAAATCCCACTCAAATTTGGTTTTTGCTTATTTTCAATGTCCAGTTAGTTGGGCCTAAGAGATAGGGTTTCTAAACGCATGGTATAGGGTATCGTATAGTCGGTCTAGACCGACTATAATTTTCATACTTGTTTTATGTATGTGTTAGTAGCAACTTTAAACGCAATTTACTCAAAATAAAGGAAACAATTTAAATATGTGTAAGTCTGGTGAACAGCTAAAAAGAAATAGCTTTCAAATAATATACGTTTGATCAAAATCGGGATAAAACGGTGGAACAAAACATCGGTAACAAGAAATCGCCTAGACTATTTGATAACCCATAAGTAAGCATATAGAAGGCGTAGCACCTTGTTCAAACACTTATTTCATTGGATGGACACTTATCTATCATATGTCTTTTAACTTCTTTGATTATCTCAATTGGTTCAAAAGTTGTAATTTTTGCAACGAAAAATCTCAAATAGCTCCACTGTGCGACGATAAATCGATAATTTTTCATATTTTTCCACACTTTCGTTTACAGCAGCGATATTCTCTTCAGTATGCATTTTCTTAGACGTGCTGGTGTAATTGCATCATTTAGAGAGTATATGGAATGAAATTTGTCCACAGTTCGACGGATGGGTTGTCAGATGGACGATTATGTGCGAAACAAAAATATCGAAATCGTCTATAAGTTGCGCAAATTGATGACTAATTTTCAAGATAAATTGCGATAGTTTGATAGCGTTGTTGAAGCGTGGATCTATTCACTATGATTTGCCAGAATATACGGATCATAACTGTTAGAATTTTAGCGCAATATCACAGTTCGTTTGACAGCTAATCCTTTCTTAAGTTCTATCTAAGAAAAAAAACCATGTAAGTCCGATCATAGGGAAGATGTGTAAACATCTAGTAATTAAAGATTTTTTTATGTCATTTTTTAAAATCAAAGAGAAAGCGTCATCTATGTATCACTTACAGCAAAAACTGTTTCAGCTAATTCAACAACCCTTTGCTGTAAAACGTTAAAAATATCCCAATATAAACGTATATAAGTGATACATAGATGACGCTTTTAGAAAAGTGGCATAAAAAAAATGTTATATCATAATTTTTTCACCAATACAATCATAAGTCACACAGCGTTATGTGTCAGCTCTCACCTATTACGTTTACACTGTTTTTGTGATTGTATTGTGAAATAGAAATTCACCGCCCTGCGCGTATAGATGTTTACACATCAAAAAAAAAAAAAAACAATGTATTTAGTTAAATATTTTTTTTTCGTTCTGGAGAAAAACATTATATCCATGAAGTTATTATTTAAAATTTGTTCAAAGTATATATTTTTTAAATAATTTTTTTAGCTAAAAGTAATTTCTTATTTCTCTTTTCAAAATTTTACCCAACTATAAAATTATGAGAAAATATAATAATTTAATAAAATAAATTTTAAATAATACAATTTTTATTTCAAAAAAAGATTTTTATGGTATTTTCTTGGTTTCAAACTTTTTCTCGCTTTATTTGACTTATTATAATAAATAATTTTGTTATAAGTTTTATATATATAAAATATTACATTCACAATGAAAATGTTTTACTTTCAGTACGAATAATTACATTTTAATAAAACGAGGGCGGATCAATAAGTCCGTGACTTTTCGAACTTCGCTCTTAGTTATATGAAATGCAAAACTGCTCCCATCAAGTAACACCTGTTAATAGACTACTGTAAAATTTTGAGCATGTTCCGTTATTTACTTTGCGTTTAACAGCTGTTCAAAACATACGACCTCGTGTTTTTTATTTAAATGGGAAAAAAATTGAATTTCGATTGCTCATTTAACATTATATTTTGCGAAAAAACGTCAATCAAACCATGGAAAAGCTTGAGAAAAAAGTGGTTTACTGACTTTCGTTTTGGTCGCACAAATACAAATGACGCTGAACGTTCTGGACGGCCAATTGAGGTCAATACACCCGAAAATGTTGGAAAACTCTCATCGAAGAGTAAAAGTGCGTGAGATTGTTGATACCATAGTCATTTCATATGGCAGTGTGGTTTCAATTTTAAATAATCAGTTGGGTTTAAGAAAGCTGTCTGAAAGATGGGTGCCGTGTTTGCTTTCAATTGACCATAAACACGTGTGCAGTCTCAATGGCGAAATTCCTTGAACTGGGCTACGAATTGGTACCTCATCCGCCATATTCTTAGCCCCCAATGACTATTTCCTATTTCCAAACCTAAAGAAATGGCTCGGTGGAAAGAGATTAAGCTCCAACGATAAAATTATTGATCAAAAATGATTATCTTGAAAAATAAATTTAAAAAAAAAGAAAAATGTGTTTCATTCTAAAAGTCACGGAGTTATTGATCCGCCCTCGTTTATACCAACATATTCGTTAAAATTATATAATTTTATGTAAAGGTAAATATGTTTATAAATTTTAATTTTTATATTTAACAATTTTGAAACCTATCCTAGAAAAATTTTTAATGTGAGAAATCTTAAGAGATCCTTACAGGATTAATGGTCAATTACATTACTAATGTATATGCTGCTTGAACGATGCAGTTGGCAATAACTAACATTAACATTTAACACAGAATTTTTATCCACAATAAATTAAGAGTGGTATAATCGAAAGTGATGCTCTTAATTAAATTGATTATATCCGGATATGATTATATGTACATTAGAGTGGTCCTACGTTTTATGGAAATTTTTCAAATTTTGATTTTGGGGATAGGCGGGGTCCAGTTTGTTACCTTTCAATATAAAACTAATAAATGTGAAGTTTGGGGACCATCGGATAAAGAAAAATCGCGCCGGAAATCGACTGAAAATATCAAGTGTGTTTATATGGGGAAAATATGACTTTTTTTTTGACATTTTACGAAAATTTCGTTCTATAGTTTAACTTTTCCGACAAGTTGTTATAAGAATAGGGATCATTATTAAATTATCTTATCAAAAAGCTATAATAATTCAAAATCAATAAAAATTTGCCAAGAATTAGCAAATGCCCCAGACCACTTTTGTGTCAAAAAAAAACTAGGTCATGAAATTTGATAGCATTTTTTTTTATCAACTTTGAGAAATTGATTAAAGCCATAATTTTTTTTTATTTCTATACTTATAAGTAACCAGATATGAAGTATTGTTTTCTTACCATATTGTTAACCAATTGCGCATTGAGACCGAAAATGGGAAATTTTTTTGATAAAATTTTGAAAACTCTTTTTTCAAGTTTTAGAAAAATTTCTTAAACAAAATTTAAAAAAATGGTTCTGGCACTTTAAAGTTTTTTTAAATACATGTTACAGATTAACTGTTTGAATATGAATATGAAACATTAAATTAATTCTATTTATTTTGGTGTATTTAAGAATGTTTTAGTGTGCGATTCAAATTGTTTTCTGTGATCACTTACGACTTGCAATTAGTATTGCTCTTCTTTAATTTTATATTATTATATTAATTTTGTATTTCATATCCTTTTGAATAAATTGTCTTTTATTAACTTTGAGTCATTTGCGGGTCTTCTTATTTTATTTAGAAAAATATAGATAGTTTTTATACATAAAATATTTTTTAATACTAAAAGGAAGTTTTCACTATTTACACAATACAATACAAAATCTAACCAGTGATGCTAACTTTTGATTTTGAATTAAATTATGTTAATAATATATATTTTCATTTATTGACTCCAAATACTATTACCTGGGAATTATTATCGAACTACAATGTTTTGGGTTTTACCTTGCCTACCATGAAGTTAAATTTTGATGTCATCATGAACACTGGTTCAAATTAGGGATGCCAAAAGCAAAAAACCAAATGTCCCAAAATTTTTAAATAAAATAATTTATCTTTATTTTCTGAAAAACTTAAAATGTTCATCCAAAAAAATTGTGAAAAATAATATACAAATAATATTCTCATCAAATTGCGCTTTATTTATGTAACAATTTTTACGTTCGCAATTCTTAAATATCATTTGAGGTTTTCTAAACTTCATTGAATTTCAATTAATGTTTTCTTATCCTGAAATGCTATTAATGTCTCCTGAATGACAATATTTTTTTTAAATGTGAACATTTTTAAATGTAAACATATTTAAGGTTTTCTGAATTTCAATTTGTGTTTAAAGAATAACATTTATATTTTAAAAATTCATTTGATGTGTTCTAAATTTCAAGTTATTATTTCCGATGTTTTAATATGATTTTCTGAAATTCAAATGATATTTTCTAATTTATAATTGGAAATTTGAATTCCAATTTTTAGAATTGATATTTTCTAAAATTTTAATGGAAAATTTAAAAGATGCAATTTTGTATTTATGTCAATAGTAACGCTTTAGTAATTATAAACAATTTTTAAAAATTATATGTAATAAATAAATAATAATTTTATATATCTATGTAGAACTGTTTTGAAAGCAAAAAAAAAAAAAAATCATTGATGAACTCGGTAACTCTATTTTGTAAACAAAACAAAAAGTTAATATGCCAAACTTATGGTCATATTTGTAAAAGAATAATGGAAAAACGTATGAAATAAAAGACCAGCCCGTGTATACTCTCAACATTGTTGTGTTTGATATCTAATTGAAAATGTTGACATTCATGTTAAAATAGAAATAACGATTGCAAAGCTAAATAAAACCAAAAATTCCGGCGCCATCTACTGTGGCATAGCAACACTGAGCGAAACAAAGTTAGACATCTAATTAAAAATGTTGTCATTCATGTTAAAATAGAAATAACGATTGCAAAGCTAATTAGAACAAAAATTGCGACGCCATCTACTGTGGCATAGCAACACTGAGCAAAATGAAGTGACACTCTGTTTGTTAATACAAAGGATGTGTATTTTCCCTAAAACAAAATACGTATTGGAGAATTTTATATAAATAAAATAATAAAACAAAATTGGTTAAAAGTTGTTTTATTTATATTCGCGAGCAATAAGCAGATAATTGCTCCCAAGATATATCACAATGGATTATTTTGATCCCAGGACCATTGAAGGGTTAAATAAATAAAAAATAACCGAATTATTTTTCTTAAATTCGAAATAGTGGTTTCATCGAGCTTAATAGAAAAACTCGTTTTCCGTAATTTTTATGTAAAATATCTTAAAATCCAAAGCTGGCCTGGGCAAATAATGGGTTCACGTTCTCGGATTTATACCAAATTTTAGGAACGGAAGTTCTATACATATAGTTATTATTATGAAGCTAATTAGAATAAAAATTGCGACGCCATCTACTGTGGCATAGCAACACTGAGCAAAATGAAGTGACACTCTGTTTGTTAATACAAAGGATGTGTATTTTCCCTAAAACAAAATACGTATTGGAGAATTTTATATAAATAAAATAATAAAACAAAATTGGTTAAAAGTTGTTTTATTTATATTCGCGAGCAATAAGCAGATAATTGCTCCCAAGATATATCACAATGGATTATTTTGATCCCAGGACCACTGAAGGGTTAAATAAATAAAAAATAACCGAATTAATTTTCTTAAATTCGAAATAGTAGTTTCATCGAGCTTAATAGAAAAACTCGTTTTCCGTAATTTTTATTTAAAATATCTTAAAATCCAAAGCTGGCCTGGGCAAATAATGGGTTCACGTTCTCGGATTTATACCAAATTTTAGGAACGGAAGTTCTATACATATCTTAATATATAAAAACGTTGGTGCGTATGTTGGTACTCTAATAACTGTTGAACCACTAATGCTAGCGACTTCGTATTCATACCATATGTTCCTTTGGTTCTCCGATTTGCATAACTTTTTTTTGTACCCGATAGGTGGCGCTGGGGTCGAGATTTTCCCAAAAAATTTATTTACAGTCCAATTTAGCTCAAATTCGCAACATATATTATGTACATAAAACTAAAGTTGCTGACAAAGTTTTTCACCTGTAGGTGGCGCTGCACTGTGGCTCAAATTTTGATTTCATTGGCCAAAAGTCAAATTTTTTTTTGTCATCGATTTTTAAAATTTTTACTCCTTTTTGTAGCTTATATATCCAGATTAAGGTAGCGAAAAAATTAGGTTAAACTATTGATAATTGTGGGCGTGGCATGCTGTCAAACTCAACTGTTTTTTTTAATTCAGCAAAAGGTGTTTTTTTTTTGTTTTTTATCAAAAATAAATGGTTACTACTCGCAAGCTATCATCGATATTGGCCTGCGGTCTTTTTTATAATGTTAGTAGGATTATAGTCTTTAGTTTTTGTAAGTAGTCACAGTTCTAACGTTTGATATTAGGGGCGTTATGAAATATTTATGAAACCACTATATTTTTCTCAAATTTAAACTTTAGTGGAATAGAACTTCTAAAGGAAGTAAGGGAACAAGAAACGTATACCACCCGGAGAAAGGCGAATGTATCCTGTTTAACCCTATATATACTTTTGCACCCCCCACGAGCCCCCGGTAGAACACTTTTTTCATTTTAATGAAATTACTCTAAAAAAATTACTCTAAAAAAAATTTTGTTTTTTTACTTTAGACTACGTAAAAGTAAAATAATTAAATAAAATACCTGCGAAAGGGTTTATTGGCTTTGTTTTGATCAGCAAAAAAATAAGTCATAAAATGATCACAATAGGTTCTACAGTAAACAAATAATCTCTTTCTTAATTTACCTGTTGTCAAATTTAAGGGTCAACCAAAGTCATAAACAATTTTATAAGTTTTTCAATAATCGCGGCACTAAACCACTAAAGATAAAAAACCACCCCATATTGGCGAGAAACTAATTAGTTTTACCTGATATTGAAGTCTGGATAACAAGTGCAGTTTTGTTCAATTTAAGTACTACCTGCTATGAAATTAAAGATCAATGTGTGAATAACATGTACCTAAAAATGTATAAAATGACGGATTCTATAAGGGATTACTCAATAATAAGTTAATACTTCAAGTGTACGGACGTATATTCGCAAGTGATAAAAAGTGATAAAAAAAGTGATAACAGACGCAAATAAAAATATTGAGAAAAATATGGAGAACTTTAGTTATAAAGAACTGGCCGAAGAGTATTTTCGAAACAAAAACCAGGAAGATGTTCTTAGTTACGTTAAAATAAAATTAAACTTAAATTCGTCTAGTACCGAAATACAAGAGCAATTATCTAATATCGTCAAAGTACTAAAAAAACGATTGAAAGAAGTTAACTACTGTAAACAGAAGTTTTATAATAAAAGTGCAAACTGGTTAGAAGGCCAACTTAATGTTGGTGGAGAAACAGCAAAGCTAGATAAGGCTGGAAGACCACGCAAATCATTGGACAACTGCAGCGATAGATCTAAGAGGCGGAAACTTAAAAATTTTAACGAGGAAATTGGTTCTACAAATATAAAAGAATCTTTTCTACATCAATTACGAGCACAAAACCAATTAACAAAAGTGGATATCATTGAAAAAACTTGTAATGCTAGTCCAGTGAGAACAAAGCGAATTCTTAAAAGTATACCAACTCCGAGCGATGCAAAACAGTTCACAAATGAGGAGGCATTAGCATTATTTCTGGATTTGAAATTAACAAAACACCAATATATTCAGCTCAGATTGCGTGCGATTGAAAAAGGCTCAAATATGTATCCAGCATATCATCACATAACAGCTGCTAAAATAGACTGTTTGCCATCAAAGGACACTATTACAATCACACCAATTTCGGCAGAAGTACAACTACAATCTTTACTTGATCACACAGCCAAACGCTTGCTACAATCAATAACAGGAACTGAGTTAAAGAAATATGGAAACACAAAGTTAATTCTATTTTGTAAATGGGGATGTGATGGTTCTTCGGGACAAAAACAATACAAACAAGTTGTATGTGAAAATATTTCGGACTCAGATATGTTCATGGTATCATTTGTACCATTGCGATTGAAAAAGATTTTGGAAGATTCGGAGCCTTCGAGTAGTACAACGCAAACAATGGATATTTGGAAAAATGAGACACCATCTTCTACGAAATACTGCAGGCCAATCAAATTTGAATTCAAAAAAGAAAGTCATGATGCCATTAACAAAGAAGTTAGTGATATCAAGGCCCAAATAGCAACACTACAGCCATTACAATTACAGTTAGATGGGCAGCAAATTGAAGTAAGCTACCAATTAGTGCTGACAATGATAGATGGAAAAGTAGGTCAGGCTTTGACTAACACGAAGGCTGCATCCAGCTGCATTATATGCCAAGCAACATCAAGCCAATTAAACCAAGTCCCGACAAAATCATTCGATAATACCGATGCCTTCGAATTTGGATTATCACCACTACATGCAAGAATACGACTTATGGAACACATACTAAAAATCAGTTATGATTTGGATTTCGGGCCTTCAGGATCAATAAGAAACAACGAAACCAACAAAGAGTTAAGAAGTTCAAAAAAGAAACATGTTCAAGATGAATATCGCAAATTTGGATTGATTATAGATCAGCCAAAACAAGGGTCAGGCAATACAAATGATGGCAATACCGCAAGAAGATTCTTTTCAGATCCAGAAACAGCATCTGAAATAACAGGAGTGGATTTAAACCTTATTTTCAGATTTAAAATAATCCTAGAAGTACTTGCGTGCAATGAAGAAATTGACTCTAGAAAATTTGGAGATTATGCTAAGGAAACTGCAAAAATATATACAACCAACTACCCATGGAGAAATATGTCTGCAACAGTCCACAAAATCCTTTATCATGGAGAAGATGTCATTAAATATCATTTGGTGCCACTTGGAGATCTATCAGAGGAGGCTCAGGAAAAAAGGAACAAGGATTACAGATTTTATAGACAGCACAATACTAGAAAAATGTCACGAAATTCCACAAATGAAGATCTATTTAATATATTATTGGCAACGTCAGATCCGTTCATCTCCAGTATTCGAAATCAATGGAAAGTGGAACATCGGGATTTAGATGAAGAAGCCAAAAAACTACTAAAGAACAGAAATAGCACAGAACAAAATATGGAATATTTGCAATCAATATTTGAGTCTAATGAATAATAATTATAATTGCCTTTCATTGTTATTTAAGTACGAAAAACATAGTATTAGTAAAAAATAATAATAAACAGAACCTACCATTGTTACAAATGCTATTTAAATCTATTGCAGTTTTTATTCTTAAAAGGTTTCCCACATATGAATGCAATGTTTTAATAGATAAGAAAGATTCAAAAAATAAGAACCCATATTTTCATATCAAAATTAAAAAAAAAATTAGAATCATTGCGCTAATGTTTAGCAGATTTATTTAGCTAGTGTAACAAATTAGGCAGCAAACACTAATAAATTTTTCTGTAGTAATAATAATATTCCTTGAGTATCAGCAAATTGCAAATTTGATAGCAAACATTTTTAATTTTTTAGTAATACTAGTTAAATTTCTAGTGAATTTTACTATTTTGTTGCGTGTAAAAATTTTTTTGAGTGTAAAAATTTTTTTGAGTGTAAGCATTAAAAAAATTTCATTATTACAAAAAATGTTTATAATAATTATTTAACTCCAAATATGACACTTTCTAATAAATAAAAATAAATAAAAAAAAACATATATCACGCTAAAAGTTAAAAAAAATCAAAAGTTAAACTTTGACCTAGAATTCCTTAAAAAGTACTCAATCAATTTAAATGAAATTCACACTGAGTCAAGATCAACTATCTATCTATATATTAAAAAAAACAGTACTAAAATATTTTGATCGGTTCAAAAGTTACAGAATTTTGGCCAATGAAAAATGATTTTCAGCCACTGTGCGCTGGTGTTAAAATATTCAAGAAAACGTATATTTTTTTTCAGTCATATTCATAATATTATTAAATGCAATATATTTAAGGCACAGAATCTTCTGAATAGCTTTTCGGGTGACACTGTAGTCTGATATTTGATTTTTGATCTGTGGGCGGAGGGGCATGGCGAAATCAAATTTTAATATTGTACCTAGATATTTGCTAAAATTTTCGAGGGAGTTCGTGCTTTACTTTTGCCCGACACTCGGTATTAAAATTTAGATGCAATATAAAATCCAAATGTTTTCTTCGGGCCAGCAACGCGGACCGGACTCAGCTAGTAGTTAATATATTTTGAGCGTCGCATCTAAAAATTCAATAGCATTTACAAAATATTTGAATTTTTTGAATAAATTGTCTTTTATTAGCTTGGACCCCAATTCCAAAAGGGTTAATGGGTCATATTATTTTTTTCCAAACCCCTAGGCTATTAAGATATAATATAATGTTTAAAAGTAGAAAAGTGATAAGTTTTTGATACAAAGTATTTAGAAATAGTACATTTACAGAATATTTTACAAAAATCCCATTTTTCTCGAAATAAAATTCTTGTCAAACAAATTCTTCCATTGGGATTTATCTAAAAATTCACACAGTTAATCTTTGACATGCATTTAACAAGACCTTAAAGATTTTTTTAAATTTTGTTTAAGAAAAATTTTCAAAACTTGAAAAATGAGTTTTAAAAATTTTACCAAAAAAATTTTCCATTTTCGGTCTCAATGCTTAATAGGTTAAAAAGGTAGTAATAAAACAACACTTCATATGTGAGTGCTTACAGGTATAGAGATTAAAACAAAATTATGGCTTTAATTAATTTCGTAAAGTTGAAAAAAATGCCATCAAATTTCATGACCTAGTTACCTCGGTAACTCTATTTTGTAAACAAAACAAAAAGTTAATATGCCAAACTTATGGTCATATTTGTAAAAGAATAATGGAAAAACGTATGAAATAAAAGACCAGCCCGTGTATACTCTCAACATTGTTGTGTTTGATATCTAATTGAAAATGTTGACATTCATGTTAAAATAGAAATAACGATTGCAAAGCTAATTAGAACAAAAATTGCGACGCCATCTACTGTGGCATAGCAACACTGAGCAAAATGAAGTGACACTCTGTTTGTTAATACAAAGGATGTGTATTTTCCCTAAAACAAAATACGTATTGGAGAATTTTATATAAATAAAATAATAAAACAAAATTGGTTAAAAGTTGTTTTATTTATATTCGCGAGCAATAAGCAGATAATTGCTCCCAAGATATATCACAATGGATTATTTTGATCCCAGGACCATTGAAGGGTTAAATAAATAAAAAATAACCGAATTATTTTTCTTAAATTCGAAATAGTGGTTTCATCGAGCTTAATAGAAAAACTCGTTTTCCGTAATTTTTATTTAAAATATCTTAAAATCCAAAGCTGGCCTGGGCAAATAATGGGTTCACGTTCTCGGATTTATACCAAATTTTAGGAACGGAAGTTCTATACATATAGTTATTATTATGAAGCTAATTAGAATAAAAATTGCGACGCCATCTACTGTGGCATAGCAACACTGAGCAAAATGAAGTGACACTCTGTTTGTTAATACAAAGGATGTGTATTTTCCCTAAAACAAAATACGTATTGGAGAATTTTATATAAATAAAATAATAAAACAAAATTGGTTAAAAGTTGTTTTATTTATATTCGCGAGCAATAAGCAGATAATTGCTCCCAAGATATATCACAATGGATTATTTTGATCCCAGGACCACTGAAGGGTTAAATAAATAAAAAATAACCGAATTAATTTTCTTAAATTCGAAATAGTAGTTTCATCGAGCTTAATAGAAAAACTCGTTTTCCGTAATTTTTATTTAAAATATCTTAAAATCCAAAGCTGGCCTGGGCAAATAATGGGTTCACGTTCTCGGATTTATACCAAATTTTAGGAACGGAAGTTCTATACATATCTTAATATATAAAAACGTTGGTGCGTATGTTGGTACTCTAATAACTGTTGAACCACTAATGCTAGCGACTTCGTATTCATACCATATGTTCCTTTGGTTCTCCGATTTGCATAACTTTTTTTTGTACCCGATAGGTGGCGCTGGGGTCGAGATTTTCCCAAAAAATTTATTTACAGTCCAATTTAGCTCAAATTCGCAACATATATTATGTACATAAAACTAAAGTTGCTGACAAAGTTTTTCACCTGTAGGTGGCGCTGGTGTTAAAATATTCAAGAAAACGTATATTTTTTTTCAGTCATATTCATAATATTATTAAATGCAATATATTTAAGGCACAGAATCTTCTGAATAGCTTTTCGGGTGACACTGTAGTCTGATATTTGATTTTTGATCTGTGGGCGGAGGGGCATGGCGAAATCAAATTTTAATATTGTACCTAGATATTTGCTAAAATTTTCGAGGGAGTTCGTGCTTTACTTTTGCCCGACACTCGGTATTAAAATTTAGATGCAATATAAAATCCAAATGTTTTCTTCGGGCCAGCAACGCGGACCGGACTCAGCTAGTAGTTAATATATTTTGAGCGTCGCATCTAAAAATTCAATAGCATTTACAAAATATTTGAATTTTTTGAATAAATTGTCTTTTATTAGCTTGGACCCCAATTCCAAAAGGGTTAATGGGTCATATTATTTTTTTCCAAACCCCTAGGCTATTAAGATATAATATAATGTTTAAAAGTAGAAAAGTGATAAGTTTTTGATACAAAGTATTTAGAAATAGTACATTTACAGAATATTTTACAAAAATCCCATTTTTCTCGAAATAAAATTCTTGTCAAACAAATTCTTCCATTGGGATTTATCTAAAAATTCACACAGTTAATCTTTGACATGCATTTAACAAGACCTTAAAGATTTTTTTAAATTTTGTTTAAGAAAAATTTTCAAAACTTGAAAAATGAGTTTTAAAAATTTTACCAAAAAAATTTTCCATTTTCGGTCTCAATGCTTAATAGGTTAAAAAGGTAGTAATAAAACAACACTTCATATGTGAGTGCTTACAGGTATAGAGATTAAAACAAAATTATGGCTTTAATTAATTTCGTAAAGTTGAAAAAAATGCCATCAAATTTCATGACCTAGTTTTTTTTTTTTTGGCACAGAAGTGGTCTGGGGCATTTGCTATTTCTTGGCGAGTTTTTATTCGATTTTGAAATTTTTTACCTTCTGGGAAAGATACTTTAATATTGATCCCGAATTATGTAACAATTTGTCGCAAAAATTAAAATATAGAACGAAATTTTCGTAAAATCTGAAAAAGTCATATTTTCCCCATATAAAACACACTTGAAATCTTCAATCGCGTTGAGCCACCTCTAAATGTTTTTTTGATTG
Source organism: Cordilura impudica (assembly GCA_963682025.1). NCBI lineage: Eukaryota > Metazoa > Arthropoda > Insecta > Diptera > Scathophagidae > Cordilura > Cordilura impudica. The sequence continues at coordinate 43,641,443 of OY821517.1, forward strand.
GCCCAAAACTTTGTATTTCTCAGTTTTTAATATGCGAATAGCAAATATTTCTAGGGGGTGCGACTGAAAGTTTTAACATTTTTTTTCTCCATATAATGAAGGGCTACCCTAATATACATATATGTGACCTTCTCCGAGAAAAGGGATCTAGTGTGTGAAAATTAAGTTTTGAGAAAAAACGCATTTAAAGTTTCTACACCCTTTTAGGTACCAAAATCCACCGTTTTTGACACAACCCGTTTTTTGACACACTAGGTCCCTTTTCTCGGAGAAGGTCACATATATATTTTTTTTTTTAAATTTTTCAAAAATGTTATTTTTACTAACATAAAACAAAAAAAAACTTCCCTGAACCGTGAATTTCTCCTGTTTACAATCCAAAATAGCAATTACAATTTCGTCCCTTTAAACGATCAATGGCACAGCCCGTTTCATATTCCACATATTATAAAATCTTAATATTTCAGTGTGTTGCAATCGCAATTCTAAAATCAATACAACTACTTCTAGCTTAAAGCAAAGAATATAAAAACAATTTCAAATGCCCGCACACACACTAACGCCTATTCATAAATACACATGAGTAAAAAAAAAACCACAATATACTCTGGTTTTAATACCCCTGGTTATAGTTTGAAATGCACTCGTACAAAACCGAAACCAAGCAACAGACTTAACCAAGCGATCTACTCTTCTCTCTTAATGCAGTTTACCACACACACACATTCATATTTCCAAGATAAAAACAAAAATGATTGTGAACATTTGCATCTCAAAAACATAAAAGCCCCACAAACAACAACAAACACATAAAAAAAATTGTAATAACCCCCAGTTGGATGATACAAAACCAAACCAACAACACTATCATATACAACAACAACTACAAGAATTTTTACTACTAGTGCCACTTCTACTACTCACTCGTTTATGTTTTTTTAGGCCACTAACAAACACACACACACACATATGTACATACACTCACACTAAAAAAAAGAAACAAAATATATTATTACTTTGCATTTACTGTGGATTAATAATTTTTATGCATAGAAAATAAAAATTACGGATAAATTTAAAAATATACACTTATGTATAGAAAATAAATAATATTGGTTTTACATAACATTAGTAGGATAATGCTTTGAATTGCAAAAAAGAAAGAGAAAACAAAAATAGATACAAAAAACATTAGAGAACTCTAATGTATTTGTGGCCTTTTTGAAAATATTCCAACTAATGTAAAAGGTATTTTTTTTTTTAATATATTAAATGGGAGTTTTATTTGAAATTTAGAGCAGATTATTGAAATGATAAATTACTTTTTATATGTACGATTATGTATACTAGCATATTCCAGCACTCGAAATTCGAGTGCAAATTCTAGGAAATTTTATTTTCTCATTTAATGAAGACCCTAAAGGTATGTTTCACAATTCAACTCATTTTAAATGAAGAAAACAAACTCTACACATTAACACAAACACATTAACAAATTTAATAAAAGCAACTTTAAACGATCATAACTCCAAAAAAATATTCCAGACGATGAAAATCTGTAAATCTGGGTAACAGCTAAAAAGAGATACCTCTCATATGATAAATTTTTTTGTCAAAATCGGGGTAAAACCGTGAAACTTACATCGCACAGTGGACCATATTTTGAGAAGGCGGCCAAAAATCATTTGTTTTTGTCACCGATTTTAAAGTTATGTTATTCATTTGAAAGTAAATACTAGTAAACTTTGGGAGCCAAAAAATTGCGACTCTATCTCAACTATATCACAGCGAACAGGGTCTTCGAAAATGGGCTTTCTCAGTATTCTGCCAAAATTAAAAATTTCTTTGTAAATTTTTATTTTTGAATGACTGTAACTTTTTTGATTTAAAAGATTTAGAAAGTGAAATAAATTTTGTATAATTTTGTGGCTTCCATACTATTAATGTTAAAAATGCAAAATCACTGAGTCATTCCGAAATTTAAAAAAAAAAAAATTTTAAAAAAGGTCAAAATTTTGCGAAATCTCCTACTTAATAGAGCATAACTCCTGCCAGTCAAAAGCAATCAGATAATATCTTGCACTCTTCTATAGTCCGAACCCTCCCCTATACTCTTATACCCCATTATACAGAACAATTTTTCTGACCCAAGGTTAGATATTTTCTGCAAAATTTATGTCCACTATGTGGTTAGGATATATTAAGTTTGAGGTGATGTTTGTAACTGCCAAAAATATTGGACATTTATCCATCTTTTATTATACGGATCGACTCAAAAACACTTTCTGAGTCTGGGTGTTATGAATACAAAATTTGGTCGTACCGCTGCACCGTGGTGTATTTTTTTGCGTGTCGGTAGAGTTGTCAGGAGTTGTTATATACTTATAAAAAAGGTTGAGATATAATGCGCTTAATTGTTACAGGTACATTTACATAGGTCTCTTTCAAAAACATTAATAGTCTGAATTAGAGTTATATATTTTAAATACCTGACAAAATGGGAAACAATTTAAATGACAGGTAAATGGTAAAAAAAAAACTATTGGTAAAAGTGGTAATAAAAGATAAAAATTTGTAAATGGTAAAAAAAAAAAACAATTGCGACATAGCCCTTTAACATATGAGTAGGTATGCTTCTCCTTTTAAAAGGGATTAGGGTGTGGGTTTTTTATGCTTCTAAAAGTGGTAAAAAAAGATAAAAATTTTTATTTTACATAATTGCAAGAAAGAGTATTTATAATAATGTTTCCACAATTATTATTCATTACAATTTTTGCAATGGCTAAGTACTGTTACAGACATCTGGCAGATATTTATTTTCAACGAAATGATGTAGACGATGTAATTTTGCACATAGTGAGCAACGACTTCTTTAAGAATTGTAACCTAGAAGACATTGAAATGCACAAAGGAAAAATTACTAATTTTGCATCGAATTTGAAAAGACGGTACACTGAATGCTCTCATAGCAAGGCAAATATGTTCAAATGTTACCAAGACTGGTTTATAAAGGAACTTATTTGCCAACGAAAGTGGAAAAAAGGGTCGACCAGCAAAACCAATTGATGGATGTAGTGAAAGATCTCGAAGGCGCAGGCTGGAGAATATCAATGAAGAAATTTCTCAAAGAATTATTAAGGATTCATTTTTGCACCAAATTCAACCAACCCAAAATAAAGAAAATAAAATTGAAATAATTGAAAAAATAGTAGAAGCGAGTCCAAGGCGCACAAAGAGGATTTTGAAAAGCATTCCTACACCAATTACGCCGGAAGAAGCGTTCGCCCTATTTATACCCTATACCACTATGTGGTTTGGGTATAATGACTTTGTGCTGCTGTTTGTAACAACCAAAAATATTTGACCTAGACCCATCTTTAATTATACCGATCGAAACAGAATCTCTTTCTGAGTTGATTTAACAATGTCCGTCCGTCCGTCCGTCCGTCCGTCTGTGTGTCCATGTAAAGCTTGTAATCAAACTGCAGGTCGCAAATATGAATATATTTTGATGAAATTTGGTATATAAGCTTTTATCGGCTATGGGATGAACGCTATTGAAATTGGTGAGAATCGGTCCATGTTCAGACCTAGCCCCCATACAAATTACCCATATGAAATCGACATAAATTTCCATAAGATCCAAATTGTCATATAGATCTTACTCAAATTGGGTTTGTATGCGTTCGTTACATCCACTAATGAGTAGTCCAAAAATGATCCCTTTGACCCGATATAGAGCTGCTTCCCGATCTTCACTTAAATCTATTAAAAAACAAAAATATTGCACTGATTCTTCTCAAATTTTGTTTGTATATATTTTTGCAAAATACAAGAGACTTTACCAAACATGATCAGGATCGGTCCATTTTTGGACCTAGTACCTTTATGGATATAGCATCCGATATGAACTTTTTCATATCTGCAGCCAAAAAAATTAATAGGGTTTCTAAACGCATGGTATAGGGTATCGTATAGTCGATCTAGACCGACTATAATTTTCTTACTTGTTTTGGATTTGAAATTGACCAAACATCAATATAAGGAATTGCGGAAGCGAACCAATGAAAAGAATTGTGGGATTTTTCCAGAGTTTCTGCCAAAAAAGAATGCTTACCTTCACAATCTGCTATTAGTGTCACTTCAACATCAGCAGAAATAAAATTGCAAGATCTCCTTGAACATACTGCAGAACGATTGCTAAATACGCTTGATAGTGATCATTTAAAAAAAAATTGGTAATGGCAGCATTACTTTAATTTCTAAATGGGGATGTGATGGATTACCTGGTCAGAAACAATACAAGCAATTTTATGCCGAAAATTCATCAGATGCTAATTTATTTATGGTATCTTTGGTTCCATTGCGCTTAACAAAAAGGTATAGCGTCTTAGAGCCGTCAACAAGTAGAGCAATAGAAATTGATATATGGAAAAATTAAATTCCTTCTTCAGCAAAGTATTGCAGACCAATAAAATTTGCATTCAAAAAGGAAACCAAAGATGTCATAACTGAAGAAGTTCAAAAAATAAAAGATCATATTAAGGAACTTCAACCAGTAATATTTAAATTTGATGACCAAGACATTGAAGTACATTTTAAAATGTGTCTCACAATGATTGATGGAAAAGTTGCACAAGCTTTAACTGGAACAAAGTCAACGTCAAGCTGCATTATATGCCAAAAGACATCAAGTCAATTAAGCCAACCCCCAGCAAAAGACGATAGTTTTAAGGAAGCCTACGAATTTGGAATGTCCCCTCTTCATGCTAGAATACGTTTCATGGAGCATATTCTTAAATTGGGTTATGATTTGGAATTTGGTCCGTTAGGTGAAAAAGTGGGAAAAAACAAAGAAAATGAAGAAAAAAAAAGCAAAAAAAAAAAAAATTCAACAAAAATATCTACAGCTAGGCCTCGTAATCGACCAACCAAAACAAGGGGAAGGAAACACAAATGATGGAAATACTGCAAGGAGATTTTTTTCCGATCCGGAAACTGCAGCATCTATCACAGGTGTAGATCATGAATTAATAAGACGATTCAAAATCATATTACAAGTTCTAGCATGCAGCAGAAAGATAAATGCAAAAAATTTGGAGAGCACGCCAATAAAACAGCTATACTTTATAATGAAAAATACTCTTGGAGATATATGCCATCCACAGTTCATAAAATTTTGTACCATGGGGAACAAATAATTCAAAACAATATGCTACCAATAGGAGATCTATCTGAAGAAGCGCAAGAAAAAAGGAACAAAGACTACAGATTCTTTCGCGAGCACAACACAAGGAAAATGTCCAGATGTTGTACGAATGAAGACCTTATCACTATTTTGTTGTGCACTTCAGATCCATATATGTCCAACATTCGTCAAAAATGGAAAACTACCTCTACTGAATTAGAGGAAGAAGCTAAACAACTTCTAGAAGATGAAAATCAAGGCTATTTAGAAGAAATTTTTACTAAAATTGGTTGATTTAGAGTACTTTTTCATTACACTAACAATAAGTTACACTTTTTTTTTTATATAGTTAAAAAATTTTCTTGATTTAAAAATTCATATATTTTGTAAATTTACAATAAAAATTGTTATATTTCATAAATTTACCATAAAATTTGATATAGAAATATTTAAAAAGACAATAAAAAAAAATTTAACTAAAGCAAAAACATACGAGTTTTTCATTGAAACTTCTCTATCTTGAACCAATATAAGGTAACTTTTACGTTCGCTGCTTAATAAATTATATTCTAACTCGGGATCTTTCAAAAAAAAAAAAAACAACCTTTGGCCCTTGTGCACATTAGGACTAAAAAGTTTACGGGGGCCAAAGTTTGGCATTTTCTGAAAAAATTAACTTAAAAAATTGTTAAATAGTATTAGTTGTAAAATTAACTGAAAAAATTAGACATTATATTAAAAAAAACCTTTTTGGTCATAAAATCGGAAAATATGCTCTAAAAAATATGATTTATTTTAATTCATAAAACTAAATTTTTTATTAAAATGTTTAACAATATTTTCTTTATATTTTGTGTTGTATAAACAATAAATTACAATATATTAAATATATAAATTTTTTTTTGGGGTATTTTTCCATTTTATTGGCATCAATCTTATTTTAATTCCATGAAGAATATTAACCTTTAATTTTTAGTGAACATTTATTAAAGAATTGGCTTAAGTTTTCAAATAAAAATCTTTGTCTGTTATCTGTTAGCATTTCTTTGTACACTGAAAAACTTCTTTCTCGATCGAAAGATGTGATGGGAGCATATTTAAATGATAAAATTTCTCTTACATTATATTTTAAAGATGTATTTTTTGAAGAACCATTTAATTCTTCAGAAATATCTTTAATTACGTCAAAACCTTTATTTTTATGTAAGCTGAATACATTATTGATTTCTCTAACCACATCTGAAACTACCTGCATTTGTTCACGAATACTAAGTACAGAAAGACTTCACAATAAATCCATAATTACAGAAAAAAGAAAAATTAGATCAGCCTCTGTTTTAAAACTTTTTTAAAATATGTTTAGCAATTTCAATGGATAAAACACCTTCATTGTTTAAACGATCCACTATTTTTAAAATCTTTTCATAATTTTTGTTATAACAATTTACCTCCTCAAGCCAAGTACTCCATCGAGTTGTAATTGGCTCAGAAGGCAGTGCTAAATAAGGATGTATTTCCCTAAAAATATCGATGCTACATGAAGCTTTTAAAAATACTTTTTTTTTACGTTTGAAATTACAACATTTACACTCTCATATGAATCTCTTATGCGCTCACAAACTCCATGTTATACATGTTATCTTAGGATAAAATACTTCAATAGACTTGGCGGCTGTAATCATGCCGCATCCGTTACAAATGGAAGAATTGAATTTATATTTAAACTATTTACCAACGTTTTTATGGAATCGTCAACAAGTCGTGCTATCGTGGAATGATTGTTTTTTTTTCAAGGACTACGAAATTTAATAAAAAATATTTTCTTTGCTGTTTCTTTGTCATTGCTTAGAATTGCAATGCACCATCAGTAGTTTTATCAATGGAGTTTTTACACTTCTAATTATTTTATCAATGCAGTTGTTGTAAAGATTTTCGACATGCCAAAAACGAAGTATGGATGGTAATTTAAATTCCGGGAATTATTCTACAAATTTTTGGAAGGTTTCATTTCGAACTTTAAACATAGAATTATCTGCTGCAACAAACCCAACACACAATTTTTCCTGGGAATCTGTTGAAGCTCTTTCAGTTTCGGCAAAAAATATTTGAGAGTTTTCTTTCTTTTAATTGAGAATGATTTGTGCATTCTATATGTTGCCTTAGGCATTTTGGCATTTTCTAAAAACGTTAAACGTAAGTATTTACAAATTTTTAAAATTGTTTATATTTAAAATTGTGAATTTATAATTTTTAAATATTTTTCACGCACACGAATATCTTTGTTTGGGCTTTAACACAAAATAATCTCGACTAAATAAAATTTGCTTAAATACGTATTCGGTTACCCGAAAAGTCTTCTACATCACACATAGATGGAGTTAGTAGAATTAAATCAATATCATTTTTAAGTATTACCAACCTTCAAAAGATACGTGAATAAATTTGACAGCTGTGTGATTATTTGTTTGTGAGATATAGCATTTTGAGTGAAGCAACTTTTGTGCTTGTAAAAAAATGGAAAAAGAAGAATTTCGTGCGTTGATAAAACATTATTTTTTGATCGGAAAAAATGCTTCTGAAGCCAAAAAAATCACTTGATAAGCATCATCCAACATCTGCTCCCGATTATTCAGTCGTAAGATATTGGTTTGCGAAATTTAAAACCGGCCATATGGGCACCAAAGACGATGAACGCAGTGGACGTCCGAAATAGGTTGTTACCGCAGAAAACATCAAAAAAATCCACAAAATAATTTTTAATGACCGTAAAGTGAAGTTGTTCGAGATAGCTGAGACTCTGGAGATTTCGAAAGAGCGTGTTGGACATATCGTGCATGAATATTTGGGCATGCGAAAGCTCTGTGCAAAGTGGGTGCCGCGCGAGCTCACAATTGACCAAAAACAACAACGTGTTGATGATTCTGAGCAGTGTTTGGAGATGATTAAGCGTAATAAAGCCGAATTTCTGCGTCGATATGTGACAATGGATGAAACATGGCTCCATCACTACACTTCAGAGTCCAATCGGCAGTCAGCGGAGTGGAGAGCGAGCGACGAACCGAATCCAATGCGTGGAAAGACGCAACAGTCGGCTGGCAAGGTTATGGCGTCCGTATTTTGGGATGCACATGGTATATTGTTCATCGACTATCTTGGGAAAGGAATAACAATCAACAGCGATTAATACATAGCATTGTTGGAGCGTTTGAAAGACGAAATCGCGAATAAACGGCCCCATATGAAGAAGAAAAAAGTGTTGTTTCACCAAGACAATGCACCGTGTCACAAATCATTGAAAACAATGGCAAAAATGCATGAATTGGGCTTTGAATTACTTCCGCACCCACCCCCAGTGACTATTTCCTGTTCTCAGACCTCAAGACGATGCTCGCTGGGAAGAAATTTAAGACCGATGAAGAAGTAATCGCCGAAACAGAGGCCTATTTTGAGGCTAAAGACAAATCGTACTACAGAAATGGTATCGAAAAGTTGAAAGATCGTTATAATCGCTGTATCGCCCTCGAAGGCAACTATGTTGAAAAATAAAATTTAATTTTGCAAAAAAAATGATTTATTTCTTTGTAATGTAGAAGATTTTTCAGCCCAACTGTTACGTTTAATATTATATATTATATATTTTAATATTATTTATTCAAGACAGAGTTACCAGACATTTAAAATTCAAGAACGCCATGCCGCTTTATACAAACTGATCTAATTTCAAAACACAAATAGTGTTGTGTAACCCATTTTAAGCAGACAGAACCAAAACAAACTTTCAAAATAAAATGCAAAAAAACTAAAAAAATCATGATAACCAAATTCTTAAAAAAAATTATATGTGATCCTGCTTAAGAAAACCCACCTAGTGGGAAAAATTTCATGAATTTACTTTTTTTTTGGATTTGTATGTAAAATCCCTTCAATGCAACATAGTGGGAGAAACTTTAATTTTGTTTTACTCAAAAATTTGTTTCGAGACACTAGATGGGTTTTCATATACAGGGTCATATATATAAAAAAAATTTTAAAATATGCTCTAAAATATAATCTTAAACCAAAATATGCTCCTAAAGCTGAAATATGCAAAAATATATTTTTAAGGTCAAAATATGGAAAAATATGCTCTAACAAATCGATGCCAGATTTTTTAAAATCTTGCGAAATTAAATGAAATTAAATTGAAAATTTTATTTTCGATGTAATGAATTCAATCTGGTTTCACATAATACAAAGTTCGGTTTGATCTTAGTAAAAATAATTCATTGTACACCCAACGTGTGGATATTTTTTTTTGTTTTTTCATTTTCGGCGTATACTAACCAATTGTTTGGCATACCCATTCTGGAGCAGGCTGCCTATAGTGGACTATGAGCGAAGTGTGAATATTCCAATTCCTAGTCGTCGACTTGCATCGACTGGCCTTGAGAGAGCCACCTATCGGGTATACGTTTTGCTAAAGACTTTCCTTTTACTTAAATATATGGATTGAATTGGAGTCAAATCGGTCCATAAATAAAAATTTTCAAAAAGCTACCACAGCGCTACCTAGGGGATCTAACACTAATGAAAACAATTCGTATCCGCTCACGAACATAAGGTTTGAATATAAGATGGATAGCACCAAAGTTTTCATTTATTAAGATTCCATTTATCAGTAGCTATCCATTTTCAGCGCGGCTATTTACATTAACTAGCAGATTCCAGTGCTCGAAATTCGAGTGCAATTTCTAGGCAACTTTCAACTTAGCCAATTCACAAACCAACACTTTTTTGGTTTATTATTATTGTGAATGAAGATGACAACCTCATTAACAAACACATTAACAAATTTAATAAACACACACATAGCATTTATAATTTTATGTATGTGTTAGTAGCAACTTTAAATGCAATTTAGTCAAGATAAAGCAAAAAATTTAAAAATCTGTAAGTCTGTAAAACGGCTAAAAAGAAATACCTTTCAAATAATATACGTTTGGCTAAAAGCGGGATAAAACGGTAGAACAAAAAATCAGTAACAAAAAATCGCCTAGCCTATTAATATTATAGATAACAGATAAGTCACCCAAATTATCAAAGATCTCGCTGTCATAGTACAAGATATATATGATATTCGATAACCGATACCGCTCAGTTTCAGCACTACTACTCACATTAATAAGCTGAGATTTCACACAAAGTAGCTCTTATTACTTAAGATTCATATCGCGACTGCTTACATTAATAAAATATGACGTTATACAAATATGCGAAGCTCTTCCTATCATAGTACTCAAAATATATAGTATTCTTTATTTATTTGATCCCTCCCATTTTCGGCAAGACTACTTACATTAATAACAGATGGCGTCAAATATTACGAACTATAGCACTATAGAATAAATGAATAAATTATCTGCTTCCAACATCTTTAGCTTACAAGATATTGTTTATTGTTGGAACGAGAAATCAGATTAAATAAATAACTACAAAGAATACAAAAAGGGTCAAGAAAGAACTCTAAGCACCTCCTATGAAAAAATTTTATTTAACTAATGAGATTTATTGGGTGACAGATTTTGTTAGAGTAAAAATATATAATCAAAAAGCAAACAAAATTTTCCATAAAATTCCTTGTATGACAAGTAGTTCATTTAACATCTCTATTCTACATCCACTAGGTCAGATTTGGAAACTTGCAGCTTTACCAAAAAATCTTTGGTTTATGAAACATTATGAACATGGAAGGATACTACTGATTTCTCTTCTCATCCCAAGAAGCAACAGTATCTTTGTTCATTTCGGTCTTAATAGTTATAAAGGTTGTTATGCTGCAGCAATAGGCAAAGTAGAAACATGATCTAAACCCAAAGCTTAGATATGACCAGTGACTTAGCCAGCTTATAGCGGAAACCATCACTTTGCCTTTTTCTATATAACGTTTCAGTGTAATGCCCTTAGCTCAGTCTGTTAACATTTTTTAAAAACTAACACTCGATGCGGAAAGAGACACATTACGTCCTTGGCATTTATCATGGACATGTGACACATCCATAAATTTTGGGGGTCGAGCATCATTTCACCACAGTACTTTCCAAAGCATTTTTATTGGCAAAATGAACACAATAGGCTATGGAAGCCAAATTAATATCAACACTCTGGGCAGTTATGCTAAATAGAAACTGAAAAAAAAAAAATATATATGTGAGCACGATCACAGTGGAGATGTTAAACATCAATTAAAATCAAACAGAAAGCGTCATCTATGTATCACTTATAGCAAACAACTGCAGGGGCTCAGCTAATATAAAATGTATTTTTTATTATTATGGGTTGTTATAGTTGGGGTTGTTGAATAAGCGTTATACTTGTGGGGTTGTTGAATTACATGTTAGACCTTTATATTGTGAAATTTCTAAAGTTGTTATTGTAGACGTTGTTGAATTAGCTGAAATTATTTTATATCATAATTTTTGCATCAATACAGTCATACTTCACACCGTTGTTGTCATACTTCTACTTCGTACGCTGCACAGTGGCGCCATTTGAGTTTTTTCGTTGCAAAAATCATATCTTTTGAACCGAATAACATAATTGAACAGTTTAAACAGCATATGATCGATAACTGTTCAGCCTATGAAATGAGCGTTTGGAAAGGGTGCTACGCTTTGTAGGGGCCTACTGGGTTATCAAAGTTAAAATTTGTAGAAAAATCAAAAAAAAATTATTTTTACATTTTTAGATTGTTTTTATTTTTTTCTTTAGGGTTTTATGTTTTAAATTATTACCAAACATATTAAAAAAAAATTACTTCTTTTTTAAATTTATTTTTTCAATTTTCTGTAAAATATTCATCACAATTCGTAAGAGAAGGTATATCTAAAAGACTAATCATTTCTAAACTATAATTATTTTCTAAGTCTATTCGTGACTTCACATGCCGCAGGGAAGAAATAAGTGGATCGCAAGATGCTGCCAACATGTTCAAGAGGTCCTCATTTTGCCTTACCCTTGATGCTTTGAATGTGTTCTGCAATCTATATTTTTTATAAAATTTGTTAAGAGACTCCTGTGCTTCTTCAGAAAGCTCTCCAATTGGCAAGGACTGGTACTCAATTATATCTTTGCCATGCGCCAATATTTTATGGACAGTCGGGGTCAACTTCTTCTGTGGATACATTTCTGCTAAAAGAGATGCAGTTTTCGATGCATATTCTCCATATTTTGTAGAATTGACATTTTCTTTGCAGTTTAAAACATTCTAGATCGTTTCCAATCTTTTCACGATTTGATTGTCAATTCCAGTGATTCTAGTTACTGCCTCATCATTTTCAAAAAATCACCTAGAAGTGTTTCCATCGTTAGAGTTACGGTATCCGTGCTTGAAACAGTCTACTTTTAGTCCAATTTGTTTAAAAAAAGCATCCTGTATTTGCTTTTTTCTGATCTTTTCCTTATCCTTTATTGATGTATTTTCATCGAAGTTTTCCTCCTCTTGTGGTAGGGTATACGCCAGTTTTAGCAAGAACTCCATACACCTTATCCTTGCGTGCAATGGTGACATTCCATATTCGTAATTCTCCTCGTTTGTAGAATCGTTTAAATTACCAAAGTTCTTCTGACTCTTTTTGGAAATCGGGCATGACAATGTTGAGGTGGTTCCTGTCAGTTCGTTTACGACTTTTCCGTCAACCATGGTCAGGTGGAACTCGTAATTGCATTCAATATATTTTCTTTCTCCAATTTGCAACATTTTAGGCTTAATCTTGCTTATTTGTTCTTCAATGTGCTTCACCGTGGTCCTTATGAGTTCTGCCGATTTCCTTGCAAACTGAAACATTATTGGTCGGCAATAATGCACTGATGATGGACGTGGATTTTTCCAGTGTAGGGAAACATCAGATTTTAGCCGCAAAGGAACAACAGATGCCATAAACATATTTCCGTCCGATATTGTAGCATCATCGGAAGATATCCTTTGCTTATAAACGCTTTGTCCGGATGATCCATCGCAGCCCCATTTGCTGATAAGTGTCAGTTTCTCAGGAAGAATTTTCACCTCATTTTCAGGAAGACTCTCCAACAACCGTTTTGCTGCATGGCCCATGAGATCCTGCAGATTGGCTTTCACAGAGACTTCCGTAAACTCCGTATGCAGTGGTCGTGAATTTATTTTGGCTTGCGTAATATGCTTGTATCCTGGTAAAATGTCAGTCCCGTGTCGCATCAAGGATACCCTTAGTATCTCATATTTTTCTTTGGAAAGTTGTAGGTCCATAAACAAGGCCAAGGCTTCTTCGGAACCATACTTTTTAATGTGTGCGTTTGTGGGCGTGGGAATGCTTTCCTTAATCCTTTTTAGTCGCAGTGGGCTTGCATCAGCAACAGATTTTGTAATCTGCGACCTAACTCTTTCACTATCCTTTGTATATTTATTAGACAGTGCGTCCGATAAATGCTTCGTGGTCAAGTCATTGGTGGCATCGGCAAGTTTCCTTTTTCTTGTGAAAATTGAACACTCCTCAATACTTTTTTTTGGCCTTCGTTTTGCTCCTCTGGTTGATGTGGTGGTTTTATCTACTGCCAATCTATGCAGGATGGTGTCTTCATTAAGCCAGTCCTCGTATTTGGAGTTGAAGTTCTGAATGGTTCGATTAGATTTCACCCATTCTGCCTTAATATTTGCATCATATATCAGATAAAAATTATTTTTTATAATTTCGCTTCTCTCAATATTTCCGCACAAGCTATCAAGTTCTTCTAAAGCAGCTTCCGTGAAAAACTTTGGTGTGGTTGACCTTCTAAACAGTTCAAATAATTTTAAATTGTTCAACGCCATGTTTTCAGTACTTAAATTGTTTAACGCCATGGTTTCAGTACTTGTTGCGCCAACTTTCAGTCGTAGACTAATCCAGGCATTATGCTTATTTTGCAATATATAGGCTTATGCTACCATGCCTAAAAATTTACCTGTTCCCTGCATACATATGGATTTAGGCTGAATTATGCAACTTTGATATTATGCTCGTGTTTAAATAAGATTTGTGCCTACCTGGAGGGACCATAAGTCAATATTGTTCTTGACCATTTGTACTCCAAAGTAATTTTTAAGTGAGGTGCGTACCTGCGAATTTCAATGAGTAGTTTTTTGTACATCCTGTGTCTGTAACAGAATATTGGGAGTAGACTTTGGCAGAGGCTCACAGGTAGACAACCGACTTAAAATGCAATTTTCAAACTATTAGATCAAACTACTGTCAGTCAAAACATGTAAGGGATGCACGCCATACAATTTCTGCAACCATGTCTTTTTAAAATTTTTTACCTCTAGAAGCGAAACGGGCACGTACGGGCAGATAAAACCTTTTGAATTATGTAAAGAAATAATCAAAGAACATGTTTTGCAAATATGGCAAATATAGAAAAATATAGATTTTTTTATTTTCCGTCAAAGTTGAAAAATAGTGAAAAAACGGATAGTTTTTAAATAAGCAAGTAGTTAATTTTTTTTTATCATTATACATTTAATAAATACATCAATCAATACAAACAAAAAATAAGGCGATTCGTTACCTATTTTTCGTGATATTACACCTGAAATCGCAACAAATTGACTAAAAATTGTGTGTTTTTTTGAAAACCGAAAATCGGTCAACTTTGAACGGTTACATCTTCTAAACTAAAAATGTGATATTATTAAGAGTAGCATATTTGAAATCGTTGAAAAGTTTCCTATAACATGGATTTATTCAAAACTTCGTCGGCGCACATGAAAATTTTGATTTTTGCAACCTCGTTTGCTCTACGGGCGCCACTGTGCAGCGGTTTGTATGAAAAAAATTTTGGGTTGAATTTTGAGATGTGCGGGTCGGATTATTGTGACACTAGATCGAAAACTTTAGTGCGCAAAATTTGAGCCAAATCAGACAATGCTTTCTAGACGCGCATTGAGTTCAACGTTCAAATATGAATTTATATGTAAAAATTATCAAAAAAAATCATTTTTCACAAAAATTTTGATATTAATAATTGCGTTTCAATTAAATTAATTAATAAATCATAATCTAGAGTAAATTATCTATCTAATAAAATAACAAAATCTATTATCGGTTGAAAAACAAACAGCCAAGTTATATTAAGTTCCCCAGGCAATAAATGCGTCGCAAACCACTTGATTAACAAAATCGAGCTCACATTTTTAAAGACATTGAAATAATTTACCACAACAACATTTTTCCATTCTCCTGATCCCCATATATTCATATGTAAAGCATTTTTCATCTCGCCTATCATTATGCTGTTCTAAATTAATGTCAAAACGGTACGTATTTTTAGCACTATTTCAAAATCTCAAATTTTACTTTTTCAAAAATTTTGTTCAAGAAACTTTTAAAAATCAACGATTGGACTTTAAGGTAATATTAACAAAACATACATGATTAAAAAGTGACAAATATTGTAGGTATCCTGTTCTTAATTTGGCGAGGGCAGCGTTTTTATTTCAGTGGATTTGAAGAAAAATGTGATTTTTCATACCTTTTCAACTGTTAGGCTACATCTTTTTGGTGTTTTCATATTTCAAATATATTTTATCAAAATATTATACTGCCTGACATAACGTCCCAATCTTGTTAATTAAATTTAAATTGAAACACTATAAACTGTCCCTCTTTAAGGTCAAAACTCAAAATTAAGGAGATTTACATTTTTTAAAACAAAATATCGAAATTATATATATTTGTAGAAGGATAAAACTTGTTGATAATATTTTAGTGATTCCTAAAAATAATATTCTGGACTTATTTTTTGAAATTAACCTGTGGGGTACTCGATTTTTTCGATAATTTTTGATTGTGATTTCTTGTGACCGATGTTTTGTTCTACCGTTTTATCCCGATTTTGACTATGCGTATATTATTTAAAAGCTATTTCTTTCTAAATTTTTTCCTTTATTTTGAGTAAATTGCATTTAAAGTTGCTACTAACACATACATAAAATTATACAATGCTATGTGTGTGTTTATTAAATTTGTTAATGTATTTGTAATAATGAGTTTGTTTTTTTGTGATGATTTGTGAATTGGCTATATCTAATTGATTAGCATAACTTTAGGATCTTTATTTAATGAAAAAATAAAATTTCCTAGAATTTGCACTCGAATTTTGAGGGCAGGAATCTGCTAGTATAAATTCATATTTGAACTTTGGACTCATGCGCGTCCAGAAAGCATTGCCCGATTTGGCTCAAATTTTGCGCACTAAAGTTTTAAATCCAGTGTCACAATAAACCGATCCGCACGTCTTGAAGTTCAAAAAAAAAAAAAAAATGGCTGTCTCCCTACTATTACATCTTTTCTACTCTACTCTATTAATAAATAATAATCACACGCCCTGAGTATGTTATTTTATTCAATAAATTTATAAAAATGGGGGGAATATTAAATTTTTTGAAGATTTCATTTGATAAAATTAGTCCAACTTGATTTGTTGAAGATATTTGCTGAACAATGAAATGAGAACTCATCAATGGTTTTTGAGTTATGGCTGAAGCACCAGGCAAACAAAGATCAAGATAAGGCCCGGAACTTTCATCACGACTTTGAATAACCCCGGCCCAGAATGGTTATGTTCCTTATGAACCCGATAAGGGAGGTAATATTTGACTTTTTTGTATGTTTGAGAGCTGGGAAGAATTTTACCAGCAAAAATTAGATTTGTGCAAAGTAATTAAACAATTGCGTTATGATTGGGTCGAAAATCGTTCTAAAATTGTTTTTGTTGACTCTACCAATTTGAGTAAAAAAGGTTGGAAGAATTTCTAAAATTTTCTAAATATTATTCGCCATTCCCAACAAGTGCATATTTATTGAAATTACATAAAATTCGAAATAAAATATTTATTTTAAAATTTTTTTTAAATGTATGATTATTTTTTAAGTCGCTAACTAAAAAAAATACCTATTTAGCCTAAAGTTAACCTTGAACAAGATTCCAAAATATATCTGCACTTAGCCTTTAATTTAAGGGCAAAGTTTGTAAACAACTTAGGGAATGCCATTAATTTATTTCTATTTTAGGATTTGAAGCAACGAAAAGCAAACATTTTTCAAACACCAACGTTTTTTTTTTTAAACAAAATGTAAATTTTTAGATCCTACACCATCTTAAATAACTGCAGACACCGAAGTGGTGGTTCAAAAGCTAAAAAATGGAAACAGTTTGAAAATAATTTTCATAATTTGATTTTTGAGAAATAACTTTTTAATCGTATAAATCTTTCAATGCATAATTGAATTATTTTCAACTCCAAGTTTTATAAATAAATATGAATTAATATTATTTCTTATACGCGTGAGTATTCGTAAAGTTTAAGTCTGTTTCTTTTAGATTTTTATTTTTGCGTTTGTTATTTGTTTGTTTCAAACAATTTGACATTTAAATTCTTCTTGTGCATAAATTTAGATTATCTGGATTATATTTTTTTTTGTTGTTGTTTTGTTTTAATACAATTCCACCTTTCGTTAACTGAAGTTTCAAGCATTTATTCATGTTCATACGAATGTACACTTTTATTATAAAGAAAAAACTCTTTTCACACTCTATACATTGTTCATAACTTTCAAAATCGGTATGTGTGTGTGTATATGTTATAACAAACAATTGCATGTTGTTACTTCCGTCTTAAAGTAAAACACTGAAAAAAAACCCTATTGAAAAGTTTGAGTAAAACATAAGACTTATTATATTTCATTTTCACTCTCATATGTTGTTTATGTTGTTGTTTGATATATATTTGTATTTGTGTTTGTGGCTGTGTTTGTGTGTGTTGTAGCGGTTGCCTGTTCATGCCTTTGGTTGGTTGGTTTTGTGCGATGTTAACACCTTTGCTGACATACGTACTTAATTTTTTCTTTGGGAATTTGCATTTATTTATTTTATCGCGTTTGTTCCTATTTTTTTTTGCAAATGTCTTTTTCTACTGCTCCACTACTTCTAGATGTATTGAATTGCTGTTGTGTGTTTTTTTCTCACTCGTTATAATATTCAGTGTTAACATTCAGTAGCGCATTACTTCGCACCTTGGGTTTTGTTTTTTTAAATGTTTTTTTTTTTTGTATTCTTCGTGAGAAATTTGTCCGGTAATAAATTTGCCACCTTTTGGTTGCCGACACAAACGATGAGACTTAACACAAATGCGCGTGTTTCACATGTACATTTTGAACTCAAGAATTTTTCTATTCAGCAGCTCACATATAAAATCCTTTGTAGACTTATATACATTTGCAAACGTCACTTTTAGCAGTTGGGGAATGTATTTAAACATACGTTAACAATAGACTTTTTTTTCCATAAGCCTTCATTTATGAGCGCTATAAGGAGCGAAACAGAGGGGCAGATGTGCGAAATTTTTTTAGGGCGAAACTCCACTGTCAAAAGGAAAATTATGAAGAGTAAAAATGCCACCTTAATTCTAGATATATTGATCCAAATATGATGTTTGGATTTTTTTTTTCAATTTATGGCGTCATGAAACTGTAAAAAACGAACTTAAATTAAATTTTAATTTTATTGTGAAAAATTAATATCTGAATGGGTTCCGCACTTACAAACATTTTTTTATAGCATAAGTTTTCAATTAAATTGATCATTAAAAACACATTTTTTTTTCTAAAGATTTGAGAAGTATAACGTTTTGATAATATATTTATGAGTAATTTTTCAAGAATCGCTTACTTTTCATAAACATATGGATTACATTTTGCTTAAAGCACAAAAAGCTTATTTTTCTTATAGCTATTTTCTTATGCAGAATAAAATGTTTAAGATCAATTTAAAATTATATTGTTATAAACAAATTATGAACCCTATTTGAACGTAATGCTTATCCAATTTTGTTCCGGATTCAAATTGAAACATTTATAAAAACTAGTATAACCCAGCACTCGAAATTCGAGTGGAAATTCTAGGAAATATTATTTTTTCAAGCAATTTTTGTTTTCCATTGTTTATTGCAAATATATATTGTCCAATACTTAAAATTTTTGCTCGAAAATCGTCAGTTTTTTAAAAATGTGTATTCCATTTAAAGAACTTACCCTGTTTTACTAGTACAATTAATTGTTGTTAGCTTTCGGTGCCGTCAGTTCAGATTCGAATCCTGCCGATGGCATCACATGTTTTTTTACTTTTTTTTTCTTTTTAGTTATTTTTTCTAAGTATTAAATAAAAAAAAAACATATGCGGAATATGAGACCACTCTACATTTGATATCCCCGAAAGGTTTGATACGGTGAAGGTCTCGGGGATTAATTTTTGTTAAGAAAAAGCAAAAGAAAAATTTTTTTAAATAGAGTATGATTGAGCCAAAAATGTTTAATTCATTTGCTTTACTATTAAATTTTTAATAGCAGATTCCAGTGCTCGAAATTCGAGTGCAATTTCTAGGCAAATTTATTTCTAAACTTAGCCAATTCACAAACAAACACTTTTTCGATTTATTATTATTGTGAATGAAGTAACAAACTCATTAACAAACACATTTTTAAATTTAATAAAACACACATAGCATATGTATAATTTTATGTATGTGTTAGTAGCAACTTTAAATGCAATTTACTCAAAATAAGGAAAAAAAAAATTAAAATCTGTAAATCTGGTGGACAGCTAAAAAGAAACACCTTTCAAATAATATACGTTTGGTCAAAATCGGGATAAAATGGTAGAACAAAACATCGGCAACAAGAAATCGCCTAGCCTATTAATATTATAGATGTTAACATTTTGTTGGCGTATGAGTAATATAATTTAATTCTTCCAACTGTTGCTCATACACTACATCGTACCATGTGAGTTTTTTTTATAGTTTTTTTTTATAGAAAAATATAAATCAAAAGGCCACAAATGGAATTTTGATGACATCAGGCCTACATTTTTGGGCGTTTTTACAGGATCAAGTATAAAGTAATATTTTGAACAAGCAATTATAATACAGGCCTACAAAAAAAAATTTATTTTGATGCTGGAACTATATATAAAATCAGTTTTTTCTACCACCTCTACTTTTTAGATTTGCGTTTTTTAAATTATGCGTATATTTATCTTATGCGTTATTTGCATTTCCCCCAAAATTATTGCAAAAAGAAAAAAACTCATAGAAATTACAGGATATCAAGTCCACACATTTCTCGAACTTTTTGAACATTTACATATTTTTTTATAATATTAATATATCATAAGAAAATAGAAAAATCAAAATATGACCTTCAAAGCTTTGACTAGAGTGGAGGTTAGTTTGCAAGTTAACCTAAAATGTACAGTGGCAGATTGTTGTATGTGTGTTTCCGAATTGAAATTAAATAAGTTCAAGTAGAAGAAAATGCATAAATCAACCTGTTGTGTTTTGCTACATATGCGTAGAATACACGTTCAAAGAAAAAAAGAAAAACTGTTTCTTTTCTTCGATAAGGGAAAAGATAATGTTGAAAATTGAAGTATCGATGATTTCGTGAGAAAACACTGCGATGACTGTTATTCCTGCCTAGTAGTTATACTGGAATCAATCGAAACAACCAAAGCAAGTGGACTTATTCTGATTTTCCCAAATTAAAGAGATAGAGAGACAAAAAAGAGACACGTGCATCGGTGTTTTGAAAGTTTACATCTGAATTTCATTTGAGGGGGGTTAAAGTTTCCCAGCTCTGGCACATTGTTAAAAGAACAAAAAACACAATTAAAACAGGGATTTAAGGGGTCAAAATGTTCCCCAAGAATATTCGCCATGCAATTTTACTATAAGTCCCTGAAAGTCGCAGAAAGTCAGAAATAAGACACAGCAAAAGTGAGCTTAGGGATAATTTCGCATTTATTAAGAATTTTATTTTAAAGTACCCCAAAAAATTAAAATAAAATTCTTAATAAATGCGAAATTAACCCTTTCTGGTTGAATTTGGCTACTCCAAATATCCTTGCACAGTGGCACAAAGCCTCTGGGATAGCAGAGGCAAAGCACACCACTGGTTTAGAAAAGAGTGGCCCAAGAGAGAAAACATGTACGTAGGGGAAAAGAATATCATTAACATTAGTTGGATGAGAGAAAATCTTCTTTCCTCCACTGTATAGCAAGTTGGGCCTTATGAAGCAATTTATAAAGAATCTTAATAAGTGCAGATCATACTTTGCTTATGTAGAAATGAAAATGCCACAGTTGTGTATGGAACAAAATTATTCAGAAATATTTAGAGGATCTTGCCATCGTAAATTCGATGAACGAGACTGAGCGAAAGGCCTGGACTTCATTGCAGTTGTCAAAAATTTCCTGGACAAACACAAAGTTAAAAACTATGTTCAATGGTAAACGAGGTGCTTTACAGTTTTAAATCGCTTGACTGCAATATGAGCATTAAGGTGCTCTATTTACACGGGCACTTAGATAGTTTTCCTGAAAGTTTAGGAGAAACTATTGAGGAGACTGCTGGAGTTTAAAAATGGAGTGTTCTAAAGTATGTTTAAGAAAATCGCGAAAAAAGCTTCCGTAGGGTTCAGTGACTATACTTGGTTTGATTGTCTTTTTTTTTGCTTAAGTAGAACTTACGAAAGGGTTAGCTGTCAAACGAATTTTCATACTGCGCTCACTCCGGCAAATTATCATGAATAGATTCAAGCTTGAACAACGCTACCAAATTATCCAAATTTACTTTCCAAATCAGTTCTCGATTGGCGCAACTTATGGACGACTTCGTAGTTTTTATGGCGTACATAATCGTCCATCTGAATAAGCCATCAGTCCAACTTTGGATGGATTTCATACCACGTACTTTCTAAATGATGCCATAACACGGAAACCTGGCTAGAAAGTAATATTAATAACTCCGAAATAATGTGTGATAAATATCAAATCTTTAGGCGAGATAGAAATGGAAAGCTTGGTGGCGGTGTTTTAATTGCTGTGTCGAGTATGTATCCTGCTGAAGAAATCATCGTAGAAAACTCTTCAAATTTGGAGCTAGTGGTTGTGGCCATAAAATTTGGAAAGAATTTACTATTTATTACTTGCTCTTATATACCTCCCAACTCCGATTTCCAACTTTATGAAAACTACGCTTTAGCTATTAGATCTGTTGCAAATAAAATAAGACCAACTGACTACCTGATCATACTTGGCGACTTTAATATACCGACAACATCTTGGATAAACTTAGATGATACTGATTTCTTAGTTCCAATTACCCAAACTGATTGGAGTCATGATTTCCTTAAATCTCTTGCTGATATGTGTGTTTTTCAAATAAATGACGTTCCTAACTGCAATGATAGAATGCTGGATCTCGTGTTCGTAAATAACCCTACACTATTCAGTGTAATTAGAACAAGTCCGTTAAGTTTTCCTGAGGATTTTCATCATCCAACACTTTTAATATCCACACCACTTCCACAGAGACCTAATATTTCTAGTTTTTCTGAATCATTCTGCCTTAAACGAACTAACTATCAAATGTTAAATCAATAACTATCTGACTACAACTGGCTTGAAATCATTTCATTTTCAAACGATGGAAGTAATTTTGATCAGGTAATCGAAACTTTTTATAAGATAATTTCAACAAATATAACGAAAACTGTTCCTTTAATAAAAATAGCTAATGTAAATGCTCCTCCATGGAATACAATTACACTAGCATGGTTGAAAAATCGGAAAAACAGGCTCTATAGGAAATTTAAGAAAAGTAATAACCATATTGATCAAAGTCTATATATTATAGCTAGAAGTCATTATAACCTAGAAAATAAAAAATGTTACGATAGTTATCTTAGTAAAATGAATTCAAATATAAAAAAAAAATCCAAAAATGTTTTACAACTTTGTAAATTCTAAACGTAAAATTTCATCATACCCAACCACTATGAAAATGAATGGTACTGTCCTTTCAAACGATGTTGATATTGCAAATGTTTTTGCTGAATTCTTTGCGTCCACATTTTCTACAATGACGTTAAACAACACACGATATCCCTATGATATTCCAAGGCTGACATCAATTAATATTTCATCCTTAGACGTATTAACTGTTCTTAAGAATCTAAGAAGTATAAAAAGTTCACCTAATCCCGGTCCAGATGGTATTCCCAGCTGTATCTTAAGAAATTGTGCTGATATATTGGCTGCCCCGTTAACTCTTATATATAATAACTCTCTTAAATTCGGCTTCTTTCCAAAGTGTTGGAAAAATTCATTTATTATTCCGCACTACAAATCTGGTAGCTGCAGTGATGCTACTAATTATAGAGCAATTGCAAAGCTTAATGCTATACCTAAACTTTTTGAGAAAATTATAACTGATATATTATCACACGAAATGTCATCAATTCTATCACCAGCTCAACATGGCTTTTGCAAAGGACGGTCTACGACTACTAATCTAATGCAATTTACTTCCTATATAAACTCTGGATTCTGCAAAAATAAACAAACTGATGTTATATACACGGACTTTAGCAAAGCTTTTGATAAGGTTAGCCATGATCTACTGCTAGCGAAACTTGATGCTATTGGATTCTCCGGGAACTTCTTAAAATGGATTCGGTCGTACTTAAAACATCGTAAGCAATGTGTAATTTTCAATAACTCTAAATCGAAATATATAGATGTTACTTCCGGTGTCCCTCAAGGGAGTCACCTTGGACCTCTCCTATTTTTACTGTTCTACCAAAGTCTATTCAATATAGCAATATTCTTATGTATGCCGACGATGTAAAAATCTACTCCACCATCATAAACAATGAAGACAGCATACGTCTCCAGTCTGACTTAAATAGCTTCTAGAAATGGTCCAATGTCAACTTAATCGAATTAAATTTGAAAAAATGTCAGTCTATGACCTTTTCTAGATATTCGCCATCTTCGAACGACTATGTCATCCATGACACAAAGCTAAACTCAGTTGAATCGTTCATAGATTTGGGAGTTCATTTTGATAAAAGACTAAGTTTTAATTCTCACGTAACAATGACTGTTAATAAGGCAAATGGTGTTTTATCTTTTATAAAGCGTTGGGCAAAGGAATTTAATGATCCTTATATAACAAGAAATCAATTCACGTCTTTGGTCAGGCCGATACTTGAATACACATCAGTAGTCTGGGATCCACAGTACAATGTTTTCATCAAAAAACTTGAATCAGTTCAGAAACAATTCTTACTATTTTATCTTCGATATCTTGAGTGGAATGCGGAATTGAGTCTTTCACCGTATCGCAGTCGTTTGGCTCTAATAAAGCTTCCAACTTTGAAAAGTAGAAGGATCATTTCTAATATAACATTCTTCCTCAACCTGGTTCATGGTAAAATTGATTCTGAATGCCTTCTCGGAAAAATTTGTATAAATGTCCTTAACAGACAACTTCGATCGTATGAGCCGGTTTACCTGAATTTCCACAGATCAAATTTCATTAATTTCGATCCATTCCGAAGAATTTGCACCGAAGTGAACAGACACTATGCTTTAACTGATTTATCCGATGATGTTGATGTTATTAAAAGAAGATTAACGACATATTTGAACTCCAATGATTATGTTTATAACTGTATTTAAAGTCAGTATTATTTTTATATAATATTTTTGTAAATATTGCTCAGCTGTTGCTTTATTGTGGCTGAATTAAATAAATAAATAAATAAATAAATAAATAAGTAAAAAAAACACCAACACGTCAAAGGAATGTACGTACTGAAGAGAATATCGTCGCTGTAAACGAAAGTGTGGCAAAAGATCCAAATTATCGATTCGTCGTTGGCGGAAAGAATTGGTGATTTGTTCGTCCACTACGTGGGAAATTTTTAACAAAAGATCTTGGCCTATGCCCGTATATGATCCAGCTGGTGCAGGAATTAAAGCCATGAGACCATCATATGCGTCGTTATTTAGCTGATTGGGCTCTAGATCAGTTGGGAGCTGACCCGATATTTTATTGCAAAATTATGTTCAGCGATGAGGCTCATTTTTAGTTTAACGGGTCCGCTAATAAACAAAATTGCCGCATATGGAGTGAGGCGAATCACAAGTGCACCAAAAAAAAATGCACCGTTTGGTGCGGTTTACACACCGGTGGCATCATTCTTCAAAAATGAAGCCAGAGCTCCGTGTTACGATCAACGGCGATCGTTACCGTACCATGATCAATGATTTTCTGTTTGAAAATATGGATGACTTTGATATCCGGGCTTGATGTGCCATGCTGGGACCTCAACTATCGACTTATTGAAATCAAATTTTTTTAAACTCGTTCTTTTAACTCATACTCTCTGTCTGTCTGTCGTGAGGCAACCCCATTCCCCATTATCCAATTGATCTGAAACTTGGCCCACAGTCTTGTTGTGACTACAGATTAATTTTGGGGTAGTCACGCACTGTCACGGAGTGATCTAAATGTCATTTTCCCTCATCCGATCGATCAAAAACTTGGTCCATACACTTGCTGTGAAAAAAGATTACTTTGACTTAGTCACGCACAGTCACGCATAGTCGCGCATAGTCACGGGGTGATTTAAACCCCATTTCCCCTCTGTATTCATAAGAAAGGAAAGAGTTTAAATAAAAACTTTGTTTTTATGGGTCAGATTATTTATTTATTTTTTTTATTTTAACCTTTATTCGTTTTAAGTTTTACAAATTATGAGGTTTTACAAATTTATGAGGTTTTACAAATGTATTGATAATTGCACCTGAAAGCTGCCCCAAAAATAAGAACTTCTGCATCATTAGTTTTGTCAAGTTGGCTGCCATTATAATTTAATGGCCATACGAATTTTTTTGCTCAAGGTGGATCTTTATCACTTTTTGTATATTTTAACACGGTTATAACTCGGTAGCCGTACGGCATATCTCTTTTGTGTCTGAAACAAAGTTGTAGATATTGAATTGGAGAAAAGAAAAGCGGAACAAACCTACTTGAAATCGCAAAAATACCTATTTCCCCCCATTTCCCCCCATTTTCCCCCCATTTCCCCCCCATTTTCACCTTTTTTGCTAAATAACTGGATTAGAAATCCACAAATATGCTGTTTTTTTTCTTTATTTTGAAAATAAAAATTCCGATTCATATTACAGCTATTCTTACACAGAAAATATGACATTTTTATTTTTTATCTATGCATAAAAACAAAATTTAGAAGATTTTCAATTAATGTCAATTTCCATCCTCGTTGAAGTTGACGCTTGTGGTTCTGATGATATTGTTTTCTTCGTAGGTTGTTCATATTCATGGTCTGAGTCTGCATCATCATCCGAGTTAGACATAATATTCAAGGGCATGTTTTCTTCAGTGTGTTCACCAATTTCAGTGTCATCTTCATCTTCAGTGTGGATTTGTAATCCAGTTAAGGAAAATGGGCATTTTTGCAATTTTTAAGGCACTGGGTGGGTAGGTTTGTTCCGCTTTTTTTTTTTGTCCTATTCAATATCTACAAATTTGTTTCAGCCACAAAAGAGATATGCCGTACGGTTACCGAGTTATAACCGTGTTAAAATATACAAAAAGTGATAAAAATCCACCTTGAGCAAAAAAATTCGTATGGCCATTAAATTATAATGGCAGCCAACTTGACAAAATTAATGATGCAGAAGTTCTTATTTTCGGGCTACTTTTAGTTACAATTCTCAGAATTGAGTCCCAAATCAATGAGCTGCAAAATGTTGTACTGTGTTATAAAGGGTCCGCCAAATAACTTTTTTTTTTTGAAAATGCTATAAAAAAAAAACTACTGAATATTATCTCAAATTTCTTTTTTTATTTGAATCCTTCCGGTTAATAATGGAAAATAATTTCATTCAAATGGCTGCCTCGGCTGGCCATGCAGTAGCCTACACGATCGGTCCAATTTTTAAGCACATTATCGATTATGTGCAGCTGTATTTCACCAATGGCTTCACGAATATTGTTTTTTAAATAGTCACAAATAATAGTCCAACGGTGTCAAATCCGTGGTGCCCAAACGACATCAGCTCTGCGGCAGTTAATGCGATCTTCAAAAACAGGGCGCAAAACATCGAGTGTAGCTTCGGCTGTGTGGCACTTAGCGCCGTCCTGTTGAAACCAAATGTTGCCAATATCCTCCTCTTCAATTTTTGTGAACAAAAATTCGTTCAACATGGCCCGATAACGATCGCGATTGACTGTAACGGCCACTCCTTGCACATTTTCGAAGAAAAATGGCCCAATCATGCCTCTGGACCAAAATTCGCACTAAACAGTGACTCGTTTTGGGTGCATCGGCTTTTCAATGTAAGCGTGCGGGTTTTTTGTGCCCCAAATGCGACAATTTTGCTTGTTTACATACCCCCCAAGATCAAAATGAGCTTCATCTGAAAAGACGATTTTTTGGCAAAATCGGCATCTTCTGTAAGTCAATCGCAGGCCCACTTAACGAAGCGAAAACGCATTGGATGGTCAGTTGGCTTCAACTCCTGAACCAATTGGACTTTGTATGGCGTCATACCAAGGTCTTTATGCAAAATTCGTCTCAATGATGCCACCGAAATGTTCAATTCTTGAGAACGACGGTGAATTGATGTTGATGGCGCTTCACGCACACTTTCTGCCACAGCAGCAATATTCTCGGGTGTACGCACTGTTTTTGGCTTTTCACGCTTTGGTTTATCGATGAGGATGCCAGTTTCTTTCACTTTTTTTCACAAGATAACGAACATACGGAGCTGACGGTGCTTCTCTTCTTACAAAATCCGTACGCAATTTTCGCACACATTCTGCAACATTACCATGATTTTCAAAGAAATGTCGCAGTATTTCCCAGCGTTGTTCAAGAGTATACACAACCATATTCGTTCAGCGGAAGGATAAAACTAATTATCTGTCAAATCAGACGTGGGCTAAGGTTACCATTCACGAAATAAGCACTAGTTGAAAAAAAATGTTAAATGGCGGACCCTTTATTAGTTAGTTACATTTTATGGAATAAACCCATGTTCTTAATTCTATCCAATTAGTTGGATGGACAATGGCATCTTATCGTTTGTACAATATACATTTCCATAGAAATTGCACATTACTGGAACGTGATCCAAATTCAATTAGGATAAGAATGAAGTGGTGAAATAGTTAAAGGAGAATTTGAAAACATGATATCTAATACAGATGGTTGAGTTGGAGTTAAATTTTGCCTAAATCGAGTCTGACTTGTTTGGAAATAAACATGGTAAGTTGATTGAAGTTGAAGATTGTACAATACGTTGCCTGAAGAATTATTATCGGACAACTTCAGCTTGTGTGTTGGGCATTAAAATCCCGAAGATAAAAAAGTCTGTAGTTAAATTAGTGAGCAGTTCAATATCACTTTTAAATTTGCTTGTGTATTTAGGCCGATGTATAATTTTTATTAATATTGATACATTTTCTGTATCAATTGTTTTATAATTTGGTAACAGTTTATGTTCAATTGACTTTTTAACTGCAACCATCGAGTTATTGAAATCACAATTTGGCGATAAATTGATTTCGAGAAGTAGATCTCTCAATTGCCTTGCAAGGTCGCACGATTTGACACCTCTCGATTATTTCCTGTAGGGCTACGTGAACTCAGTGGTTTATGCTGATGAGCAAGTAACAATTGACGTCTTGCAGCATTGTTCATGTTGTCGGCCAGCAATGCTCGAAAAAGGGACCCAAAATTGAACGTCCAGAATGCGATTCATCAAGAACTGCCTTGGTGGCTATATGCTCGAAATCATTTTCAAATGTTAATGCCATGTATTGATCCTCGAATAAAAAAGTTTTTTGATTAAAGTTTAATTTTTTGATTTTCTTCTTATTTAGTTAGTTCTATCGGGCGATAATTTTTTTTTTATATTTGTATATAGGGCGGGTCGATTTAAAAATCGCCCAAGTGACAAGGAAAACCGTATTCTAGGGATCTAAATAAGAAACGTTGCCTGAGGAACCATACCTCTAAAACGAGTTCTGATGTCCTGACCTTTGACCTGTCTGTCTGTCTGTCTCACTTTGATCCATTTAGAGTGCCCCAATCGAGTCCAAATGTATGATCGACCCGCACTAACATTGGAGGGCCGACCCACCCATGACAGTGGCACACCCTCTGGAACCCCCTGGGGGGTTTCCCATACAAACATTTCAAAAATCACCATTTTTTGTTTAGAATTGGGCTGACTATGTTTGATTAAATATTAAAATTAACACTCATACGTATACGTATCATCTACTCTGCTAATAAATAATAACCATACGCCTTGACTATGTTATGTTATTTAAAAAGATCGACCGGATGAGGGTAAATAACTTTTAGATCACTCCGTGACTATGCGTGACTCTGCGTGACTGCATGACTACCCCAAAATTAATCTGTGGTCATAACAAAACTATGGGCCAAGTTTCAGATCAATTGCATAAGGGGGAATGGGATTGTCCCATGGCATACAGACAGACAGACAGACAGGTCAAAAGTCGGGACATCAGAATTCGTTTTAGAGGTATGGTGCTTTGGGCAAAGTTTCTTATTTTGATCCTTAGAATATGATTTTCCTTGTCACTTGAGCGATTTATTTGCCTCTCTCCAAATCGACCTACCCTATTGTATAATATAGTAGAATATATATATTGTAATAAAAATTCCGCATCAGGTTTTTTCTTTGATGCACTGATTTAACTTAAAATAAGGCAAAAACTAATGTCATATTTGAATTCTGGTCATTAAATTCTTATATAATCTGCTCCGAATACCACGGCACCAAGACAGCTGTTGGCCAGTGTAATTGATCATCAAAGTCCATTGAAAATGTTTGTGTTTCTTAATTCTTATTTCATATCAAAATATGGATGAATGTGCTCGTATTAAGCAAAAAGAATCTGCAAATAACTATGAGTAAAATATTGGTAGTGGCGGAAAACTTTGGTTAAAAATCCCACGTCTATGTCAAGTTTTTGATAAAAATTTCAAATGTTTAAATCTTCTTTCATGATAAAATTAAAAAAAAGTATTTGTGTTTTGTTTACTTCATCTTAACTCACTTCTCCTCCATAAAGTATGGAGTCATGTACGTTACACTCAAATACACACACACACACACACAAACACACTCATACATACATATATGAATGTTTACATATGGTTGGCTAGCTCCTTTATTTTGGATGGTTTCTTGTGAACCGAAAACGATAACATAAATGTCTGAGATTTTTATCGTCAGTTCAAAAAAAAATAAAAAGTAAAAATAAAAAATTAAAAATAAATATGAACCTAGTACAAGTACAACCTGGCAATTTTAATGGCAACTTAACAAGCACCGAACCAAATAACCATCTCCATATACTGAACTCTACTCTTAGCTGAATAATAACAAAAAAAAAAATATGTGTACAGAACGTTATTTAACAACAAGCAACAATGAAAATGTCTTCGTTTATAAACATTATTATAACTGGGGATCATCATGTTTTTTCTATCATATGATGTATGTGGTAAGGTAGGGTACGACAGGTTAGGTAAGTATGTGTAAACATGGAATACGAAAACGAGATTAAATGTGAAAAATGATAGTGTTGTTGGAGTTACATACACAGTAAAGTTTTTTGTTTTTTGTAAGAAAAAAACTGAATAAATGTGTAAGTAAATTGTTCATATTTTCCGGTTGTAACCCTTTTACAGCATAGAAATTTAGCTATTATACACTGGGTCAGAACTTAATGAATTGATTTAACAAATCAGTCTGAATTAACTTTAAATAAAACATCTTTTTTTTGTGGTACTCACGCATGTTTTAAGTCCAAATAGGAAATTAATCGGTCCCTTTTTAAAAAAATTCCCAAAATGACTTTAAAAATTTTGCATTTAAAAATAAATTGTAGTAACTTTTCATTCTATGCCAAAGCAAGCTAAATATATCGATTTTAAATCCGATAAATTTAGATTTCAATGCAACACGATATATTTTTAGAATTTTTTTTAACTGATTGGTTTATTTTTTTTTAATTAATAAAAGAAAAAAATGAAAATAATACAATTTTTGAGCGTGCATAGAACTGAACAAAGTTGAATTATTTTTTTTTTTTTTTTATTTATTTATCTATTTATTTATTTAACTCAGCTACAATAAAGCAACAGCTGAGCAATATTTACAAATATATTTTACAAAAATAACATCAACATCATCGGATAAATCAGTTAAATCATAGTGTTTATTCACTTCGGCGTAAATTCTTCGGAATGGATCGAAATTAATGAAATTTGATTTGTGGAAATTCAGGTAAACAGGTTCATAATATCGAGGTTGCTTGTTAGGGACATTTTTACATATTTTTCCAAGAAGGCATTCAGAATCAATTTTACCATGAACCAGGTTGAGGAAGAATGTTATTTAAAAAATGATCCTTCTACTTTTCAAAAACGGTGGGAGACTCAATTTCGCCTTCCACTCAAGATATCGAAAACAAAATAGTAAGAATTGTTTCCGAACTGTGTCAAGTTTTTTTATGAAAACATTGTACAGTGGATCCCAGATTACTGATGCGTATTTAAGTGTCGGCCTGACCAAAGACGCGAATAGATTTTTTGTTACATAAAGATCATTAAATTCCTTTGCCCAACGTTTTATAAAACACTAAACACCATTTGCCTTATTAACAGTCATTGTTACATGAGAATTAAAACTTAGTCTTTCATCGGAGTGAACTCGCAAATCCATGAATGGGTCAACTGAGTTTAGTTTTGTGTCATGGATGACATAGTCGTTCGAAGATGGCGAATATCTAGAGAAGGTCATAGACTGACATTTTTTCAAATTTAATTCAATTAAGTTGACATTGGACAATTTCTAGAAGCTATTTAAGTCAGACTGGAGACGTTTACAGTAGGGCGGGTCGATTTGTAGGGAGGCAAAAAAATCGCTCAAGTGACAAGGAAAATCATATTATAGGGATCAAAATAAGAAACTTTGCCCAAGGAACCATACCTCTAAAACGAATTCTGATGTCCCGACTTTTGACCTGTCTGTCTGTCTATCTCTTTGTCTGCCATGGGGCAACCCCATTCCCCCTCATGTAATTGATCTGAAACTTGGCCCATATTCTTGTTGTGACTACAGATTAATTTTGGGGTAGTGATGCAGAGTCACGCATTGTTACGCATAGTCACGGAGTGATCTAAAAGTTATTTACCCTCACCCGATCGATCTTTTTGAATAATATAACATAGTCAAGGCGTATTATTATTATTTATTAACAGAGTAGAAGATTTGTAGACGTATGAGTGTTAATTTTAATATTAAATCAAACATAGTCAGCCCCATTCTAAACAAAAATGATGATTTTTTGAAATGTTTGTATGGGGAACCCCCCAGGTGTGTCACTGGCATGGGTGGGTCGGCCCTCCAATGTAAGTGGGGGTCGATCATACATTTGGACTCGATTGGGGCACTCTAAGTGGTTCAGAGTGAGACAGACAGACAGACAGATCAAAAGTTGGGACATCAGAATTCGTTTTAGAGGTATGGTTCCTTAGGAAAAGTTTTTTTATTTTGATCCCTAGAATATGATTTTCCTTGTCACTTGAGCGATTTTTTGCCTCCCTACAAATCGACCCGCCCTAATAGATATACATTCCATAAATTATACTGTGGAACATTTTTGGGGTCATTGTCTGGGGGGTGAGGAATTACAAGTTAGGACGAAAGTGCTAGACCAGTATAGTAAAAGATCCAAAGCTATTGGCGTTGTCAGGCAAAACTTTTCTTATGCCTTTAATTTTTATATAATTTTTCCGCTATAAATCAAGAACCATTGATGATTTCGCATTTCGTTCTTCAGCAAACTATCTAAAGCTTAAATAATTAATTTTTATTAACATAATATATCCATGTAAGAAATCGATTCGGACTAATCTCATTAAATGAAATCTTCAAAAAAATTCATTTTTTTCCCCTTTTCTGATCAATTTTCGAGAAATTTAAGCCAAAGACAATTCAAAATATTCTTCAATTTTTCTTTGAAGAATAACATCTTCACTCGAGTTCTACGAATTTAAAATATTTCGTATGTTTCTTTCGTTTCTGTACTATAAGTGATTGGAACTGAAGGTCATTCATTGGTTCATTTGTCTCATACAATAAAACCATTTTTAAAGCTGCACACTTTAATTTTTCGCTTTGAATTGAATGTTTATACCTGAATAACTAAGCACTGTGTTATGAATGGCCTTTTTATAATAAAAATGAGAGCTCACACAACACCTGTGGCAATGTAGGCAATTCTTTTCTAGAAGCATATCATTAATTTAAGCAAATAAATTATAAAATTGGGTGCTTCTATGGTAAATCAACCAAAAAAATGCATGAATTATTCTTAACGGTGCTATAAATAAGAATATCTTTTTAGAATTATGTTTGTCATTGGATTTTCATATAAAATTTTTTTTTTCAATTTGGAAAAATTAAAATTTTTGGCATGCATCAAAATTAAAAAAATTAAAGTTACAGGCTCCCGATCACATTGGAATTCTACTCTAAAAATCTCAGGCTATAAGGCTTTCAATATTAAAAAAAACGTATGTTTTTCGAATTTTCTAAAAAAAAATAAATTTAAACATGTTTAGATTAGAAATTTTTGAATAAAAAATGAAATTAAATTTATATTAACAAAATCATGTTGCATGTCGTTAGCTGAAACAAAAGTAAGAATTTCAAAGTAAGAATTTCAAATGTTAACGATTTTTTTGTGTGTTTTTTAAATTAAACAAATATGGCCTACAATTATCAATGTAGTGAATTCAATGTTTATTACAGTTTCCCCCCCGATGCACAGTGGGTTGAATGATAGTCAAAATGAGGATTAATTCAGGGAAGCCGTATTAAAAAAAAAAATATTTTTTTTTGCAAATTATTATTAGTGCATTAAAAACTACTATTTGGGGGAAAAAAAATAATTAAGAAACAATTTTTTTAAACCTGTCAAGCGCTTCTTTGTTTTTCAGAAAAAATTACCTTCACAATTTTTGTAACTTTGTATTCTAAAGAGATAAACTAATGTATCAAATTGCAGATAGTAGTGTACTTAATGCTCTATAAAAAAACAAATAAGCAATTAAATATGTTTTTATATTATACTAAATTTAATGTCAAGTATTTGAATTTTTATTTATTTTTTTTTATTAATTATACTCCATATCAACAAAATTTTCATTCGTGTAATCACATTACGTCATATTTCAAACTCATAATAATCATCACTTTAGTAGCCATCATCTTCATATTCATCATCATTAATCTCTTCTTCACCTGTTGTATTTGGCAAAATAATTAAATCTAGTGGTATCTGTGGGATATGATGATTTTTTTTCTTATAACTTTTACTTTTGGCGGTAAGTAATGGATCAGAGCTAAGTAGAAACCTATTAAATATGTCTTCATTTGACTTCTCCCGACTGCATTTACGTGCATAGTGTGCTCTATAATTTTTAAAATCTTTGTTTCGAGCTTCTTGAGCTTCCTCGGATAATTCGCCAATTGGCAATAATGCATGTGCTACTATTTCTGACCCGTGAATAAATAATTTTTGTAATGTGGGAGGCATATAAAACCACGGGTGTGTCCACAGGATACAACACTACGTATCGCATGCATTCGTTCTATCAATTCTTTGTCGTTTTCAAAGCCCGGTTCCGGTTGGTCAACGATCATTAGTAGGACAACACTGAGTAGGATTTGACAGTATATTTTTATCTTTTCTATTTGGGATTCTTCTTTAGAGTGGTCTAAAAATTTAAGTATTAAAGCGTACCAGGATTAAGACATTTTAAGTATGTTGAGCTAAAAAATGTTATTCCACAACTTGTAATATTAAGAATTCCTGTTTTCTTCAAAATAGAGTAAGAGAAGTGATTTTATTATATACTAGCAGTAAGCCGATGCGCTTCGCTACACCACTCGTAATGAAGTAAAATGCAGGCAATACGTTTTGTAGAAAATTATTGTTTTGTTTAGGAGGTGCCACGCCCATCAGTCTGATTCTGCCCATTTTTTGGGCAACTACTCACATTAGTAACTTATGAGCTCAAAGTCGCTAGACTTTCATTATTATAGTACTCCAGTTATGTTATATTAAATTCTTACTCTGTATGGGGTGTACCACGCCCACTGGTTGAATATCGCCCATTTTTTTTTGGATTACTCACATTAATAACTCATGAACTCAGACAAAGTTCCAAGGCTTTTACTATTACAGTACTTCAGATATATGACATTATGTATTTACTTTGTATGGGAGGTACCACACCCTCTGATCGGATTCCGCCCATTTTTTTCGAGTAATAACGTTGATAACTTATGAACTCACACAAAGTCTCAACACTTTACCTATTACAGTAATCTAGATATATGACATTTAATATTTACTTTGTATGGAAGGTACCACGCCCATTGGTCCGATCCCGCCTATTTTTTCCGCAACTCGTCAAATTATTTTAATATGTACATATATAGTTTCGTAGTACTCCAGATATTATATGTTAAAATTGGAATTTAAAAATTCACTTTGTATGGGAGGTGACACGCCCACTGGTCCGATCTCGCCCATTTTTTATGAGAATACTCATATTAATAACTTATGAACTCGGACAAAGTTTCAAGGTTTTCACTATTACAGTACTTCGTATATATGACATTATATATTTACTTTGTGTTTCAGGTACCACGCCCACTGATCGGATTCCGCCCATTTTTTACGAATACTAATGTTGATAACTTATGAACTCACAAAAAGTCTCAAGACTTTATCTATTACAGTACTATAGTTATATGACATTTAATATTTACTTTGTATGGTGGGTACCACGCCCATTGGTCCGATCACGCCCATTTTTCCGCAAGTCTTTAAATTATTAAAATACGAATATGTATATAGTTTCGGAGCTCTTGCTGTAGTAGTACTCCAGATATTATATGTTAAAATTAGATGTTAAAAATTCACTTTGTATGGGAGGTGCCACGCCCACTTGAAAAATCAAAAAAATATCTAGCCTATTTTTCCTTCTGGACAGGCAGTTACCCCTCATCGTTATAAAATGAAATAAAATAAAAAAAAATATTTATAAATTAACAAAACATTATTTATTTAATTTAGAATTAATTATTGCACTAAAAACTTTATATAGCCAAGGGCTTAATAGAAGTTATTATGGATTTTAATTTTTCCAAAAAGGGCGTGGTCCCGCCCAGTTTTCTTGTAGTACTATTTGTATTAATTTCAATACGACATATACCAAATATCATCGCCGTAGGTTAAAAATGGCCGAGATATGATGATTTTAAATTTTGGGTTATATGGGCGGGACCACGCCCCTTTGCCCACTAACAACTTTATATAGTTAGGGACTTATTATTTCGCAAAAATATCCTTTTGTGAAAATTTCATGACGATCCTTCCAGTAGTTTAGAAGATATTACGATTTTTAATTTTTCTAAAAAGGGGCGTGGTCCTGCCCAGTTTTATTCTGATATATATTTCTATTCATGCCAATACCATATGTACCAAATATGACCGCTGTAGGTCAAAAAATTCCCGAGATATGATGATTTCAAATTTTGGGTTATACAGGCTTGGCTCCGCCCCTTTGTCCAATCAAAATATATATAGCCTATTATTCCTTCCAGAGTCACAGTAACACGCTGTGAAAATTTCAGGAATATCGGTTCAGAGATTTGGCCTCCTATAAAGCACAAACAAACACACATTTATTTTTATGTATATAGATTGAAAGCAGATTAATTATAATTTAAGGTAAAATGGGGCGAAAAAGGGGGATTTGGTAATAAAAAGATGTATGGCTACTTTAGCTGTAGATAAAAAGTGTATAAAACTTTAGGTAAATACATATTACAAAAAAAGTATTTTGTATAGCAAACATTGTTAGTGGCACAAGTAAGTATCTGAATTAAAAAAAAGGGGGCGGTGAAGTGGACGTGGTTCATAGTTATATGGCGACGTTAACAGTATTAAGAGCAATATACTACCAAATAAAAAAAAATCCTTTGGAAGGAACAAATTTGTACAGAGAATAAAAAGTTTAAAACTTTCAAACAAAATTTGTCGTGAAAAGGGGCGTGAAAGGGGGCGTGGTGTAAGAAATGTTTATTTTTACCTCGCCTGTAGTGTAATGTGTATACAATTTGAAGTAAATCTGTTAAAAACTATATGGGAGCAATTACATAATTTTAAAAAAGTGGGCGTAAAAGTGGGCGTGGTCTAAAAAAAAGTACCCTATTAATCATGCCAGAGTCCCAGTTAAAGGCTGTGAAAATTTCAGGAAGATCGGTCTAGAGGTTTGGTCTCCTATAAGGTACAAACAAACAAACAAATAAATAAACACACATTCCATTTTATATACAGTAGAATTCATTTATAGCGACCTCGGTTATAACGACCATCCATTTATAACGACGGATTTTCAAAGAAAGTTTGGTTCTTCATTGCTTATACATGCGCAACCATTCGCTTAGAACGACTCCGGTTTTAACGACCATCTGCTTTTAACGACCAATTTGCGCGTCTGCTTTGGAATGAAGTTTCGGTTATAACGACGATGTCACTTCTGCATATTTTATTTTTTGGTTTTTTTTTCCATTTTTTGTCGCCAGCCAACACTAAATGAAGAAACATATGTATAATGTGGGGAATCACAGAATTTGTTTTCGCCTATCTCAAACTGAGTGTGGAAAAGATAAAGAAGAAATTTGCCTACCAGTTTGAGTCGTGAACGCGAATGGACATATGAAGTTAAAAAAAGTTTTTTAATTTACATAAGAAATTGTAATCCAGATCAACCAAACGCAGGTAAGGCACTCTTACTTGGAAAAATACTGACAAAATTAAAATTGTCGTATGCTGCTGGTCCTGACGGTGTTCCTAGTTGCATTTTGAAGCGCTGCGCACATTTATTGTATATTCCTTTGACTTATATGTTTAACATATCCCTTAAATTTTGTTACTTTCCTCCCATTTGGAAACAATCATTTATTATTCCCTTCTTTAAGTCTGGATCTAAAGCTGGTATTTCGAATTATAGAGGTATTGCTAAATTAAGTGCTATTCCAAAACTATTTGAAAAACTTATATATGACACGTTGTCGCATCATGTGTCCTCTGTCATATCTCCAACGCAACATGGATTCTGCAAATCACGCTCTACAATAACAAATCTTTTGGAGCTTACAACTTTAGTAAATGATGGTTTTATTAATATGAAACAAACAGATGTTATTTATAATGATTTTAGCAAGGCATTCGATAAAGTAAATCATGATCTATTGTTGTTTAAGCTTGACCGTATGGGCTTTGGTATAATGCTAATAAAATGGATCGGATCATATTTAAAAGACAGAACACAATGTATTAAGTTTCGTAACTCGTATTCCAACAACATAAAAGTATTATCTGGTGTACCTCAAGGTAGTCACTTGGGACCTCTTTTATTTACGCTATTTATAAATGATCTTCCTTCTGTAATTAAACACTCAACTACATTAATGTATGCAGACGATGTAAAGTTAATTTTTACCCTCAACAATCTTGATCAACAATCACTTTTACAGAATGATATTGATCGTTTAACTACTTGGTGTAATATGAATCTAATGGACCTAAATGTCAAAAAATGCAAATATATGATTTTTACAAGATCAATTCCAATAAATGGTCGGTATATCATGAATAATGCTGTGCTTGATTTAGTTGATTCATTCAACGACCTTGGCGTACTTCTGGATAAAAAATTAGACTTTAGAAGTCATATTTCGCTCTCAATAAATAAAGCTACTGGTGTACTTGGATTCATTAAACGGTGGGCTAAAGAGTTTTCGGATCCGTATACGACAAAACAATTGTTTACTTCCTTGGTAAGACCAATACTCGAATATGGGTCTGTAGTCTGGGATCCGCAATATCATATACATTCGAATAAAATTGAATCAGTTCAAAAACAATTTTTGTTATTTTGTCTTCGTGGTTTGGGCTGGGATCCTAATATGAGGTTGCCATCTTATGAAAATCGTCTGGCTCTAATTAAGCTTCCTACATTGAAAAGTCGCAGACATATGCTAAATGTTACTTTCCTGTTAAAACTGTTAAATGGTAGTCTTAAATCTGAATTTCTTATCAACAAAATAAATATAAATATTCCTTTTCGATCATCAAGAAATTATAACTTTCTAACTATCAAATATTATTGTACAAACTATGCTAATTTTAATCCACTACGTAGAATTTGTGATGAGTTTAATATGCTGTATCAGTTTATTGATTTTAATAAAAGTTTGGATATTGTGAGAAGAGATATTATATTACACTTAAATGCATTAAATCAACTGAATTAAATAAATATTATATATCAATTTTATTAAATGTTTAATTATATATATAAATTATAATATAAATGTACATATACTTTAAGTAGTCTGTAAGGATGATTCCATAGACTGAATAAAATAATAAAAAAAAAAAAAAAAAAAAAAAAAAAAAAAAAATATGTATGAATGTGCATATGCTTTTTCCAGAATGGACGTTAAAAAACGTAAAGTGTTCTCCATAAAAGAGAAGGCTGAAATTTTGCTGAAACTAGAATCTGGTTCTACAAATGCAGCACTAGCGAAGGACTATTGTGTTTCGCATTCGACTATCAGTACGATATGGAAAAACCGAGACGCAATTCGTAAGTGTTTTGAATCTGAGAACATGCAAAGAAAACGTATGCGTTCTGCTCAAGATTCTGATATAGAACAAGCTCTTTTGCAATGGTTCAAGACGCAAAGAAATAAAAATACTATAGTAACTACGTCCATACTTCAAATGAAGGCAGAGGAAATAAGGAAAGAGGAATAATCTTGGAAAAGATTACAATTGCACGGAAAGCTGGATTTACCGTTTTCGAGTGCGCCATAATATAGTTTTAGGAACAATTTCTGGTGAGGCTTGCAGTGTCGACAAAAGTCAATGCAGCGACTGGCTAGTTTCAGTATGGCCTAAAATACGAAATGGGTACCAAGCACAAGACATTTTTAATGTGGATAAAGCAGGGCTCTTTTATAAGCTTCCACCCAACAAAACCCTTAAATTCAAAGGTGAAAGGTGCTGTGGTGGTAAACAATCAAAGGAAAGAATAACCTTGCTGGTTGGAGGTAATATGGATGGTTCCGAAAAAAAGAAAATGCTTCTCATTGGAAAATCTAAAATGCCGCGGTGTTTCAAGCATGTAAAATCATTACCAGTAGATTATAAAGGAAATAAAAAGGCATGGATGACCTCAGAAATTTTTGAACGCATTTTGCGCGATTGGGACAGCAGTTTGAAGAAAGATAAAAGAAAAATTTTACTGCTTGTAGATAATTGTCCAGCACATCCAAATGTTCAAAATCTGTCTTCAATAAAATTAGTTTTCCTACCACCTAATACAACGTCCGTCTTACAGCCAATGGACCAAGGGGTAATTAGATGTTTGAAGAGCAATTATCGCAAACAACTAATGCTAAAAATTATTCGCGATACAGACAATAACACACAAAGCACCATTACTTTGTTAGATGCTATTGACATGGTGGCCTCCGCTTGGCAAAGTGTAAAATCAACAACAATAGCTAACTCTTTCCGACATGCGGGACTACTTCCAGCCGAAAGTGCGTGCCCAGATGCAGATTTCGAAGATGAAGATAATATTCCTCTTTCGTTGCTACAGGAAACATACAAAAATATGCAACAAGTAGCCGAATGTATTGATTGGGATGAGTTCGTAAACGTGGATGACAATGTCGTAATATCGGAAGAGCCTTCATTGAGAGAAATCGTGGAGAGCACAAAAGAAAATGAGGAAATTCACAGCGATAATGAACCAGATGACGATGATGAGCCAATCAAAATTCCCACTAGGACAAAAACCTTGAGTGCGGTGCACACTTTAAAACAGTTTTTGCGATTTGGGGGTTCTGACATATCAGAGAGTTTATATG
The DNA here is from genome assembly GCA_963682025.1 of Cordilura impudica. Taxonomy (NCBI): domain Eukaryota; kingdom Metazoa; phylum Arthropoda; class Insecta; order Diptera; family Scathophagidae; genus Cordilura; species Cordilura impudica. Next base: position 43,682,623 of record OY821517.1, read on the forward strand.
GTTCCGTAGAAGTTATTGAAAGTAAATTATTACATGAAATTCTTGTAAATAGAAAACAAACCACGATTCCAAACTATTTTCAACCTCAATAAACATGAATATACATGATAAAAAAAAACTTATTGTGTGCACCTATTCGGATACAACGACGTTCGGTTATAACGACGAATAATTCCGGTCCCTTGGAGGTCGCTATAACCGAATTCTACTGTATATAGATACCACTATGTGGCTTGGGTATAATGACTTTGTGCTGCTGTTTGTAACTACAAAAAATATTTGACCTAGACCCATCTTTAATTATACAGATCGAATCAGAATCACTAACTGATTCGATTTAACGATGTTCGTCCGTGTGTCCGTCCGTCCGCCCGTCTGTGTGTCCATGTAAACCTTGTAATCAAACTACAGGTCGCAAATATGAGTATATTTTAATGAAATTTGGTATGTAAGGCTTGGTCGGCCATAGGCTAAATGCTGTCGAAACTGATGAGAATCGGTCCATGTTCAGACCTGGCCCACATACAAATGACCCCTATGAAATCGACATAATTTGCCATGAGATCCAAATTATCATATAGATCTCAGTTAAATTGAGTTTGTATTTATATGTTTATTACATCCATTAATCAGTAGTCCAAAAATAGTCCCTATAGGACAATTCTTAGTCATAGGCCCCATATAAAGCTGCTTCCCGATCTTCACTTAAATCTATCAAAAACCAAAAATATTGCACAGATTTCTCTCAAATTTGGTTTGTATATATTTTTTTTAATATATAAGTGACTTTACCAAATATGGATCGGATCGACCAAGTCCCCATATAAATATATCATCCGATGTGAACTTTTTCGTATCTGCAGCCAAAAAAAATAATAAAAATGGCGCTCAAATTTGGTTTATGCTTATTTTCTATATCCAATTAGTTGGACCGAAGAGATAGGGTCTCTAAACCATAGTATAGGATATCGTATAGTCGGTCTAGACCGACTATAATTTTCTTACTTGTTTTTAAAAGGCTTTTTTACCCACAAATGTATGAAATGTTTTAACAAATAAGAAAGATACAAAAAATAAAAACTCATATTTTCATATCAAAATTTAAAAAATCAGAATCATTGCACTGATGTTCAGCAGATTTATGTTGCTAAAATTAACAAATTTGAGAGCAAGAAATGATTAATTTTTCTGTAGTAATAGCTAGACTTTTAGATAATGTTACTAACGTTTTTGTAAGTGTAAATATTATTTGGGTGTAAACAAATTTTCAAATTTGACAGCAAAAAATTTTTAGTTTTTCATTAGTAATAGCAAAATTTCCAGTTGATTTTACTTTTTTTTTAGTGTAAAATTTATTTTGAGTGTAAATATGAAAAATAGCCCATTATTATAAAAAGTGCTTGTTATTATTGTTAAAATCCAAATATGACATTTTTTAATAAATAAAAAAAATTAAAAACCCATATTTCACGGTAAATGTTAAGAAAATGAAAAGTTAAAATTTGACCTAGAATTTCTTAAAAATTATCAATCCATTTTAATGAAATGAAAACAAACTCAAGTTCAACTAAATAGCTACCCAATAGAAAAAGAGTTACCAAAATATTTTGATCGGTTCAAAAGTTACAGAATTTTGACCAATGCAAAACAATTTTCAGCAACTGTGCGACGTTTCGTTGGGATTATTCCAACATATTCAGGGATTTTATTTTATTGAATATATAATCTTTTTTAGTCAGTTTTACAATTAAAAAACTTTTAAATATGTGGTAAAATACGAGTAAACCGCAGTTTTTTACTTTTTACCACTTTGCACTTAAATAGCGAAAATTCTTCAAGTTTGAGAGAGTATGACAAAGAAAGTAAACAACGTGGAAAGCTATTGATGGTGAATTTTATCTCCCTTAACCCGGTACCAAAACTTATTATAATATATTAACTTCATTTGATATATTTCAACTCAATGTGCGCTGTTTGTACATCAGATCGGGTTGTTCTACATGTTAGTTAGTAAGTTAGTTAAATGTTCTTTATTTAATTCATTTCTTTGTGATAACAATTTTTTTTTTAAATAATAAATAAAATAATAATAAAATAAAAAAAAAAAATAAGAACGTACGACTATGACTTAATGTCGTCAGTCGGAACATGTTTATGTATATTTTTGACTGCTAATTACCATCGTTATGCCCCGAAAAAAGTCGGCACGAATATCGACAAAAAGACTTCGCTTAAATAAAATATAAATTAATTAATGAGAATTTGACACCTAAACTAGCGTCAAAACCAGATTTCAGAAAAAAAACACACACTGAATAAAAAACTCGTACATATATGTAAACAAACATAGCTCAGACCAACAAGCACATATTTTTATCAATATCAATTATGTGTGTTTTTATATTTTGTACGGTGCCGAACACAATCATGACTGTGTTTCGTTTTAATAGTTCGTTATCTACACATTTTTCTATCACGTATTTTTTGTTTCGATAAACCACACAGATTCGAGTGTAGCTTTATTTTAAGTTCGTTTTCTTGCACGTGTACTGCTAAAAAACAGAACATGTTCTTCAACACGTACGTCTAAAAATTAAAACATTACCCACTCGCGATCGAAAAAAAAACGAAATTAAGTCATAAACAACATATACAATTTCTCTGTTTTCTTTTTATTTTTAATTTTTTTGTCGATTTATTTTTATTTTTTTATATAACTGCTAGTGAATAATTTTAGATTTTTTAAAATAAATTTAGTTGAAGCAATTGTTGTCGTTATTATAGGGGTGTTTCGGATTTTTCCGATCTCGAGTGCATAATGTTTTAATTTTTAGATGTACGCGTTGAAGAACATGTTCTGTTTTTTTTAGCAGTACACGTGCAAGAAAACGAACTTAAAATAAAGCTACACTCGAATCGGTGTGGTTTATGTGTGTTCGAATCAACAAATATGTGATAGAAAAATGTTCGTATATATAATGAAATATTAAAATGAAACACAGTCATGATTGTGTTGGGCACCATACAAAATTTAGAAACAAACATAATTGATATGAAAATAAAAATACTTGTTGACTACTTTAGAACAGAACATTGTATGTTTCATGTGTGTATTTTCTGAACCTTGGTCAAAACATTGATGTCGCGTGGAAAGAATTAACTTTGGATGGTTTGTGCTACTACTCGTTACATTTGATATTGTTGACATTGTATCAAATGTGTAAAAACATCTACATATATATTCAACATCTCGTCCGCTCTCTAAATTTTATGTAATATTTTTTTATTTTTTATTTCTGACTAAATTGTAAATCTCTGGCCCGTTGTGCATTCGAATGGTTAAAAGAAAGCTTTTGCGGCTTCTTTTAGTTTGATTTTTATTCAAGCATTATTGCATATTAAATGGAGTTGTGTTTTTATCTTTTTTTATATTTTTACATTTTATTCTTTTGACTTCCAAAATCATTTTATAGTACACATACTCGTATGTTTACATTTCAAATTGTTAATGTTTTTTATATTAAAGGTCAAAAATGTAAAAATGTCTTATTTACATTTCTATACCCTACGCCATACTTAAGTGTTCAGACTGAATAAAAGTTTATTGTAACTTTTAAAATGCTGCAAATATTTTTGATACAATGAAGATTCCTATTAAAAATATATGTCCGAACTTAACAAACAACACATTCCAATAAATTTTGAAAAATTTATTATACTTTAATTTATACATAAATATTTTTAACTAAATGTCTTATATGTAATTATATTGTAAATGGTATTGTGGAACACTCGTACCTGCTTTTTTTTACAATGATTAGGGAAGGGGTAAATGTTTTGGTTTTTTTTTAAGTCGAGGTTTTTAGTTGGAAAATTTATTAGCTTTTATAGCCTATATAATATCTGCTGAATCCGGCTGTTCCTGTTGATTGTGGTATGGTATATCGTAATATTGTGTGAATGTGTATGTTATACTCAATAAAATATTCAAAATGTTTTTTAGTTCAGTTTATGTTTGAATTTATGGTTTCATGGGGATTAAGAAAGTGTAGATTTATTATGAATATTTTATGAATCGGTATGTTTTTCCCCTCTTTATTAGGTGTGTTATGTGCGCATAGTATATTTATGTGTTTTTTTTAGGTAAATTATTTATAAGGCATATTTTTATTGTTTCTGTGAAAGTGTTGTAAAGATTGTTAAACAAATTACGGCTAGGGCATCATCAAAAGGCGACAAACTTTTGCATTGAGATATTTTTGTTAATATTTTCTGGATATAATTTGAAATTTTATCTTTACAATAATTGTTTTTTTTTTCGATAACACAAAGCAACAGCCATTCTGGAAGTTTTTTTTTTTTTTGGGGGGGGGGGGGGGGGGTTGTGTGTTAAATTCCAAGTCAGGATGAAAGTACTAGGCCAGTAAAGTAAACCCTCCCAGGGCTTTGGCGTTCTCAGCCGTTTTTATGACCTTTTGTATTCTTTCCTTATCCCTGGTCTTTGTTTGCTCAGTTTTTCAACTATAACTCAGGAGCTGATGATTTCTAACACTTTTTTTTCAGCAAATTAAGTTGGACAAATTTTATGGAATGAAATCTTCAAAAAATTCAGGGCTTATGTTTATTATTTATTCGTAGAGGCGAAGAGATGTGTACGTATGAGTGATATTTTTAATGTTACTAGTATAGACCAGCACTCGAAATTCGAGTGCAAATTCTAGGATATAATATTTTTCATTAAATATTTCTCATCCAATATTTTTTTAATCTATATATATATAAAAATATTTAAATGAGCCTACAGGTATGCTAATCAATTTTAATAATTCATAATTCAACACAGGGCTTTGATATAAAATTTAAATCATTCGCATTAAAAGGGTGTAACGAATTATTATAAATATTTTATATTAGTTAATTTGATATATTTTTAAGACATATTATACATAAATTTTATCATTCTCAGCTTCTCCTCCATATGAGCTATAACTAAGCCAATTTTTACACTCCTCTGTGCCCTCACATTGCTTAAAAAGGGAATTTAAAATTTACCTTCACCTAATAATATATACATACAATTATTTCTTTGTAAAAGAGGCGTTACCGAAACAATTAAAAGTAATACCGCCAAAAAAATATATTTTTATTTCGCGTCTTTCTTCGTATACCTCCACTGATGACATTAACTTTTATATAAATTCTAAACTAAATTATGAAGCTGATGTGATGATGATTAGGGTGGCCCTTCATTAGATGGTGAAAAAAAGTGTTCAAACTAGAAATATGCGAATAGCAAAAAAAGTGAGAAATATAAAGTTTTGGGCCAATCAAAAAACGTTTAAAGGTGGCTCAACGCGATTGAAAACTTCAAGTGTGTTTTATATGGGGAAAATACGACTTTCTTTAAGATTTTACGAAAATTTCGTTCTACAGTTTAAATTATCTTTCCAAAAAGCTATAAACCTGCAAAATTGAATATAAACTCGCCTTGAAATAGCAAGTGGCCCAGACCACTTTTGTGCCAAAAAAAACTAGGTCATGAAATTTGATGGCATTTTTTTGAACTTTAAGAAATTAATTAAAGCCAACATTTTGTTTGAGTCGCTATACCTGTAAGTATGCAAATATGAAGTATAGTTTTATTACCACCTTGTTAACCTATTAAGCATTGAGACTAGGGTTGCCAGACGGGCTGGATCTGGCTGGATTGTCCAGCTTTTTAGAAGCTTGTCCAGCGTCCAGCTAAAATGAAATTTGTCCAGCCAAACAGAAAATCCTTTAAATGCTTTACCTATAGATAAAAAATATTTCATATGGAAAGATGTTCCAGAATATGCGAAGTGGTTACAAAAAAAAGATAACAACAAATGTAAATTGTGTGAAATGGAAATTGTGTCAAACAGAGATTTTAGTAAAACATGAAGGTAGTCGGTCGTTAATAAAGCATTGTTAAATTGGAGATGTCGCAGAAATTGTGTCAGAGCATTACAAGTTTTGTTGTTCCTTCTGAAACAAAAAATAAAACTCAAATTGCCAGAGCGGAATTGGCATGTGTTTACCACAACGTGAACTTTATATTGTGATAGTAAAATCGCCAACAAAATATCTTGTGGGCGTACAAAAGCGGCAGCCATAGCTAGAAATTTTTTTGGCTCCTTATTCACAACAAATTACAGTTAATGCCTTAAAAAAGAACTATTACTTTACTGTAAGTAGTGATGCTTCTAACATTGGAAATGTTAAAATCTACCCATATACTGTTCAATATTTTGAACCGGAATACGGTATCCGAAAACAAATTTTGGATTTTTATAACGACCCATACGAAACATCAATGGATATTTTTTTAAATATAATACGAATAACAAAGGATTGTGATTTGAATATAAAACAAATCACAGCTTATAGTGCGTATAATGCTGCTGTCAATTACGGTATTCATAATTGTGAATACCAAAAATTTAAAAACGAATGTAAGCAAATTTTTAAAGCAAAATGTAACTGCCACGTTATAAACAATTGTGTTAAAAGAGCTCTCAATGCTTTATCTATAGGTATCGAAAATATCGTAATAAATTTTTTTAACGAGTTCAGCTCATCGGCAATGACTATAGAAAAGTTAAAGGAATGTTTTGAGTTTGCTGAAATTGAGTATAAAGAACTTCTACGATATATTGCAACTCGGTGGCTTTCTCTTTTACCAGCTGTAGATCGTTTAATCTATAGTTGTCCTGCGGTAAAAATGTACATTTTAAAAAAAGGAAAAAGGAAATGTCAAAAAGGCCTATGGGAATTTATTTCTTATGGAATTTCAGATGAAAATGATGACTGTAAAGTGGAAGTTTTTCAGAGGCATATCTATACTTCTTACAAAATATAATGCAAGAATTTCATTTAACTATTTTGTCTCTTGAAAGTGACTCTTTTACAATTTTAGAGTTACACGATGTAATGACTAGACTCATGAGTAGCCTTAAATGTAGAATAAATGATAAATTTTATGGTAGCAAAGTCAGTAATGTTTTGAAAAATCTCTCTTCTGATGAACAAAAAATGTTTACATAAAAACAGCTGTTTCGTATTTAGAAAAACGTTATGATTTTGGCGATAACTCCCTTTTTAAAATAATTTCATTTTTAAGTTTAAAAATATCTTTGTTTTCGTGAGTTACAAAAACTAACACATATTCTAGAAATATCTGAAGCTATAGACAATGATAAATTATATAATGATTTTTGTTGTCTTCGAGTAGTTTACGACCAGTTACCATACGATTTACCAAATGATAAAATATGGTCTTCCTTTTTTACAAAAACAATTAATGATGATTGTGAAAATTTACGAAAGCTAATATCTTTTATTTTTTCGATTCCTATAAGCAATGCCAAAATGTCTTTTGACTTATTAAAGGCAGAAGTATTTATTAGAATAAATTTGGAGAAATCTTGCAAAGATTTCCAAAAATTTTTGCAAACTGTCGCTGGTTCAGAACTAGCCAAGTCAGTTAGTGGAAACACAAAATATATGTGGCAATAAAAATTATTTTAGAATAACTATTTTTAAAATATTATAATAATTTATATAGCACCTATAACCTGAACTGATGTCTTTTGTTACTTTTGTTTTTGTTATTACTCTTTTTTTTAAATACTTATATTTTATATTTTTAAAACTGTAAAGAATGAACTGATTAGCTGTATGTTTTGTTTATACGTTTTTTTATCATACTTTATTTTATTAAAATAAAAATTAAAAACTTTTTTTCGATAAGACAAAACTTTTAAAATGTCCAGCTTTTTTTAAAAAATCCAGCTTTTTTATGCCGAATGTCCAGCTTTTTCCAAAACGGGATCTGGCAACCCTAATTGAGACCGAAAATGGAAATTTTTTTGATAATATTTTTAAAACTCCTTTTTCAAGTTTTTTAAAATTTTCTTAAACAAAATTTGAAAAAATTGATCTGGCACTTTAAGGTTTTTTAAATACATCTTACAGATTAACTGTGTGAACTTTTAAGTTAATCCAGAATTTTTTTTACAAGGATTTTATTTTTGCGTATTTCGAGAAAAATGGGATTTTTGTAAAATATTCTGTAAATGTACTCTTTCTAAATATTTTGTATCAAAACTTCATCACTTATCTATTTTTAAAAGTTATATTTGATCTAACTGGCCTAAGGTTTCGGAAAAAAATAATATGACCCCATTAACCATTTTGGAATTGGGGTCACATATGACCCCAAGCTAATAAAAGACAATTTATTGAAAAAATTTAAATATTTTGTAAGTGCTGTCGAATTTTTAGATGCGATGCTTAAAATATAATAACCAAACTTCCGTTTCTAAAATTTGGGATAAATCCGAGATCGTTAACCCATTATTTGCCAATGCTAGCTCTGGATTTTAAGATATTTTTAAATAAAAATTATGATATACAAAATTAATTCTATTTATTTTGGTGTATTTAAGGATGATTTACTGTGCGATTCACATTGTTTTCTGTAATCACTTACGACTTGAAATAGGTATTCGTTAGCCAAACATGCAAATATGCTAAGTCCATTTTTATAAAAATTGAGATTTTGATACAGAATGATAGAACAATCAAAAATACATCATGTAGAGAAAAAAAATACCGTTATGTCGTTTTTCCCCTTCGTTTCGCAGTGGTATGCAAATATGCTAAGTCCAACACACAAAACGCAAATATGTTAAGTCCACACAGAATTCCAAAACAAATTATGTTTGTCTGAAAATGAATAATTATGACAAAAATAATAATGAAAATTACAATTATAATAAAATAAAATTTATTTTATTTAATACTAAAAACAGTTATTATTTAATAATAATAATAATAAAACTATTAATATAATTTGTTACAACGATATCAAAAAAATAGTTAATAAAAATTAAACTTAACAAGTAAATTTAAATTTAAATTTAACAAGTAACACAGAAATTAAAAACTTGGCAACTTCAAAGAAAATGCGAGGAAAGAGCAGTCGTAGATAGAAAACAACAATTCAGAAGTCATAAAATTAATTTAACTGTAAACAAAAGTCAGACATCGTTTTATCTTCATAACTTTACATAAATATTAATTTATTTTATAAGTTATTATGAATTCTGCTGATAAGAACCAGTGTGAGTATGGCGATGAATCAGATGACGGCGTCATAGGACTTGTGCCATACGGATTTAATAGTGATTCTGAAAGTTCGTGCATGTCACCGTCTGTAACGAAAAGATGCAAAAAGAGAGACCGTGTTGAAGGTTCTGCATGGTTTTCTGCCAAAAATAAAAAGCGCAGAGAAACTGGGCAATCTAATTTAGGAAAACAAAAGGTGAATAATGGTTGGAACTACAAAAAAAATAAGGAACCGCGTACATTAAAAGAAAGATGTCACTGTAAAAAGACTATAACTATGAAATGTGCTCAGATAACAGACGACGACAGGAAAGAAATATTTACAAGATTTTGGAAAATGTCTTGGGATGAAAAAAAGATGTACGTAAATACTTTGATTCAAACAGTTGGAGTATCAAGAGCTCGAAATAGAAATACGCAGAACAAATCAAAAAGAGGTCAAACTTTACAGTATTTTCTAAAAGTAAAAAACACAAGTCTTCGAGTGTGCAAAATATTTTTCTTGAATACTTAGAACATCGGTCGACAAACAGTTATTGATTGGTTGAAAAAGACCGCAGCTCCAAAAGCAAGTACAAAGAAAACTGGTCCTAGAAAAAGATTCTCATCCGAACAGAGACAATGCCTGAATTCGTTTTTTGATTCCCTGCCAGCCACTGAATCTCACTACTGTCGTGCAGTCACTTCACAAAAATACCTTCTGGCAGAATGGGGTTCCAAAGAGCAGCTTTATACCTTTTATGTGAATGATTTTTGTTATGGAAAAAATATTGCACCCCTTTCCAAAACTATTTTCTCGGAGATATTTGAAGCTAAGAACTTAGCTTTGGTTGCTCCTAAAAAAGACCAGTGCGAAATGTGCACTCGATTTTCTGTTGGAAACCTCTCGCAAGGGGAATATAATATTCACCAACAGAAGAAAGAAGATGCCAGAAAGGAAAAAAATAAATATCGAGAAGAAGAAACACATGTTTACACTGTAGATCTTCAGGCTGTGCTAATGGCTCCAAAATCTCAGGTCAACAGCTTATATTATCGAACCAAATTACAGATTCATAATTCATTTCGACCTGGTCATGGAAAAGGCGATGCGAAGGTGACGGATATTCGTGGTATGAAATATACTCCAAATGGCGAAGTATTTTTTAAACTCCGATTTCCGGATGACTGGAGTACTTTACCCCAAAAAATAAACAAAAGTGTAAAAGCTATGCATTTTTCAAACTTCCTTGGACTATACGCAGAAAGAAGAAAAATAACTGCCAAAAAATACGAAGACCTGCAATATTTAAAAGCAAGTCTACCCAAGGACCACCATAAATATTATGATGAATTACCGCATGAGTAGCACATTATGTTCACCTTGTACGCAGCATAACTTATTTTAAACAATACCCCATTTGTTAACAGCAATGAAAAGACTGTTATTTTTGTGTTATTTTGAAAACTATTACATTAATTTCATTACATTTAATTTTTTAATTTACAACTTGTTGATTTGTTTTCTTTCTAATTAATAAAAATAAAAAAACATAATAACTATTAATTACAAATTTTGTTTCTTTAAAATAACAATAATATCACTTTATAAGAAAATATGGTAAGTCCACAAAAAAAAATAAAAATCATGAAATGCAAATATGCTAAGTCCAAAAACATCAAATAACTTCACTCTTGTATTTTTATTTAATCGGGAGATTATTGGCATCTAAACGGCGTAATAAATAAAACATTCCTCCGTTTACAGACTAAAAAAATATTTAAAACAGAAAAAGTTAGAAAGTTTTTTCTTCCTACTGAAAAATGTGTAAAACTGGACTTAGCATATTTGCATGTTTGGCTAACGTATTGCTTTTCTTTAATTTTATGTTATTATATTAATTTTATATTTTTTTATTTTTATTTTATTTAATTTATTAAACTAACCGAGCCCTTTGGGCCATATACGGTTAGTGAGCTAACAAACAGATATCTTAAGTACTATTATAAAAAATTATTATAAAAAAATTATAATTATAATTATAAAAGAAAAAAAAAAATGTTATTACAAGAAAGTTATTACACGAATCTTATAGCTTATAAACAAAGAATTCATTTAACAAGATAAGATGAAATAGGAATTATTGAAATTGAAAATTCCGAATCAAAATATAATATGGTATGATTGCAAAGGAAAGGAGGAACAAAAAAATGTCATATCCTTTCTTAATGAAAAAGGTAAATAAATAAATAAGTCACTTTAACAAATTAAAGGCCACATAATTTAAACATTATTAAGGCGAGCATATTCAACAAGTTTGTTTCTAAATACATTTGCCGAAAAAGAAAATGACCTGAGTTCACGCGGTAAAGAGTTCCAAATTCTCGAAACTCTTACCTGAAAAGAGAATTCAAGAAGGGAGGTTCAGGTTCTTATATGTGGGAAAATTAATTGAGGATTCCGAGTAGAACGTGAAAAAATGAATAGTCGAAGTAAATATTCAGGACAATTAGATTTCAAAACTTTATAAAAGTGCAATAGAATTCGAATATTTAAAAACTTCCTAAAACTACACCCCAAAAAATCCACAACATAATTGGAAATGGGTACACGAACCTTTAAACGATATACGAAGCGAACTATTTTATTAAGCAGAAGGTTATATTTCCGAAACTCCCTACCTGTAGATCCCGTAAATACTTCAGCACAGTAAAGTATATCTGACATAAATAGTGCATGTGCGATACTTTTCCTAAAATGGAGTGATAAATGAAGGTTTAGAGAATACACCCGTCTTAAAATGAAGTTCACTTTTGAAGACAACCAATTAATATGGCGGTCAAAACGAAGATTAGAATCTATTAAGATTCCAAGACATTTCATAGACTCAACTAATTCAACAGGCTCACGATTAATCATAATCGAGATATTAACTTCCGAAAAATTGGATTTAAAAATCATTGCCTTAGTCTTAGAAGCATTAATGCAAAGGTTCGAACTAGAAACCCAACGTCAGACAACAACACATTTATTACCCTCTCAAGCACATCAATAAATTGACGTTCTGAAGAAAAAAATAGCTGAATATCATCAGCATAGACATAAGCTTCACAAGGAAACCCTTCAATGATTGAAAAAAGATCATTAATATATAACATAAACAGTAAGGGCCCTATAACAGACCCTTGCGGAACCCCACTTGTTACAACCATCGAATCAGGATCAGAATACTTAAGATGCGTGAACTGACGTCTACTGGTCAAATATGAAAAGATTAATTGACATGACATTCTAGAAAATCCAAAAAAATTGCAAAGCTTTCGAATTAAAATTGAATGACTTACACGATCAAAGGCTTTAGATAAATCAATCGATAATAAAACTCCTACGTGATCCTTATCAACAATTCTTCTAATAGAAACAGTAAGACCCAATAAAAGAGAAGAGGTGTTGTAACCCCTACGAAACCCCGATTGATAAGAATTTATTAAACAGTTTTCATCCAAGTATTTCATCATTTGTACTTTCATAACATGCTCCACTATCTTTGAAAGAATGGGAACAATAGAAATTGGTCTAAAATCATTGCTATCGTTATTCGAAATACTTTTGCCAATAGGCACAACTTTGGCCACTTTCCACCCTTCTGGAAAGACTGAATATATAAGAATGTTGTTTACAAAATACAAAAATTGGTTGTGAATCAATGGAAATATCAACTTAACGAATTTAAGCGGCACTCCATCGGGACCACTAGCATTAGATTTAATACTATCCAAAGCAACACAAAGTTCATTATAATTAATACATCGAAAAGTAAAACCATATTCACTAAAATTTAAATTACTATTAAAAGGATCAAAAGTATCAACTGTTCTATAAGATAAAAATTTCCTATTAAGTTCGTCCGGGTCATATTCCTCGAAATGATCAGACACTTCATTGGGTCTAAAAGCCTTCCACATAGCTTTAGCGTTCATGCCCCTAAATCTATTGGTATAAAAATTTCTCCTGGCATTGCGTATAATAGTTTTACTTTTATTTCTCGTCTTACAATAAATTCTCCAATTATCTCGTGACGGCATTCGAAGATAAGCTTTATATGCTAAATCCCTTAGCGAGAGATGGAATTTAATTTTTGATGAATTAAACCAATCATCATTAACTACCCGAACTCTAACTCTCTGAATAGGGACATTACAATACAAAGAATTAACACACTCCATCAAACATAAAAGCTGACTTTCAACATCCGGGTTACTATAGAACTTCGCAAAATCAAAGTGATGAAATTGGTTTTCCAAAACAGAAAAATTAACATTATTGTAATCTCTATATTCAATAAATTCGTCTACCCGGGGTACCAAAAGAGAAACACTCATAAAAATAAAAGAATGACGTGATATGGAGGGGCACTGCATCTGAGAAGACAACATCACATTAATGGAAGGGCTTATAAGAAAATAGTCTAGCAAAGAAGTAGATGTATTTGAAACATCCAAATGAGTCGGTAAACTATTATGAACACAAGTAAGACCTAATCTCTGGCATACAGAATAAACGAAATGAGAATTTCTAATATTAAATAAATTTAAATTGAAATCCCCCATAATTACAATGTCAGAATAATTTACTAGAAGCTCACCTAATCGCTTTTCCATTATATCAACATTAATAGATTCCCTATGCGGAAGATATACCACACCAACCAGAAGCTTCGAATATTGAGTTTTTGTTTCAATAAAAATAGACTCAAAATTACCGTAGTCTTCAGATCTAAATACAACCTTAGCTTTAATTTTTGTAGAAACATATATACCCACCCCACCTCCCCTACCCGTTTGTCTATCATTCCTATAGAACGAATAACCCGGAACAGCAACAGCATTCGAGGATATGTGCGAATGCAGCCACGTCTCACTAACTCCAATAAAATCCAGAAAACAACCACTCAGAATATGCTTTATCTCATCAGTTTTAGTCGATGAAGTCGTGGCAAAACTTTGACAGTTAAAGTGACCTATTTTCACACCATTTACTACATTTCCGAAAGCTGTACGCAAAAAAGAGTTGTCATGTACAACCGGACCTAGATTCAGATTTACATCCATCATTAAAATTAAATTAAAGTTAACAATTTGATATTAACAAGATGCGAAAAAAATATTAATATAAAAGTATAAAAAAGCATTTTGCAGCTGCAAATTAATAAAGAAAATCATAAAATAAACTATACAAAGATAAATAAATTCATATTGAATACCTGTACAAAAGTTTTCCTGATAGTAAAAATTTATGTAAATAGGACGAATAAAAATTATATCCGCATATTAGGAGTTTGCACTATCAGCTTCACTGAGAAAATTGACACACTGCTGAATATCCCAAACTTTAACCGATTTATCCTTGAAAGTTATTCTGACCATGGGGGTATCCGTATTTATGTGGGAAAATTTAAGAATTCTTCCCTTGCTTCTTAAGTCTCTACATACATTAACAAGTTTAGTAGCATTTGGTGTAAGGTGATCACTTAGAAGAATGCGTCCCATTATCCCCACGTTATTGTATGCGTTATCGACAACATCTTTCAAATAAATAAATTTACCATTAGAATTAAATTTAGAATAATTTGCCATCATGTTATCCCGAAGGTAAATAGAGTTAAGTTTCACTAAAATCTTTCTCCCACCAGCAATATAGCAACAATGTTGAATATCGGCCTGTTGAAGGGGACATTATAAAATGCAGCGATTTTCATAACTGGTTCTCGCTGATTTTTAATAGCTTTGGGAAGCCCACTTACAAGAATGTCACTTCGGTTTAACCGTCTTTGCAGTACATTATTAAAAGCTGACAATTCTTTAATTCTATCATCCGCGGCACTTTGTATATTTTTAAAATTATTAACATATTGTTGACAATCTTTAACATCAGATTGGACCAAGTTTAAATCAGCAGACAAATCACTACGCACCTTTTCTACCATCTGATTAACTCTAACCTCAAAAACTTTCACCATGTCATGCATTTGTTGTCCGATTTGTTTTTTTTTTTTGTTCTTCAAATTGCTGGTTCATTTTGACACAAATATCCTCAAAGCCCAATTTAATTTGCTTTTCAATACTGCATGCATCTGAATCACTCACATTCTTTGGACTTATACTGCACTGGTCACAGGAGTATTTGAAAATTTTATTTTTCGATAAGATCTCAATCTGATCATCAGAAACATTCACACAGGAAGGGTGAAAATAGTTTCCACAATTACCACAACTAATACTCGTTTTGGTTTTTAAGACATGCTTTGTACATACTGGACAGTGATATTCCTTAATTCTTGGAGCCATTAATAATGTTAAGTATCAAAATGGAGGTTTATTCTATTAACAATATGCTAAAAAGCAGCGTGATTATAGACCAGATTATTTGTGCTAATATCCAGGATAACTTAAAATTTTCCAGATAAAATAGAATTCACCAACTTAAAACACAAACTTAAATTTGTAAAATTCAATATATAGAACAACTTTGAACAATTTATTATAATTTTCCTTAATAAAATTCACAGCAGCGAAAGTAAATTATCTATCCATTGCAAGCGCTGCCAAGTATTCATATTCTTTTGAACAAAATGTCTTTTATTAGCTTTTGGTCATTCTTATTTTATTTAGAAAAATATAGATAGTTTTTATACATAAAATAATTTTATAACAAAATTGGTTAAAGGTTGTTTTAATTCATATTCGCGAGCAATAAGCAGATAATTGCACCAACGTTATATCACAATGGATTATTTTGATCCCAGGAGCACTGAAGCCTTAAATAAATAAAAAATAACCGAATTATATTTCGAAATAGTGATTTCATCGAGTTTAATAGA
Source organism: Cordilura impudica (assembly GCA_963682025.1). Lineage (NCBI taxonomy): Eukaryota > Metazoa > Arthropoda > Insecta > Diptera > Scathophagidae > Cordilura > Cordilura impudica. Next base: position 43,698,633 of record OY821517.1, read on the forward strand.
AAAGCTCGTTTTCCGTAATTTTAATTTAAAAATATCTTAAAATCCAAAGTTGGCATTAGCAAATAATATGTTATCGATCTCGGATTTATCCTAAATTTAAGAAACGAAAGTTATTTACATTTGGTTATTATATTTTAAGCGTCTCTTCCAAAACCTTAACAGCACTTACGAAATATTTGAATTTTTTGAATAAATTGTCTTTTATTAGCTTGGGGTTATATGTGACCCCAATTTCAAATGGGTTAATGGGATCATATTATTTTTTTCCGAAACTCTAGACTATAAAGATAAAATATTACATTTAAAGTAGACAAGTGATGAATTTTTGATACAAAATATTTAGAAATAGTACATTTACAGAATAATTTAAAAAAATTCCATTTTTCTCGAAATCCGCATAAATAAAATGCTTGCCAAAAAAATTTTGGCCCAGGGATTTACCTAAAAATTCACACAGTTCATTTCTAACATGCATTTAACAAGACCTTAAAAAGCTCGATCAATTTTTTTAAATTTTGTTTAAGAATATTTTTCAAATCTTGAAAAAGGAGTTTTCAAAATTTTATCAAAAAAATTTCCCATTTTCGGTCTCAATAGGTGAACAATACTTCATATCTGAGTACTTATAAGCAGGGTTTCGAACCGAACCCTGAACCCGTTCAGGTTCAAGCTTTATTAAAAAATTTGTGAACCCTGAACCTGAACCCGTTCCAGTCAGGTTCAATATTTGATTTTTTTTTCAGCGAAAAAAAAATATTGCAGTTTCTCTTTCTGCATATTTCATTTTATTTTTCTATGAAATTTTTTTTTGCTCATTAACATTACGTGAGAAAATTCTAATTCATGAATGAACAAGATAATGTTTGTTTTCTTTGTTTTCTATAGAAATTTGTATTTTTGTATTTCCCCATTATAATTTCATTTGGTTTTTAGTTATCTTAAGTGATGCAAGCAAAATTTTTTAATAAGTTATGTAGGTACTTAAATATTTTCATAAGTAAACAGGTACGTAAAATGTAGTTTTTTAAATAGTGTGTAATAATTAATTTTTTTTTTAAATAGGGTTATTATACAGTACCCAATTTTAATTATTTTAAATTTGTCTTGGTTTTATTTGCTCTTTTTATTTACCCTATAGATGTCGGAAAATCCTGTTCAGAAACGTTTTGACTATGATTCTACCACAGATAAGTCTACATGTGAAAAATGCTCGTTTGTTATGAAAGGTAAACATTCTGCTAATATGGGTCGACATCTCAAACGAAAGCATCCAGATGAATATCGAATTATTAATGAGGAGACGAATATTCAACCGTCAATGTCAGAAAGTTTTAAAAAACATAAAATGAAGGATAAAAATTCAACTACCCAGGAAAATTATTTTGGATTAATCAAAATTAATATGACAGCAAAATGTTTCACGGAAGCTTGCGTTAAATTAGTTACTATTAATGGTCGCCCGTTTACCATTTTTAAAGATTCAGGGATGCGTGATATTATAGAACCTATAATGAAATCACTGTACCTTACTGTAAATGCAGAAAATATTAAGGATTTAATAAACGATAGGGCAAATGAAGTGAAAAATATTATTAAAGGTGAAATTCGAAAAAAAATTTATATCTCTAAAAATTGATTCAGCATCTCGGCTTGGTAGAAGCGTAATTGGAATAAATGCTCAGTATATTTGTAATGGAAAAATTTATTTAAGAACATTAGCAATGTTCGAGGTTGATGATCTACAAACAGCTAATTATATAAAAAATGTCATAATTGAAGTGATCCAATCTTATGACATAAATATAAATCAAGTTTACTCAGTTACGTCTGATAATGGTAGAAACTTGCTAAAAGCTGCCGAATTGCTGCGAAATGAATTTGAAGTTTCTGACCTTGAAGAAGTAGAAGAAGAAAGCGAAATAAACGAATTAATAACTGAAAACAATGAAGATGAAGGACTAGAAATGTTATCCAATATACATGGTAATATCATTCATTTCAGATGTGTAGCTCATACTGCCCAATTGGCAGTTTATGATATTATAAATTCAGTTAAACAAAAGATTGATAAATGCAAAAATATTTGTAAAAAGCTGAGGGTGCCTAATAGAGCCTCTTTAGCAAAAAAATTAGGAATAAAAAAAGCAATCCTTGATTGTCCAACTCGGTGGAATTCTACTTTTGATATGCTCCATCGCTTGTTAGATTTCAAAACGTTTTGCTCAGATATAATAGATCCTGAACTAAGAATGGATGATAAAATGTGGGATTTTGTTTCAGATTTCATTAAGAATTTCGAGCCAGTTAAAAAGTTAACATTAAAATTACAATATGAACAGATGAATTTAGGAGATTTTTATGGACTATGGTTGAAATTTAAATTAGATTTAGAGAGAAATACCAATAAACAATTAGGTGCTGACTTGTACTCACATATCCTTAAACGTGAAAACTATTTTATTGAAAATGAACTTTTAAATGCTGCCGTATATTTGGATCGTAGATTTCGACTAATGTTAAGTAATGAAAATACTGCCAAAGCTCAAAACCAAATTTTAACAACAATAAAAAATTTACATCTACATATGGAAAAGCAAACACAAACTAGCACAGAAACAACGAATGCTGACGCAACTAAATTAATATCTAGTTCTTTGGATGACGAAGACAGCCTGGAAGAATTGTTAAAGAATAAGGAAAAAAAGTCAATTACAGATGGTGCATTAAAAACAAAAAATAGTAACAATAAATGCACTGTTGATGTTTCGATTAAAAATGAATTCGAAGTTTATGATGCTTATCCCAGGATTTCTAAAGGAAACAATATTGTAGTATTTTGGGAACAAAAAAAACTTGAAATTCCGCTCAAGTCGTAAATATTAGCTGTCCCTGCAGCCAGTGGTGATATTCGAATTTTTTAACAACCGGTACGCATGGAAAAAAATTTATTGTAGGTTATATTTACTTCATAATAGTTATTTATTTACATATTTACATAAGAAATACATATCTATACTAATAATAAAGAGGTAATGTGTGTTTGTTTGTTTGTTTGTTTGTTTGTTTGTTTGTTTGTAGGAGGTAATCTCCGTAACTAGCCATCTGATCTTCCTGAAATTTTCACAGAGTCTTACTGCGGATATGGGAAGTGCTATAGGCTATAATCTTTTTAATATTTTTAGTGGGCGTGGCACCTCCCACACAAAGTAAATTTTTAATATCATATACATATATTGAGTACTATGACAGGGAGAGCTTTGCAAATTTGTGTGAGGTCACCTATTGTTAATATTAGTAGCTATGCCGAAAATGGGCGGGATCGGAAAAGTGGGCGTGGTACCTCCCATACAAGTAATAATTCAATGTTATATATCTCGAGTACTATGATAGAGAGAGCTTTTCAAATTTGTCTGATGGCACCTATTATTAATGTGAGTAGTCGGACAAAAAATGAGCAGTATCGGACCAATAGGCGTGGCACCTGCCATACAAATAAAATATAAAATGCCATATATCTGGAGTACTGTTATAGTGAGAGTCTTGGGACTTTGTGTGAACCCATAAGTTCTTCATATGATAAGTTAGAAAAAAATGGGCGTATCGGAGCACCGCCCGTACAAAGTAAATATATGATATCATATAACTGGTGTACTAAAAGAGGGAGGCTTTGGCACTTTGCACGACACCATCAGATCTTAGTATGAGTAGTCGAACAAAAAATTGGCGGGTTCACACCATTGGGCGTGGCACTCCCCATGCAAAGTAACTATTTAATGTCATATATCTGGAGTACTGTAAAAGAGAGAGCTTTGTGGCTTTGCGTGAGCCCATAGGTTCTTTGTGTGATTAGTCGAACAAAAAATGGGCGTGATCGAAGCAGTGGGCGTAGCACCGCCCATGCAAAGTAGATATCTAATATCATATAACTGGGAAAGACTCGACATTTTGCACGAGTATATCAGATATTAATGTGAGTAGTCCAACATAAATTGGGCGGGATGGGATAAGTGGGCGTGGCACCTCCTATATAAAAATATGATGTACTACGAAAGCAACAGTCTTTTGACAAGTACATTAGTTATCAATGTGATTTGTCGTGGAAAATATATCGTCAAAATCAAAAATCGCCAGACCCAAAAATCGCGAAAAATAAAAACCGCCCAAAAAACAAAAATCTTCAAAATCAAAAATGGGCAAAATTAAAAAGCGCTAAAAATAAAATTTGCCAAGTGATATTTTAAGTTCAAAGCCAATAGTTGAGTGGTGCCAGATCTAATTTGGAAAATCCATATTCTTCTCATGGGCAGCTACATGTACTTCCAGGGCAGGAATATCGAAAAATCTGATAATTGTTGTACCGAATTAAAAAAACAAAAAACATTTTATATCAGCAAGTATCAAAATAAAAGAATCTATATTAATAATCCATACTTAGCATAATAAAGAGGTAATGTGTTTGTTTGTTTGTAGGAGTTAATCTCCGTAACGACTTATCTGATCTTCCTGAAATTTTCACTGATTCTTACTGCGGATATCGGAAGTGCTACAGGCTGTATTTTTTAAATATTTTGAGTGGGCGTGGCACCTCCCATGCAAAGTAAATTTTTAATATCATATATATTAAGTACTATGATAGAGAGAGCTTTGAAAATTTATCTCACGTCATCTATTATTAACGTGAGTAGTCAGACAATAAAATGGGCGGGATTGGACAAATGCGCATGGTACCCCTATACAAACTTAATATTAAATGTGATATATATGAATTACTGTATTAGTGAAAGCCTTGGGACTTTGCGTGAGCCCTTTCATAACGATGCGGAAGGGGGGGGGGGAGGGGGAGGGTGTAGCGAAGCACACCGTGTTACATCTAGTATTATATATAATAGTATAAAAAATAGTATATAAAATTAATTAAATAATTTCCAAATTAAATTTTGGTTTTGGGACGGCAAATTAGGTGCGGCTGCTTTGACACGTTTGTCACTTGCCATATGATGCCCTTCTCGCAACCATAATTTAACATATGGTGTTGCATCAAAATCCTCAATCGATTTTCCCATTAAATTTATTGTCATTAAATGACTTGTTGTTTCAATTAACAACGAATTTCTCTTATCATAAATGATATTGTTCATTGTGCTGAATCCTCTTTCAGCTTCTGCGGAATTAACAGCAATTACATTTAAAATTCTTTTTGCTCTCAAAATAGTATTAATATTTTTAGATTCTCTATCTCGCACATCAACAAAATCTCGAAAATCATTTACTGGAATGATGTATTTGATTATTTTATTTAACTGCTCTAACCTATTTTCACTTTCAATCCATGGTGCTTCAAAAATATCACCCGGCCATGTTTCTGGATTTAATAAATTAAAGCAATTTAAGAGATTATTATAGTTTTCATTTTTATCGTCTAATAGCAAACGCGTTTTCATATGTTTTTCTAAACAATCAAAAAATGTATCTCTCGAAACAACAATTGATGTTTTTTTTCTATTAATTTCAAATGGAATATTGTATTTTTTCGTTTTAATAATATCATCTGCTTCTTTTTCATATGTTCCTTTATTTAATTTTAAATGTTGGAATAGATTTATCGTTCGCCTTATCAATCTATCAGCTCTAATTAATGAAATATCTCTTTCTTGTAAAGCTGTAGACAGTACAGAAATTTCTTCTAATATGTCGTTTATTAAACCTAAATCTTTTAAAAAGTTTTCATTTTTGAAATATGACATTATTCCAATTTCTTTATTTTGACTAAAGTGAATATATAAGGCCTGATATGATTTCCAAACTGCTTTGGCGGTCCTAGCGCTACAGGCTGCCCATCGAGGACCAAATATTCTACATATTTTGTGTACTTCAGTGCCAAGTTCTTTAGAAACATTATTTAATTCTCGTTGATGTTTATTTGAAGTATGATAATACGAATAAAGTTTATCGAGAAATTATCTAAAGTTATTTACTTCATTTACTTCTTTGATAACATCATCTAGAGTTAACTGAATACGATGAGCTAAAAAGTGACAGATGCTAATACCTGGAAAATGTTCTAAAATTCTTGCAGAAACTCCAGCCTTTTTTCCTAACATTACACTAGCACCGTCTGAGCAAAATCCAATAAGATTTTCATGTAAATATTTTTCATTAAAACCATGTTTTTCAAGAACTGATATTAAGGTTTTAAAAATTATTTCTGATGTTGTTCCTTCTAATTCGACAAGATCAATAAAAACTGTTACACTATCATCGGAATCTTGAATTTCAGATTTCAAATAAACTACTAAAACGCTTTTGTGTGAAACAGTTGAGGCTTCATCAATAATAATTGAAATTTTACAACCTGTATTTATCAGTTTTCCAAAAAATAATTCTTCTTATTTCTGTAGATATAAGCTTTGCGACAAGTGGAACTATAAATCTGGAATGTAATGAAAATCCAAAATCTACATTATTTTTTTTCTGTAAGTCAATTAATTTTTTAAAATCACTGAATGGGTAATTGTTTTTAATTATAAAATAGATAGTATTAAAAATGTGTACTGTGCTGTTTAAATACTTTTCATTAGCCACATCGAAAGATTTGGAAATTATATTTGTTTCACCAATTTTTATTATTTCCCCAGCTTTTTTATGTGAAGCTGATTCATTGTATTCCTTCAATTTTTTCCTCATTGATGATTGTAAATTTTGTTTGTTCGAGCCATGAGCTTTGACAGAACATGATTTCCACTCCACAGAAATGTGTAAATGTTTAGCAGTTTCTAAATTTAACGATTCTACTTTCGAACACCACTGACATCCCACATTTTCATCGCTAACAACAATAAGCCACTCGTATTTAGTTTTAAAATAATTTAGTTGTTTATCATTCCAAAAATGTAATAACGCAGCATCACGAGACGTTCCAACTTTTTCCGATTGGTGTTGAACTTCAGAAGTATCATTTTTTTCTTTTACCTGTTTTGTTTGATTAGAATTAGTAATATTCTCAGCTTGCTGTTCAGGGTTTTTGGTTATTTTTATAGATTTGCTAAAAAAGTCATCCAAATTACCTTGCCTTTTTATTCTTAGGTTGAAACAAAGAAAATATTTAATAATTAATTAATAATTAATTAGAAATTTAAATTAATTTAAAAACTTCATACTTGCACGTTAAAACTGAATTTAATAGAGATTAAAAGTAAGGGATAACCATTCACCATAAAAATATTTATACTACTAAACTTTTTATTTAGAGTAAATATATCAAAATAAAAATGTATTCAAAAAGGGAAATTCCCTTTTTATTAAAAGAAAAATATTTTTTTTTACAGAATTTTCCGTTAACCCTTTCAAGCTTAGTGGTTACATACTTTTACTTAAAAACATACTTTTTTTTTAATATACAACAACCGGTACGGAAAATTTTAAAAATGTTAACAACCGGTACGAGCGTACCGCCCCGTACCGGCTGAATATCACCACTGCCTGCAGCACAAGTCAGTGTTGAGCGAGCTTTTTCAGCACTGAAATTTGTTTTATCGCCACAAAGAGTGCATTTGACTGAAGAATCATTAAGAAATATTTTATTTGTTAGATTAAATGAAAATTTTTTCGAAAAAAAAAAACAACTAATAATAACAATAAATAATATACTTTTATTTACTTTTCTATAATATATTTTTTTAATTTACCAGAAGCATTACAAGATGACTAAAAATTCGATTTTTTTTGGTAAACCTTTTGAACCCGAACCTGAACCCACCAAATTTAAATTTGTTGAACCCGTACCCGAACTCGAAATTTTCAGGGTTCGAAACTCTGCTTATAAGTATAGAGATAAAAAAAATTACGGCTTTAATCATTTTCTCAAAGTTGAAAAAAATGACATCAAATTTCATGACCTAGCTTTTTTTGATACAAAAGTGGTCTGGGCCATTTGGTATTTCTTGGCGTATTTTTATTAGATTTTGAAGTTTTAATGGTTTCTGAAAAGACAATTTAATACTAATCCCGATTCATATAACAATTTGTCGGAAAAATTTAACTATATAGAACGAAATTTTCGTAAAATCTGAAAAAAGTAATATTTTCCCCATATAAACACACTTCTCAGTCTGGCTGATGCTCTTGTTGTTTAAAGACGTTTCGCGGCAGTTGAGTGTTTCAAACAACTTTCAGTATTATTCAAATAATAAAAAAAAAAACAAAAAAAAAAAAAAAATTGCATATTTCAAAACAAAAACAATTTGCTATATTACTTAAATAAAAAAAAATAAAGCAACAAAGCTTAAGTCACAAAAATTAAACGTATAAGACCTAGTGAAGATGTTAACGCATTATGCGTAAACACAATGTCTAAAAAACTAAAACCAATAACAATGCAGTGAATGCAAATTATTATTCACCGTTGCAAACTATTGACGATGATAACATAGACGACGAAATATTAGTTGAAAAAACTAAAAAAAATTGTGGTACCACCTATAACCATATTAAAATGCAAAATCGAAGAAATTCATGAAATTTGCAAAACTAACAAAATTGTAGAATATGCCATACGAACAATTTCAATAGGCATTAAATTATTTTGCAAATCTAAAACTGATTTCGATAAGGTTACCAATGTGCTTACAAACAAATACGAATTTTTCACGTACACAACAAAAAGTGAAAAACCATATAAAGCCCTAATCTTTTGTCTTGATAAGTTTGATCCCATGATTATTAAGAAAACACTCATCGACATGGGATTAAATTGCTTAGATGTTAAATTGGTTACAAAAAAGAGCAATTACAACGCCGAATATATTATATATGTCGTATACCTTCAACGTCAATCCATAACAATTAGAGAATTAAGACAAAACTATTCTATAATTGATTATGTCAAGGTGAGATGGGAGTTCCAACGACCTAATAAAAATAAAATTACTCAATGCTACAACTGCCAAATGTTTGGACATGGTTCTAGCAAATGTAAAGTAGAGACATTTTGCGCCAATTGTGCAGGAAACCATAAGACGTCTGACTGTAAAGAAATCACCGTTAAATGTGCTAATTGCAACGGCCCCCACAAGTTCTTCTCTGATGATTGTCCTAATAAGGCAAGCTATTTACAAATAAGGCAACGAGCTCAACCAACACCGCGTCGCCCTGCTCGTAATAACGTAGCTTTTAATACCGCGAACTACAATAATAGTTTTCCAAACACCTTGCGCCAAAATGCACCCAACCCAACAGGAGTATGGCTAACAAATAACAACAATAACGTCAGCAACAACTGCAACATCAACAATAACAACGATTTGTTCACGCTGCAAGAAATAAAAAGTTTAACGCTGGAGCTCATAACAAATCTTCGTAATTGTAGAAGCAAAGCCGATCAATTTGAGGTCATAACCAACCTCGCATGCAAATTCCTCTCATAATGATCAATGGCCTAAACATCATTACTTGGAATGCAAGAGGCATTCGCAACAAATGCCAAGAATTGTTCCAATTCTTAATTAGCCACAACGTAAATATATGTCTACTATCGGAAACATGGCTTAAACCTAATTTATCCATAAGACATAATGAATTTTATATATATATAGAAGTGACAGAGAACATGGCAGAGGTTGCGGAGTAGCAATTGTTATAAAAAAAAATATTTCTCATACATTACTACCTATTGTAAATACTAACCTTATAGAAAATATCGGTATAAAACTCTTTACTAATAATGGTAGCTACAATATTTATTCATGTTAATTTCCAGGTGGATTAGCAGGTCCCGATAATAATAGAAAAGTCCTTTTTGCGTCAGATATCCGGAAACTTACAATCAATAACGATCAAAAATATATACTTGGTGGAGATTTCAACAGTAGACATCAGACTTGGGGTTGTAGTAGAGCAAATTGCTGGGGAAACATATTACATGAAAAGTTATGGTCATACGAAATAGACATTATTTATCCAAGCGATCATACTTACGCTTCCTCTAACCCTAATAGACAAGGTTCTACCCTTGATTTTTTTTTAACTAATGTACTCGAAATAACATCGCCAGCAGTCGTTATAAATGACTTAAGCTCCGATCATTTGCCAGTTAAAATAATACTCAGTACCAATGTAAATGCTTTACCCTTGTTAAAGTTTGACTTTAATAAAGCAAATTGGAAAAAATATTCCAGATATCTCAATAGACATATAACCTTACCAAATACGAGAGATAATGTTCATGAGGATCATATCGATTCTATGTTAAAAATGTTAGAAATATTATAAGTGATGGTATTAATGCCAGTGTACCCAAAAAATTACCCACATATCCAAGAAAATCGTTACCCCCTTATGTGAAAACTTTGATTCAGCGAAGAAATAGTGCAAGGCGAAACTGGCAACGTTTTAGAGACTTCGATGATTTTTTTGAAGTGAAAATGCTTGATGAAATTATCGCTTCCTTTCTACTCTGGATATCGGTTCTCCCCCATTTTGGAACCTCACAAAAATTAAAAAAAAAAAATAGTAAGAACATTCCAATTCTAAAGCAAAATAATTCTCGTTACTCAACAAATGTTGAAAAATGTGAAATACTCGCCCAAACGTTTGCTTCAAACCATAGAATTTCAGATAATATTGGGGATACTGAAACGACATCCCTAGTTAATAATAGCCTCCAATCTCTTCAATCATCAACCTTGAACATGTCAAATTATACCTCAACAAACATCTCTCAAATTTCCTGCATTATACAAAAGTTAAAACCAAAAAATTCACCGGGTCTTGATGGTATAAATAACAATTGTTTAAAAGCCCTCCCCAAAAAAGGAATAAAATACTTAACGATTATAATAAATGCATGTTTGAAACTTTGTTATTTTCCTCGCGCGTTCAAAGAGTCTAAGGTTGTCCCAATCAGAAAGCCAAACAAACCAGCTGATTGTCCTTCTTCATACCGGCCTATTAGCCTATTGTCATCGATCAGCAAAATTTTCGAAAAAGTTATTAAGGCTAAATTAACCCATTTCATTGATACTAATAATATATTACCCCCTTACCAATTCGGCTTTCGTAGTCAACACAATACGGTACAACCATTAGTGAGGATAAAGAATTTAGTAAATTTTAATTTTGCTAACCAAAAATCAACGGGAATGGTACTACTCGATGTTAAAGCTGCATTTGATTCAGTATGGCATAACGTTCTAATATATAAAATGATTCAATTAAATTTTCCCCTAAATTTGGTTAAAATTATTCAAGCTTTTCTCTCTTTTCGCAGTTTCAAAGTATATATTGGTTCGTACTGTACAGCAAGTTTTAATGTCCCAGCTGGTTGCCCACAGTGCTCATGTCTTTCACCAATACTCTATAATCTATACATATACGACCTCCCCCAACTGGAGTATTGTACAATATCAATGTTTGCAGATGATACTGTAATTCTCTGCTCGGAATTGTTTGCTGTTGATATTATAACTAACTTGCAAAGAGCGTTAGTTGAAATTTCGACATATTTTAATAAATAGAAAATTATGTTAAACAGTGACAAAACACAGGCGATATTTTTTACGAGGAAACGAAAACCTTGTTATATCCCCCAAGTATGTATCAACATTAACAATCATGTAATTGCATGGGAACAAAAAGTTAAATATTTAGGGATCATACTTGATCCTAAAATGAAATTTAAAGATCACATACCATATGTTTTAAATAAGATAAATATTCTAATTCGTATGTTGTATCCATTTATAAATCGAAACTCGAGATTTAATATAACGAATAAAAAAATTATACTTAAAGCAATCTTTCATGCGGTTATGTTGAACGCAGCTCCTGTCTGGGCAAATAGTGCAAAATGTCACATTAAAAAACTCCAAATAGCCCAAAACAAATTACTTAAAATGATTTATAACCTTCCATGGTATTTTTCTACCCATAGACTCCATGCACTCGCAAATATAGAACTAGTGGAGAGTAAATTACATAGACTCTCGGTAAACTTTTATCTTCGTTGCAACAACTCTGAACATTCACATATTAATGGTTTATTTCCAGCGTAGTAGGCAGTAAGTTAGTAGATTAAGTTTCATCTAAACTATTTAAAATTGTTAAATAGGTTTTTGTAAATTTCTTCCTCCAAAACAATGTATACATGAATAAAAATTTAAAAAAATTCAGATAAATTATTAAGTAGAAAAAGATTAAATCTTGAACTCTTTGTACATATATTATATAAAGAAACAATGTAAATAATATTGAACAAATAAATAAATTGAAATTGAAATTGAAAATAAACACACTTGAAATTTTCAAACGCAAGTCGGACCGGGAAGGCGTGGTCCCAGGGGCGTGAAATTTTTGGAGAGTCATTTTTGCATCAAGCCTCAACTTTTTGAGGGGTGAGACTTAAACATTTTCATAAGAAAAAATTGCCCATACATATAATGGACCCCCTAATGTATACGTATGAGTGATATTTTTGATATTAGTATTAATATTAAGTTGTGAACCAACAGATACATACCCAAAAACAAATGCTAATTGTGGCACAAATAGAAAAGATGATGAATCATCTGCATGCTCAAAGATTCAAAATAAACCTGATTTGATTGCTGGCGATGTTGCATCTCAAACACTTAATGACACAAGTTGCAATACCAATAATCCGAATTCTTGTACTGCGATCACATTACCGTCTGAAACTCAAGTACCTACCGCACAATGTATTGATAAGGCAACTGCTCAATCAACCTCCCGTAATTCAATAACTGGAATGGACCTTAACGATGACAGTGTGGGTGGCTTAAAGCCAATGAAACCAATGTAACGTAAAGATGAAAAGTATTTTGTTACACAAAAAAACCGGCACTTAAGCATAAATTAACAGTCACTAGATTTCAATTAAAAATATGTTCAATTTGGAACAGAAAAATTATTTCTAATTGAAATTGAGAACTTTACATTTGATATTGAGGAATACCAAAGTTTATATATCTAAAACTATATAGAATTTCCGTTGAAAATTAACCTGTTTTCCAAGAGAATATAATTTTCTTTGAAATTAAAAATATAACAGATTTGAATTTAAATTTAAACATACTTCAGCATTTTTACTCTATTTTTTACAAGGATATCTATAATATTAATAGGTATGGCGATTTCTTGTGACCGATGATTTGTTTTACAGTTTTCTCCCGATTTTGACCAAAGCTATCTTATTTGAGAGGTACTTCTTTTTAGCTGTCCACCAGTCCACTTACAGATTTTTAAATTTTAAAATTTTTTTCGAGTAATGCTCATTTAAAGTTGCTGCTAACATAAAATACACATAAAATTATACAATGTTATGTGTGTGTTTATTACGTTTGTTAATGTATTTGCAAAAACCAAATAAGTGTTGAATTGTGAATTGGCTAAAATTGATTTGAATAATTTCAATAATTTATTAAATAAAATTTCCTCGAATTTGCACTCGAATTTTGTTTTGATTTGATTTGAATAACTTTAGAGTCTATAATTTATTAAATAAAATTTCCTCGAATTTGTACTCGAATTTCGAGGGCTGGTATCTCGTAGTATTAATAACAATTATTTACTGAAGTCTTAGCTGCAATTTTACTGAAGAAAGAAATGATAAATCATTAATGGCTCTTGAGTTATAATTGAAAAACTAACAAGATAAAAAAAAAAATTTAAAAGGTCATATATAAGTTTGGCCTGAGAACGCCAAACTTTTCGAAAGTTCTACTGGTCTAGTATACTTTCACCCTGACTAAAAATTTCTTATCCCCAAAAATGTTAAACAGTGCAATCAAAAAAAGAGAGTAACAATACTTTGTGTCATCGGGTTATTAGTGAGAGGAATCTGAAAACTGGTGGTAACAGATCAGTAGGCGTGGCACCTCCCATATAAAGCAATTATTCCATATCACATATCCCGAATACTGTAATACTATAATAGGGAGAGCTTTGTAAATCTGTGCAACGTCATCTGTTATTAATATTAGTAGCATTGCTGTAACAGGACGGGATCCGATAAATGGGCGTAGACTGCTGCCGATGAAATAATCGCTTGCCGTAAATAATAAAATCTGTTGCACTATGCGAAAAAACTTCAGATGGCCGCTGACATGAGAGTTGCATTGCTAAGATTTTTGTAAGCAATTGGTAATGGCCGTGTTCTTGTCGATGAATTGAGCGGACTGATTTAATTTCCTCTGAATTTTTTGTATTTTCGTCTCATTGAAAGACGAGGTTATCAACCAAGTATTCCCGAATATCATTCGCTAACCACAAAAATAAAAAATGGTTGAGTCAGCGAGTAATTTTGGCGGCTAAAAACAAAGATGTTGATGGCTTAAATTTCATAATTAAGAATCAAAACTTTGGTACTCAGCGTTCATTCACCATCTGTCCAACTGATGTGCCTTGGATGTACCTGGATTATTTAAAGTTTAATTCTCCTCAACATGTTCTTGTTCTTCTTCGAATTCGACATCTTCATCAGCGGTGGCTTCTTGGTATTGTTGGTATTCTGATACCGAATCGTTCATGTTGCTTTCGGCTTCTATGAGTTCCATCTCATCGATACCCTCACCAGTGTACCAATGAAAGAAAGATTTTCCGCAGAATATAGTATTTTTTTTTTAGTATTTAGTATTTATTTATTAAAATTTATTTTCCCTTACAACAACACACAGTATCTTATATATTACAGTAATGGAATCAGATAAGTTATTTACTATATTTAACATAAGTAGCTCTTAATCTAAATTTAAAATATTATAAATTACAACTAAAAAACATAAAAAAAAAAATCAAATAAAGTCAATTGATATAGTAATTTTCTAAACCCTATTGCGTTGCATGTATTTTGCATAACATTAGGAAGTTGGTTCCAGAGACGAATAGTTAAAATAAAAAATTGACATTCAGACCCATGGTCCCGGTATTTAATATGAATTATTCGATTTCCTCTGGAAGATCTTGCGAACCTTCATCGTTCAAAAATATATTTTGGAGCCTTTGTTATAATAATTTTATGTAGGAATATAATGTTTCTGAATTTAATATAGTTGTCAAAAGACATGTGTAAGATATGACACGATACATGATCAAATTTTCTTAATCCAAAGATATAGCGAATAATGTTATTGAAAGTTACAGTTAGTTTCCTGTTATCCCTAGAGTTGCAACCTGTGAAAACCTCAGATGCATATAGTAATGTTGGGAAAAGATATTTTTTAGCAAGTAGCAATCTTATTTTCGATGGAGTAAAGTGCTGTGTTAATCATAAGCTTTTTAACATACTATAAATTCTGCCACAGGATTGATTAATATGATCTGACCAAGTCAGAGTTCCATTCAACACAACTCCGAGATTTCGTACGGAGTCCACGATGTCAATTTTAGAGCCCCCAAGGAAGACATTAATCTCATTCGCCAAATGCATCACTTTCTTCTTTATTATAATACACTTAGATTTATTTGGATTAAGTCGTAGACCATTTGCCGTTGCAAATAATTTAGTTCTTGTGTTTTGGAAATAATTGAATCCTTGGTACTACTTAAATACAGCTGAATGTCATCAGCGTATATCTGAACCTTAGAGAATTTAATTTGTTGTGGAAGATCATTGGCATATATTGAATAAAGTAGTGGTCCAAGCATTGAACCCTGTGGTACCCCTCTTATAACTTGCAGTGAATTTGAGATGGAGCTACCATTAGCAACAGATTGGGATCTGTTTGTAAGATATGAAAACATGAGTCTAACTGCTAATGTAGGAAATTTAAAAAACCTCTTCAATTTGAGGCATAAAATTGAGTGGTGCACCATGTCAAATGCCTTTGAGTGGTCCAATAAAACCAAAAAAAATATTTTGCCATCATCCATGTTGCTTCTTATCTCCTCAACTACATCAGATATAGCTGTTATACAGCTAAATTGGGGTCTGAAACTAGATTGACGCTCTGTAAGTAAGTTGTTGTGTTTAAATAACTAAAGATCTGTCTGTGTAAAAGGTGCTCGAAAACTTTTGAGAGATATGGAAGAATTGCAATCGGACGGTATTCATTACCCGTTTTTGGTACTGGTATAATTTTGGCATGTTTCCACTCCATTGTAAAGATGCTAGTAGTGATTATGGAGTTAAATAAGTACATTATGAAACGAACAATCCATGGTAAAATCATTTTTATAAATCTGGGGTGGCCCAGATGCCCAAGGCCCACTGCATTCGATTTAATAGCATTGAAACTTTCAAGTTCCTCTGTTAGTGTTACATATTGAAAGTTTAATTTTGGAATGTTTGGAGTGTTAGATGGACAATCATCATAGAATTCATTATTTACGGCTGGTAGAGGAATTTTTACAAAAGCTTCATTTAACGCATTAATATCAACATTCATTGATTGATTAATTGTCTTATTTATTCCAATTTCGCGTATTTGTTTCCAGGTTTTTTTACTTCCAATAGCTGTATTAAATTTGTTAAAATAATAAGAAGACTTATCATGCTTTATTTTGGAAACAACCGCTTTCCTAGCCATCTTATACTCGTCGTGATATTCTGATATTCTGTAACGTTTCCGCTTCTGATACAGATTACCACGGTGTTCTATTAGCATCTTGGTTTCCATTGTGAACTAAGGTCTATCTCCACTTTTAAAAGTTTTTGTTTTGATGGGGACATGTTTGTTGTAAATTTCTAAAATTTTACCATTAAGAAATGACAGTTGTTCTCCAACAGTCGGTAAATAGAAAATTTGATCCCATGGAGTAGAACAAAGATCATATCCCAAAGTAAATGTTAAGTAAATGTTTGGGGCCGAGTTTCTGTTGCAAAATCGTTTGATAAATAGAGTAGATCATGCTTCGAGAATGCTGGTGCTGCTAACGGATCATAATTAAGGAATTTACTTTCATTGTTGGTAAAGAAAAGATCAAGCAAAGTGCTATTTGTCGACGTGAAGTGTGTAGGTCTCGTTGTGTTGACAGCTGACTAGTTAAACATCAACATTATAGTGGTAAGATTTGAGTCTTCGAAAAGATTGTTATTGATATCACCTGTTATAATGACTTCGGAGTACGACATTGATGAAAGCTCCAGCTTCAAACTTTATCCGTTTATATGGACTGTATACATATCCAGGAAGAATCTTATCATCACGACAATTTACGTCTATAAAAACATATTCCACATCATTAGCTACGTTATATATAAAAGTGAATTGTTCGGAGATACGCTTGAAGAGTTTTTGAATGGTGGCTGAGTTACCAATGAAAGTAGCAGACATTTTCAAGCCTCCGGGTGGTATGTCACAAACGGCAGTCTTAACATTGTTGGTGATCCATTCGACAAAGAATGAGCTGTATTTGTTTCGAATGTTAAGCATTTGTTCATCTACTTTCTTCATTGACATACGGCCACGGAAGATGACTGGTACTCTTAAGTAGCGACCATGAAGTTCTTGGCATCAAATATTTTGTGTGTAAGCTCAGGAACAGTGAGAGCACAATGTTGCTGAGAACCTCTTGATGTAAGAGGACAAAAGCCAGGCATGGAAAAGTGAAGACGGGGAAGGGAACCATGTTGATGGCCAATTTATGGAGAACGGCATTCAATTGACCAGGGAAACAAAGACATGGGGTCACACCAGACATGGTCAACGATATCAGATGGTTCAAGTCACTATATGTAGGGGTTGTAAGTTTCAAGGTACGGAAGCAGATGCCACAAAGAGCTTCATTGTCAATGCAATAAGTTTCATCCATGATTCTGTCGGGATATTCTTCGCGGAGCAGATTTTCCATGCCGGAGCCGGTATCACCGCCCAAAGAGTGAGTTAATTGATAACCTTGCAGACAATCGCAAGACTCTGCTTCTTTACGTACAACATTCAACATGAAGACGACCAACTCTGCGCCTTCTGTGTAATGATCCTTGGCCCAGTTGTTGCCGGCTCCGGATTGACCGAAGACGAAATTGTCTGGGCCGAAAATTTATCCGAAAGGCCCCGAACGGATTGAACCCATAGTACCTGTTTCCAAATCGACTAAAACGGCACAGGATACATATTTGCCACCAGATGCCTCATTGTAGTTCACATTAATGCATTCTAATTGTTAGTCACTGTTGCCATGATAGGCACCAGTAGCATCAATGCCATGTTCGTCAGAGATAATTTCCCAGAACTTAGCTCCGATTTTGTTTCCGCATTGACCGGCTTACTTAATTTTATTTTTAATTTTTTTAACCTTATTTCGCGAAGCCGGGTGGCTTGTCTGCAGATTCTATTTCTGGTCCAGGGATAAGCCGTATTTGGCTAGTTTTGATAGGCGAGCACGCTTCCTACTCACCTACCAGGGCGCTTAAATGCGTACAATTTCTCTCATTTTTTAATATTTAGATTCTTAAAATTAATTCATATATCACGTAAAATGCAAATCTGACAAACTTTTTGCACACAACCACAACGTCAAACTGTCAGACACTTTCTGAAAGTTACAATTGAAAGTTGGTTCGGTAGTCATCATGCTTAGAAATCTAAACCAATCAAAACTAATGCAATAAAATTTTTTGGTGATAAGAAAACTTATGATCAGTGTGATTCACACGACGATATTCAAAGAAATTTTAAAAGTGAAGAAGTTCTCATTCCGAAAAGCTGATGATCCCAACTGCCATACCATTTTAATTCAATTTCCGATTCGCCTTGCATTTGCCATTACGATTAAAAAAATCACAAGGCCAATCTTTGAGTGCTTGTGGTCTGAATCTAGAAAATGCATGTTTTCTCATCACCAATTATGCATGACATCTTCACGTGTCGGCAAATAATCTGCTTTATTTTGTTTAGTGCCTGATAACAAGGTGAAGGAATAAGCCCAAGTGCAACCCATCGAACAAAATAGACAGCTTAAATAAAAAAAAATGTCATGTTGTTGTCAGTCGCCGGGTCAGCTAGTTTAGTATGAACTAAAAAATAAAACTTTCTTTTTTTGTTTTAACACACACAACTCTTATCAATCAGGTGGGAACCATTCAAAAATCACTATATCAGAAGGAAATAGCAGTTCGTACATTCCTCGATATAGAAGGAGCCTTTGATAACATTTCACATGATGTAATAGAAAGGGCATTAAACCGAAGAGAGGTAGATTCAGTGACATCAAGATGGATGGTAGAAGTTCCTAACACGAGATCAGCAGAAACATCAGCAGAAGGGGAAACCATAGCAGTCAACACAACCAGAGGATGTCCACAGGGAGGGGTTCTTTCACCTCTAATGTGGAGCCCGGTTGTTGATGGACTATTAATGGAACTGTCGGAGGCAGGTATAGAATGTCAAGGCTACGCGGACGATATAGTCGTAATAGCGAGAGACAAATTCGAGGAAACCCTCTGTGACATTGTCCAAAGAGGGTTGAGAATTATCAATCAATGGTGCAGGGCAACAGGACTGAACATCAAACGGACAAAGACCACAATCTTACCATTTACCAAGAGAAGAAAACTTCCAAGATGGTAGGCGATTCAGATTCTAGGAGAAGTCAACGAACCAAAGACAGAGGGGAAATATCTGGGCATAATACTAGACAGCAAGTTGACATGGAAGGCACATGTCAACCATATTACAGAGAAAGCCGAGCGTGCTACAATGATATGTAGAAGGGTAGCGGGTAGAAGGGTAGCGGGTAGAACCTGGGGATGTAAAACCAGCATCCTATACTGGATGTACTCAATGATGGTCCGTCCAATCGTGACCTATCAACTCAAATGGAGCTAAGTAGAATACAAAGACTAGCATGTATTGGGATAACGGGGGCAATGAGGATGTGCCCAATGGCATCACTTGAAGTACTCTTGGACCAAAGCCCACTACATTTAGTGGTGCAAAAGAAAGCTCTGGCAACGGAAATCAGGATAAAGGGAGATAAACCTATAACCAGGCTTTATGAAGGGCAATGGAACCGAATACGTCAAGTTAAAGATTACTCCCTCCTGGATTGTCCAATGGACAGGACTGGGAAGAAATACGACTTCAAGAAATACTTTGTTACAAAACTTAGTAATAAGAATGGAGTAGTTTGAGCACAGCATATTCTCTAAAGGAGAATTCGATCAAATGGTACACGGACGGGCCAAAGACCGAAGATGGAATAGGGGCGATAGTCTTTGGGCCTAGAACCAATTACTACGAACCAATGGGAATACACAAGAGTATTTTCCAGGCAGAAATTTATGCCATCGATAGATGTGCACAGATTACTCCTATGTAGTAAACTCTAAGTTAGTATGGGACTGTCTGCAGAGACTGAATTAACTAGGCAAACACAATAAAGTCAGCCTTTGTTGGGTCCCGGGGCATATTGGGATCCAAGGAAATGAAGAAGCAGATGAGCTTGCCAGAAAGGGAGCTTCCACAAATCTAATGGGGCCGGAACCATTCTGTGGAATAGGAAAAGGAGTATGGGAAGGCATACTCAGAGAATATGAAAATCATATCAGACAAGAGCTTTTCTCGAGCCACTTAGGCTTAAGGCAATCCAATCTCTTGTTAGGCAACTACAACAAGAGATTTGGGTCATGTATCATATTATCAAAGAACGGACTGAGAATAATAACCGGGATTTTAACCGGTCACTGTAGGCTTAGGGGTGCACCTGAGCATGTTAGGAATTGAGGCGAACCTTTTCTGCAGATTCTGCGATGAGAAGACAGAATCACCGGAGCACATACTGGAGCACTTTGTGGAGCTTTAATATATAAAAGGAAAAAGCACCTGGGTTCTTTCCAAATACCAGGGAGTGAAATAAGATCACTGGAACCAATCAACATCCTCGAATTTCTGAGGGCTTCAGGGTTGGATGAGATTTTATAAGGACAAATTATTAGCAGAGGGCAGTACAAAAGATCACTTGGTCGGAGTACTTTCGACACCTCTTTATACAATTACAATTACATTAGAACATACACAGCAATGTAATTTGGGGTATTAAGAGATTAAGTTGATGTTTGTAACAAAAGTACTTAGTCTAGACCCATCTTTTATTACTGTGATCAAATAAAAATTTCGTTCTGAGCCGAGTTTATAACGAACTTAGTCCATCTGATTATTTGCGTGTCATGTACCCTACGAACTATTTTTTTTTATTAACTAATTTGTAGAACTTTTTTTAAGAATAGAAAACACCATGAAATATATTTACAATGTTATATCTTTTGCAATTTAATTTAATTACTTTAATCCCACATAGAAGCGTTCCCTTTTTTTTTTTTTTTTTTGGTGTACCCCCTCTTTATATGATAAATAACCATGTTTTTGCATGACTTATTTCTTTAATGAAAATAAGTCTTCATGTTTATACAAAAAAAAAAAAAGATCTGAGGGTACAAGATTTAGCAAAAAGATTGCTATGATGTTGAACAACATTTTTGTTTTTGCTATACAAACAAAATGTTAAAAAAATCAACAACATCAAGCTCAAGCTATAGACACCAAAAGTACGAGTACGTGTCAAAAACTAAAAATTCTGCTTAACGTATTCCTTCATTTGATGATTAAAGGCAGTGCAGCGTATTAAAAGACAATGCCAAACTCATTAGTGATATTTAAATAGTAGTTTCAACAAGTATGAAGAAAAACATACGAAAGGTACGACAAGAACACACAGGCCTGATGCAAAAAAGGTGTCAACAACAAATTAAATAAATGCATTATAAACGAAGGGTTACGACCGAACCAGGAAATACTCTATGGTAAGTTTATGGAAGATTGAGAAAAACATTCATGGCCTAGAAATGTCTCGTGTGAAATTAGATAAATTTGCAATTGCTCAGTTTTTACATATTCAAATTAAAATGAGCATAATGCGAAACACTGTGCTGCGTAATTTGTATTTTATATATGCTATGCGTTGAGTACTTAGGCCCCAATGAACAAATGCGCCCCCCCCCCAAAAAAAAAAAGAACAAATGCCCCAAAAATTGGGGCGTAATTCGCGATGAACAAAAGCCCCAAAATCTTTAAAAAATCAAAAAAAAAATGGAGAAATGCCCCAATTTTTCAAAAAACCAAATAAAAAATGAACTTCGCTCGCCTCAAAAAACATTCCGCAAAATTTTTCACATATTTTTATTTAATGTTTTTTTTTCGCCAAATATCTATTCAAATGAAAATTTGCATACTGCTCTCAATATTACTTCTACAGTAGACGCATTTAAATACTGTATTCTTTTCGGAGGCATCATTGCGCAACCCCATAGCATATCTTGCAATGTTTGCGCAATACTTTCATAGCATTTTTGCGTTTTCTCTAATCCATCAAAATGCAAAATATCGGAATGATCTGCAAAAAAAAAAAATGTTCTGCGGCGATTACAAATAAGCCAAACCCAGTTACGATAAATTTTATTTACTGTTTACTTAAATTTACAAACGATTCCCGATATTTTACGAGAAGTTTATTTTTGAAGTACATTTGTTCATCAGTCTTGAAAAAAAATTAATTTAGGCCCCAAACGATTAAGGGTAACAGGGGAATATATCACCGACCACATGACCAGACACCAGACAATTTTAGACCAAATTCCAGGACTCAACACAGTGGATATTAGCTGTGATAGAATTTCGGAAGTGTCAACAGGTATACCCTGCAGTATACGGATACCAGACAGGGAAAGTTGGATGAACGGAAATATTCTACAAAACCTTCAAGGGTCGCACTACTATACGGCCGCATCTAGTCTGCATGGTAAGACTGGCATAGGTTTCTATGATGAGGACTGTTCTACAGAGATATACTTCCGTCTGCCGGACCACAACTCTGTCTTTCAGGCTGAATTGGTCGCGATAACGGAATGTATTAGGTCTATTAACGCACGGGATTCCCCAATTCCCGAAGATGTGAAAATATTTACGGACAGTCTAGCGGCCATCAAGGCGATATCCGCGGACAAAACTAGATCAAGGAATATCCTCGAGTGTAGGGAAGAGATTGCAAACTTCTCTGGAAGAGGCAGACTTGAAATCGTTTGGATCCCAGGACACAGTGGTATAATGGGAATTGCTAACAAACTGGCCAGGAAGGGTTCTTTCCTGGAAAGAGTCAATTTGGAAAACCCAATACCTTTCAATTCTCTCAAATTGGAACTGGCAGACTCGGCGACCACTTCGCAAGTATCAATTTGTGAGGAGACTGACGTGGGCAAGGTTACAATGGAAAGGAAATCCTTAATCTGAGTAGGGGAAACCTTAGTAGGATAACTGGCACCCTCACTGGACACTCTGAGCTGAGGGCTTACCTATGCGGAATCGGCCACTTGTAGAGCTTGCGGAGAGGATGACGAAACCCTAGAACACTACCTCTGTTACTGTCCTGCATTTGCGAGAACAAGGGTCAGATATCTATCCAACGACATCCTACCAGGCCTGACGGGTCTTAGGGGGATAAGCTGGAAAACACTCAGGAAATTTGCTGATGAAACTGAATTTCTAAGTTAGTAGAGGGGTAGATAACCAGATGAACGTAAAGATGTAGAGCGCACAATAAGCCGACCTACTGGCTTAGGTGTATATCCGGACACAACGGATATGAGCTATGTATTTACATAGCTCCTCCTGTCAACCTAACCTAACCTAACCTAGACCCCAAACTTACAAATTAAAAATGAACAAATGCCCCAAAATATTTAAAATTGGAATAAAAAATGAACTTCTGCCCCAAATCCCATAAAAAGTTTTTGGGGCATTTGTTCATTTTTTTTGGGGCATTTGTTTATTGGGGCCTTAGTACTCAGCGCCGTATCAGCATTATAGTGGTAGTAATGAGAGAATGAACTAATGTGTTAAAAGTAAATATAAGAGGATGCCAGCAAACAACAACAGGGACAACAACTGATACCAATAATTAAAAACAGAAAAACACAACTCTACAAATTTAAAATATAAATAGCATCTGCATCAACAACTACAACAACAACAGTAAACAGTTGTTACGGTGATCAAACAAAAAAAAAAAGCACACACACATAGGAGAGCAAAAGGGTGTAGCGCCTTTCGTTAAAATCCTTTAAAAAATTAAGCTTGAATTTCTAATGCAAATACTTCAAATGGCTTTGTAAATGCGACCTCGTGCATAACTACATATCTACAATTAGTATGTATGTATGTATTTATGTATGTGTTTCAAAAAGCTGTGTTTTAATGCTCAACTACAGTTCAAGCAGCAGCTTTGTTGACATGTTATTATTATTGTTGTTGCTGATGTTGTTGTTTTTTTTTTCGTATTTAGCTAGAAAAGGCAGAAAAAATAGCGTAAACTGTGGGTAAATGTTGTTGTGCTACGTTAAGCGAGATTAATTTATTGTTTGCTCTAAAAAAGGTGCGAACCAACAGAAAAAATTTCTACAAAAAAAAAATATGCTACAAACGAAAACCCTGATTTTGCTTTGAATTTCTACACACCAACCAAACAAAAACTTAAAACAAAAACAAAAAAAAAAAAACAGAGTATAACAACGATGGTCATGTTTTGTGTTAAACAAACAATCACTTTGTATGGGGCCTTACAAATACAAAAAAAAGGCGACAAAAACAAATGACTGAGTAGAGTGAGGTTGGGTAGCTTAACAACAAAAAGCTTACTGTAGGTAACAGCTGTCGCGTATTACTTATTTTTGGCAAGAAATAAACAAAAAACAGAATTCATGATATTTCGTGCTTGGTCGGTCTACAAAAAGCTAAACGGCACAAAATAATAAATCGCTGCAATTAACCCCCTCACACACACACTCACACGCAGAGCAATAAAACATAAGCAAATAAAAAAAACACAATCACTCAGAAAGATATACGTACAGACAATGTTACAGGTTAAGATTTTTAAACCACATGTACGTACTTACAACAAATACCCAATATGTTGTTACCAGTTGTATGTTTTTGAGAAATTCTTTAGTTTGGTCGACTCTTTTACACTCGTAACTTCAAATTTTCGGTTAATTTATTAAACCATTTAATGTTTAAACTAGCTTTAGATACAATGCAGGGGCCAAATCATCGCATTCGTTATCGAAATTTTTCGATCAAAATTATTTTATTATTTTCCAAATTAAAATACCAAAAATAATTTTACTATGTCACAGTTAACGAATTAAGGCTTCTAATTAAGAGTAAAAGTGAAGCGAGGTCTGATGTTTCTCCGTCTTCTTTAAATAACACAAGGGAACAATGGTTCTGTTGATTAAGAACTGAATATTGTTTTTAAGGTTATTTGGGACGCTGAATCCAAATCTGCCCGACTTTTCGAGATATACCGTTATTTTCAAAATTAAGGCACTTCCGCTACATATATTGGAAGAACTTGAAAACGGTTCACCATATTAAATTAAAAAAAAAATCCGAAACTCGCGAACAATATTCTCTTAAAGCCGTGCTTACTTTGTTTTTAAATTTTCCAAGTAGTTTTAGAGATATCGTTCAAGTTTTGAAAAAAAAATTAAAATTTTTTTAAAAAAAAACATTTTTTTTTGTTCTTTAAAAATTCCTAAAAAATAAATATGAGATAAAAATCACAGTTTTGGTCTACAAACATTTAGTTAAATATATTTGGAATAAAATGAGCTTTATTTCATTGCAATCGGTGCACAACTTTTGATTTTGTTCACGATTTACTGAATTGATATAAATCGCGATTTCCATACAAAAATAACATTTTCTAATGTGTAAGTGTTTGTATGTAATAAGTTAGTTTTTTATGATTCTAAGAATTAAAAAAATTAAGTAATAAAAAAAGATTATTTCATTTTTATGGTCAGCTATACTTTTTAATTTAACACAAAAAGAGAATTTTAAAGAAAAATAAAAAATTTTAATACACAAATATTACAATGTAATTACAACTCATCGAAAAATTTTCTTTTATAAGATTTTCTTAAATAACCTTGTTTAGAGGGATTTGTTTTAATGCTCCAGCAATAGTCCGCCATCATATGCTTATCCCAATGACCCTGGTAACGCTCCTCTATAGTGCGGATATCTTGATGGAAACGTTCACCTTGTTCTTCACTGAAGTCTCCAAGATTTTCAGGGAAACAATCCAAATGACTGTGTAGGTAGTGCACCTTAATGCTCATATTACAACCAAGCTGCTTGAAATGTGACAACATGTTATCCACGTGGTCCGAATAGTGCTCACCCTTTTTGTTTCCCAGGAAATTGCGCACTATCCAAACAAATTCATTCCAAGCATTTCTTTCAATATCTGTCATGGAATTACTAAAATTTTCATCATTGATTAATTTTTTGATTTGAGGGCCATCAAAAATGCCAGCTTTCAGTTTCTCCGAACTCAAATTGTTGAACTTTTTACTGATATATCTAAAACAATCACCGTCCTTGTTGAGAGCTTTGACAAATTGTTTCATAAGTCCTAGCTTGATATGGAGAGGTGGCAGTATTATGCGATCCCTGGGCACAAGTGGTTGATTAACTATATTGTGGTTTCCTGGAACCATAGCTTCCCTCGAAGGCCAGTCTTTCTTACTCCAGTGTTCAGATCTGGCTCTGCTATCCCATAAACAAATGATACACGGATATTTTGTGTAGCCACCTTGTTGGCCTAGAAGAAAATTCACCATTTTTAGATCCACACAAATTAGCCAGCGGTGTTCGTTGTACTTTATTTTATTTATAACTGAGGCAATTGTAGAATATTCTTCTTTAGCTTTAGTTGAATGTGCAATGGGCAACGAACCCAATTTATTACCGTTATGCAGAAGTACACATTTTAGGCTGCGTTTAGAAGAATCTATAAATAGTCGCCAGTCATTTGGATCATACTCCTCTAATCCCATCGCTGTTACTAAACCAGGAACATCTGAACAATAAACAAATTCATCGTCTTCGGAAAAGAATGGAAGTAAGTTTTTTTCTCTGTTACGGTAGTATGAAATTGTTGTTCCTTGGGTTAACAGATTTTTTTGCTTTAATCGAGAAGCAAGAATTTCAGATGCTTTTTTAGAAAGTCCAAGGTCTCTCACTAAATCACTAAGCTCCTCCTGATTAAATTGCTCGCGTTCAGAAGAAATATCTAAATGCAAGTCATCTGATCCAAATTCAGAAATTGGTGAAGGAACATTTTGTCGTAAGTCGTGGAAATTGTGTGTAGATGTAGATGGTTGTGGTTCTGAATCCTCACTAGAGTACAGGACTGGTTGGGTAATAGACAACACGTTAGGATAAATCCATTTAGACCGGTTTGTTTTATTAATGCCTGTTATGTTGACAGCGCAAAAATAACAATCATCATAATGATTCGAAGGTTCCCGCCAGATCATTGGTGTTTTATACTTGAAGTGGGTCCGTTGCTTAAATTTTTTATTTTTCTTTAAAATTTTTTTTTTTGTGTTAAATTAAAAAGTATAGCTGACCATAAAAATGAAATAATCTTTTTTTATTACTTAATTTTTTTAATTCTTAGAATCATAAAAAACTAACTTATTACATACAAACACTTACACATTAGAAAATGTTATTTTTGTATGGAAATCGCGATTTATATCAATTCAGTAAATCGTGAACACCGCGCACCGATTGCAATGAAATAAAGCTCATTTTATTCGAAATATATTTAACTAACTGTTTGTAGACCAAAACTGTGATTTTTGTCCCATTTTAATTTTTTTAGGAATTTTTAAAAAACAAAAAAAAAAATGTTTTTTTTAAAAAAATTTTAATTTTTTTTTCAAAACTTGAACGATATCTCTAAAACTACTTGGAAAATTTAAAAACAAAGTAAGCACGGCTTTAAGAGAATATTGTTTGCGAGTTTCGGATTTTTTTTTTAATTTAATATGGTGAACCGTTTTCAAGTTATTCCAATATATGTAGCGGAAGTGCCTTAATTTTGAACATAACGGTATATCTCGAAAAGTCGAGCTGATAGAAAAAAACCAAGGACAGATTTGAAATCAGCGACCTCAAATTAGTAAAAATTTGCTATAAATTTCAAATCAACACAAAAAAAGTTCAATTTTGTTCCCTTGTGTAATAAATCAAAATATGGAATTTCGATTGATTTTACTCGATATCGAATGCAGTGAGTTGGCCCTAGTATTTATATTCGCTAATGAATTTTGGGCTGTAATAACTGCAATTTATAACAAAGGATTTTTCTTCAAATCTAAGATATCATTATTTGATTTACATTATTGTAGTCAGAATTACTCATTAAGCCACTCATACAATGTTTATTTTGTCCGTTCATAGATTCTCTGATCGAAATAAAAAATGAAGAGCAGTTACAGAGAAATTATTCTTTAATATCCAATTCTCTACGAAAGAAAAATGGAGCATCTCTTGGAAGACGGGTGTTGCAAAAATTGGCTTAGAACCAATAAATTTTATAAATAAATTTTAAATATATAACAAAATATTTTCGGTGTCAATATAGCTCTGGGACCAATATAGCTTTTTTCTTAAATTGTTTTCAAGTCCAATAATTTCCAAATATTAAACAAAAAACTTTCTCAAAACAAATTAAAATATAAAAATTAGTAGATCCGAGCCCTCGAAATTCGAATGCAAATTCTAGGAAATTTAATTTTTCATATAATAAATTATTTTATATGACCCTAAAGCAGCGGTCTCCAAACTCTGGGTCGCGACCCACAGGGGGTCGCGTAATTTTTAATTTCTGTTTTACATATTTAAATATAATACTTACAAAAAGCTATTTAATACAAATTTTTGCTTGTAATATTACTTTCTTAACAATCCCTGTAAACGCTGATAATATCGACTTTTTTCTCTATTTTACTATTCCCTGTGTTTTATTTTGACAACTAAATAAAAACAAAAACACCTATTTTTATTTCATAAAACTGAATTCTTGGGTGATATTTAAAGATAGAATATTTTTTTTAAAGTTTTAAGGAATTTATATATATCCCTATCAAAGGAATGGATAAGTTTTTATCGGGTACAAAAGAAAAATAAGTAATAATGAAGATACCGATGCTAGTACCAGTAAAGATAGTGGGAATAAAATATACGCAAGTGAACAAGGAAATAAATAAACGAATTGGAAATACCAATGTGTGTGGTCTGTACGAAAATTTTGTCTGTTGAGAGT
This sequence comes from Cordilura impudica, assembly GCA_963682025.1. Taxonomy (NCBI): domain Eukaryota; kingdom Metazoa; phylum Arthropoda; class Insecta; order Diptera; family Scathophagidae; genus Cordilura; species Cordilura impudica. The sequence goes on from OY821517.1 coordinate 43,727,760, forward strand.
ATGAAACCAAGTAAATTAAGAAGTCATCTTGAAACTATGCATTTTGAATATACTGATGAATCTATAGATTTTTTTCAAAGAGAACTAGAAGAGAATAAAAGGCTCAGTGAATAAAGGCCTAACGAACTAACGCCAAAAAAAAAAAGTGAAATAATGCCTAAAAATTGCAACAAAAAATTATATAGGAATTAGGCGGTTGTTCATTATGAAAGAATCTCTAATATTTTAGGCATTTCTTCATTAAAATTGTTAGGTGATTTTTCATAATGAAAGAAAGCCTAACAATCAGAAATGAGAAAACGTCTAATTAGATATTAATTCATTTTTGATTGTTAGGCTTTCTTTCATTAATGTTAGGCGATTTTTCATGTTGTTAAAAGTGTGATTTTTATTACTATTATGCGTGAATTCATCGAAAACTAACAGTTGTATTTACGGTTAGACAAATGTTTTTGCAATTTGTTATCAGTTGTCGTCATTCGTTAAACTTCTATCACTACGGGCAAGTCATTCATAAGTGTTGGACATTAAAAATTATGTTATAATTAAAAATGGATTACGAAATTATTTCTGGCAAGAGGATTAATTCAAAATTACTTTATGTAATATCAGAAAAACAATTGTATAAATTTAAAACATTAATAAGAAATAAAAAGTATTATGTATGTTTAAATAAAAAATGCAAGGCAAAGATTGAATTAGTGAGTGACGTGTGTCAAAAACCAAAAAAAAATCATTGAACATAATCATGGTGAATCGGAAAACCTGGCAAATGAATTAAAGTGTGTAAATAAAATTAAAAGTGAATGTTTGAATTCGTCCTCAGTTTTAAGTGATATGAATGCGCTAAGTACAATCAAAAAAAGTTTCTACGATGTTTGTGCAAGGTGAGACTATATTTATTTAGTTTGATAAAATCTAAATTTTATTAAAAGCGATATTATTGCAGCAACCCCGAGGAATCTAAACAATTAGATTTTCACAGGATGCAAAGAGGTTTACAATTATTAGTAGCAAAAACATTTGTGAAATCTCCGAAATGTGCGCAAGAGGTAGTGGAGGCATTTCAGTTGGAATCCATTTATACGAAGTTTGGTTTAACGAAGCATGGAGATCCGAAACATCAATTTTTTATTGCTTGCATGCAAGGGAATAACGTCTCATTTTGCATATTTGCTTCAAAGAAAATTATGCTACAAATTGAAGAAAATATTTTGCCTATGAATAGGACATACATAGTAGATGGAACATTTTCAGTTGTTCCAAATGGATGTTTCAAGCAGCTTTTAATAATTCATATTGAATACTTCGGAAAGGTATAAAATAAAATATAAATTATAAACATTTTACATTATAAATAAAATTCTATTGTTATTTGTATTCTCTTTTTTTTCAGATCTTTCCATTATTTTTTATACTTATGGATAAGAAATCACAAAAAAACTATGAAGATATATTTTCATACATTAATGAAAATGTATTTGAATTAAGCGCCAAAAGTTTTTTAACTGATTTCGAAGTCGGTCTTCAAATGGCAATAAGAAAAAAACTCACCAATGGTGAAATCTATGGTTGTTGGTTTCATTATTGCCAAGCAATAAGGAGAAATATTTCGTATAAGTGGAAACAATTGGCATCTTTAATAAGAAACAATCGAAATGCCTCTACGATATACCATAAAATCCCTGCTCTACCCCTGTTACCAGCTACACAAATAAATTCGGTTTTTGGGAACACAAAAAAGAAGAATTGATGAATACAAATATGCAAGAATTATTTACACCATTCATGATTTATTATGAAAAGCAATGGTTACGAAAGGTAAGTTCCCTTTTACAAAATGTTAAAATAATGGTATTAATTTTCCCTTTAACAAAATGCATACACTATCTTGTAAACATTCTGTAAAAGGGAAAGTTATTAGTTTTTAAAATTATAGAAGCAATTGATTTTCCCTTTTACAAAATGCATACTCTATCTTGTAAACATTCTGTAAAAGGGAAAATTATTAGTTTTTAAAATTATAAAAACAATTGATTTTCCCTTTTACAAAATGCATACACTACCTTGTAAACATTCCGTTAAATAGAAAATTATTAGTTTTTAAAGTTATAAAAGTAATTAATTTTTAATTTGTTATTGTTTGTTTCTTTTTTTTTTTAAGGTGACACCCGAAGTATTTTCGGTTTTCTTAAAAAGAACACGGAGTACATCAGCTGTCGAGGCTTATAACGGCGTTATTGGCCGCATCATTCAAAGAAATGGAAATTTTTTCAAATTTGTTAAAGCTCTTATTGATGAAGAGTTTAATAAGAGTAGAGATTTTGAGCTTCTTATATGCAGTGGTGGATCCCATGGCACTTCAAAAAAAAAAAAGAAGACCGTCTATGAGCAAAAATCAAGTTACATTGAAGAAGCCAGTCATAAACTCTTGAAGGGAATAATTACTCCCAAAGAATTTATGCAAAGAATGGTTTTCGAAAAAAGTAAAATTTGTGTTGACCTAGAACCAGATGAGGACATATTTGAAACAAATGGGCATAACAGTGATAACGAGGACGATAATGATAGCGAAGATGAAAATGATGATGGCGACGATACTGTTGATCCCAACATACCAAGTCATTATTTTGGCGAAACTGATACTGCGATGTACACAGTGTGTTTCGTTTCAAAGCCAAATATATTACTTTTGCCATGTCGGCATTTAAAAATTTGCTTGAACTGCTGTAATGAACTAAAAGCTAACGCAGGTGATAATTTTTTCAAATGTCCTCTATGTAGAGCTATAGCTGTTGAAAATTTAACTGTATTTACATAACTTATAGTTAAATATAATTTAAAAATACATTTTTCCCTTTCAAAATATATTTTCAGCATTTTAATTCCAATTGTTAGGTTTTCTTTCATTAGGTGTTAATTCATAATGAAAGAAACCCTAGCAATTAAGACTTTCTTTCATTTTTAAAATTAGACTTTCCTTCATTTTTAAAGTTAGACGTTCTTTCACTTCCTTGCTAGGCGTTCTTGTTTAGGCATTCTTTCATTTTGAAAAATTAGGTATTAGTTCGTTAGGCCTTTATTCACTGAGCCAGAATAAAACAAGTAAGAAAATTATAGTCAGTCTAGACCAACCATATGATACCCTATACCATGGTTTAACGACCCTATCTTTCGGTCAAACTAATTCGATATAGAAAATAAGCATAAACCAAATTTGAGTGGCATTGCGATTAATCTTTTGTTGCAAATATGAAAAAGTTCATATCGGGTGCTATATTTATATGGGGACTAGGTCGAAAAATGGACCGATCTTGACCATATTTGGTTAAATCACTTATATTTTGAAGAAATATATACAAACCAAATTTGAGAAAATTCTGTGCAATGTTTTTGTTTTTTGATAGATTTAAGTGAAGATCGGGAAGCAGCTTATATGGGTCCTATGACTAAGAATTGTCCCATAGGGATTATTTTTTGACTACTGATTAATAAATATAATAAACACATACAAATCCAATTTGACTGAGATCAATGTTATAATTTGGATCTTATGGCACTTCATGTCGGTTTCTTAGGGGTAATTTGTATGGGGGCTACGTCTGAACATGGACCGAATTTCACCAATTTCAATAGCGTTCATCCTATGTCAGATGAAAGCTTATATACCAAAGTCCGTCAAAATATATGTATGCTTGCGACCTGTAGTTTGATTACAAGCTTTACAAGGACACCCAGACTGACGGACGGACATTGCTAAATCGACTCAGAAAGTGATTCTGAGTCGATCGGTATAATAAAAGATTGGTCCATGTCAAATATTTTTGGTAGTTATAAACAGCAGCAAAAAGTCATTATGTCCAAACCACATAGTGGTATAAGGTATAAAAATGGAAATTAAAAAAGAAAATATAAAAAATAAAAAATTAAAAATTAAAAATTAAAAATTAAAAATTAAAAATTAAAAATTAAAAATAAAAAATGAGAAATTAAACATGAAAAATAAAAAATAAAAAATGAGAAATAAAAATGAAGAATAAAAAATGAAAAATAAAAAATGTATAATAAAAAATATAAAATAAAAATTAAAAATAAAATATAAAAAATTAAAAATAAAAAATTAAAAATTAAAAATTAAAAATTTAAAAATAAAAAATTAAAAAATAAAAAATGAAAAAATAAAAATGAAAAATGAAAAACGAAAAAATAAAAATAAAAAATTAAAAACAACAAATAAGAAATGAACAATGAAAAACGAACAATGAAAAATTAAAAATGACAAATAAAAAATGAAGAATAAAAAATTAAAAATAAAAAATAAGAAATGAACAATGAAAAATGAAAAATTAAAAATGAAATATAAAAAATTAAAAATAAAAAATGACAAATAAATAGAAAAAAATAAAAAACGAAAAATGAAAAATAAAAATTAAAATGAAAATTAAACAAGTAAGAAAATTATAGTCGGTCTAGACCGACTATACGATACCCTATACCATGCGTTTAGAAACCCTATCTCTTAGGCCCAACTAACTGGACATAGAAAATAAGCAAAACCCAAATTTGAGTGGGATTTTTATTAATTTTTTTGGCTGCAGACATAAAAAAGTTCATATCGGATGCTATATCTATAAAGGGGCTAGGTCCAAAAATGGACCGATCCTGATCATGTTTGGTAAAGTCTCTTGTATTTTGCAAAAATATGTACAAACAAAATTTGAGAAGAATCAGTGCAATATTTTTGTTTTTTAATAGATTTAACTGAAGATCGGGAAGCAGCTCTATATGGGGTCAAAGGGATCATTTTTGGACTACTCATTAGTGGATGTAATGAACGCATACAAACCCAATTTGAGTAAGATCTAATGACAATTTGGACCTTATGGCAATTTATGTCGATTTCATATGGGTAATTTGTATGGGGGCTAGGTCTGAACATGGACCGATTCTCACCAATTTCAATAGCGTTCATCCCATGGCCGATAAAAGCTTATATACCAAATTTCATCAAAATATATTCATATTGGCGACCTGCAGTTTGATTACAAGCTTTACGTGGACACACAGACGGACGGACGGACGGACATTGTTAACTCAACTCAGAAAGTGATTCTGATTCGATCGGTATAATTAAAGATGGGTCTAGGTCAAATATTTTTGGTTGTTACAAACAGCAGCACAAAGTCATTATACCCAAACCACATGGTGGTATAGGGTATAAAAAGAAAACAAACATTTAAAGAAACAGTTTCTGTTCCATCAAAAGCACCGTTTGCATCTTACTAAGTTTCCTATAGAATTGCAAAATGTAAAAATCCCCATTCAATAGGTGAACCGCTAGTATCACCAGCAGCTATTGATATGGTTGAAACAATGTTTGGGGAATCATATGCACAGCAGTTGCGAAATATACCGCTCGCTGACAATACAGTTGGTAGAAGAATTGCTGTTATATCTGAAGATTTTTGCGATCAGCTAGTTTATCAACTGCATAATTCAACATTCGCTACACAAATAGATGAGGCCACAGATGTAGCTAAAGATGCTCTTTTAATTGCATATGTTCGTTAATTTATAGAAAATATTGTAAAAGAAGATATATTATTTTGCAAACCTATTTTGGGCAAAGCCATATCTGTGGAAATTTTTAATATAATAGAAAATTCTTTTGATGAGAACTTTTTTTAAAATGGGATAATTGTATTTGGCCCTGCACTGATGGTGCACAAGCAACGTCAGGACGCAAAGCAGGTCTTCAAGCATTGGTTAAAAATAAATAACCTAAACTTATATGGACGCACTGCATTCTTCATAGAACAGTTCTTGTATCAAAAACTATGAGTGAGGAATTTAATAACATATTTCATATTATTACAAAAGTTGTAAATTATATGAAAACCAGTCCATTGAAAGCGAGATTATTTGAAAAGTTGTATGCAGATATGGCAGCTGAATATCATCACTCTTGTACTATTGTGAAGTACGTTGGGTATCTCGTTCAAAATTTATTCAAAGAGTGTTCGAACTTAAAGATGAAATTGCTATTTTCTTACTGAAAATCACAGAGATGACGCATCTTCCTTTCGCAACGATAACTTTATTCTTAAACTTGCTTATTTAGTTGAAATTTTTAAAAAGTAAAGCAATATGCATGCTCTGATTCAAAAAGATAAAAAGTTATGGCATTCATTAAAAAAATTGGAGCTATGAATATCCAATTTAGAAAAGGATATATATAACATGTTTCCAAATTTAAATGACGCTGGTACCCGGAACAATATTAAAGCAAACAAAAATCTTTTTATAGAACATTTGCAATGTTTACTAAAACATCTTTCACATTATTTCAACGAGATTGATTTTACAAAGTTTGCATAGATCCAGAATTCTTTTTTGAATAACCAACTTTATGCATTTGAAATTGACAATTTTCGAAAAAGAACAATGGTTAAAATATCTTGCGATACTTCATTGCAAAAGGAATTTCATAGTAAATCTTTAATTCTTCTTATGTGGGTCGCAGTATCAGAAAGTTTGAAAAGCGCTGCCCTAAGGAATGCTAATCACTTTTAGCCGATTCACAATTCCACACTTTCTATTGTCGTTATTGGTTTATGTCCAAAATTATTTTTAGTTATGTCCAAAATCAATTTTCTATTCAACACAGGGCTTTTTGCAAACAAAATTATAAATCTAATAAACACACACACAACACTGTATAATTTTATGTATGTGTATCAACTTTAAATGCATTTTACTCAATGCGCGTCCAGAAAGCATTGTCCGATTTGGCTCAAATTTTGCGCACTAAAGTTTTAGATCCAGTGTCACATTAATCCAACCCGCACATCTCAAAATTCGACCAACATTTTTTTTTTCCGACAAACCGCTGTCAACCTAATATACATACACACATATAACATAAAAAATCAATTTACCTAGTAGCAAACGTACCGTCGCACAGTGGCGCCCGTAGAGCAAACGAGGTTGCAAAAATCAAAATTTTCATGTGCGCCGACGAAGTTTTGAATAAACCCATGTTATAGGAAACTTTTCAAGGATATCAAATATGCTACTCTTAATAATATCACATTTTTAGTTTAGAAGATATAACCGTTCAAAGTTGACCGACTTTCGGTTTTCAAAAAAAAAACACAATTTTTAGTCAATTTGTTGCGATTTCAGGTGTAATATCACGAAAAATAGGTAACGAATTGCCTCATTTTTTGTTTGTATTGATTGATGTATTTATTAAATGTATAATGATAAAAAAAATTAACTGTTTGCTTTGTGTTTCTCCTGGTAAATCACTATTTAAAAACTATCCGTTTTTTCACTATTTTTCAACTTTGACGGAAAATAAAAAATATCTATATTTTTCTATATTTGCCATATTTGCAAAACATGTTCTTTGATTATATCTTTACATAATTCAAAAGGTTTTATCTGCCCGTACGTACCAGTTTGGCTTCTAGAGGCAAAAAAGGTTAAAAAGACATGGTTGCAGAAATTGTATGGCGTGCATCCCTTACATGTATTGACCGACAGTAGTTTGATCTAATAGTTTGAAAATTGCATTTTAAGTCGGTTATCTACCTGAGGGCCTCTGCCAAAGTCTACTCCCAATATTCTGTTACAGACACAGAATGCACAAAAAACTACTCATTGAAATTCGCAGGTACGCAGCTCACTTAAAAATTACTTTGGAGTACAAATGGTCAAGAACAATATTGACTTATGGTCCCTCCAGGCAGCCACAAATCTTATTTAGACACGAGCATAATATCAAAATTGCATAATTCAGCCTAAATCCATATGTATGCAGGGAACAGGTAAATTTTTAGGCATGGTAGCATAAGCCTATGTATTGCAAAATAAGCATAATGCCTGGATTAGTCTACGACTGAAAGTTGGCGCAACAAGTACTGAAACCATGGCGTTAAACAATTTAAAATTATTTGAACTGCTTAGAAGGTCAACCACACCAAAGTTTTCACGGAAGCTGCTTTAGAAGAACTTGATAGCTTATACGGAAATATTGAGAGAAGCGAAATTATAAAAAATAATTTTTATCTGATATATGCAAATAGTAAGGCAAAATGGGTGAAATCTAATCGAACCATTCAGAACATCAACTCCAAATACGAGGACTGGCTTAATGAAGATACCATCCTGGATATATTGGCAGTAGATAAACCCACCACATCAACCAGAGGAGCAAAAGGAAGGCAAAAAAAAAGTATTGAAGAGTGTTCAATTTTCACAAGAAAGAGGAAACTTGCCGATGCCACCAATGACTTGACCACGAAGCATTTATCGGACGCGCTGTCTATTAAATATGCAAAGGATAGTGAAAGAGTTAGGTCGCAGATTACAAAATCTGTTGCTGATGCAAGCCCACTGCGACTAAAAAGGATTAAGGAAAGCATTCCCACGCCCACAAACGCACACATTAAAAAGTATGGTTCCGAAGAAGCCTTGGCCTTGTTTATGGACTTACAACTTTCCAAAGAAAAATATGAGATACTACGGGCATCCTTGATGCGATACGGGGCTGACGTTTTACCACGATACAAGCATATTACACAAGCCAAAATAAATTCACGACCACTGCATACGGAGTTTACGGAAGTCTCTGTGAAAGCCAATCTGCAGGATCTCATGGGCCATACAGCATACAGGTTGTTGGAGAGTCTTCCTGAAAATGAGGTGAAAATTCTTCCTGAGAAACTGACATTGATCAGCAAATGGGGCTGCGATGGATCATCCGGACAAAGCGTTTATAAGCAAAGGATATCTTCCGATGACGCTACAATATCGGACGGAAATATTTTTATGGCATCTGTTGTTCCTTTGCGGCTAAAATCTGATGTTTCCCTACACTGGAAAAATCCACGGCCGTCATCAGTGCATTATTGCCGACCAATAATGTTTCAGTTTGCAAGGGAATCGGCAGAACTCATAAGGACCACGGTGAAGGACATTGAAGAACAAATAACCAAGATTAAGCCTACAAAGTTGCAAATTGGAGAAGAAAAATATATTGAATGCAATTACGAGTTCCACCTGACCATGGTTGACGGAAAAGTCGTAAACGAACTGACAGGAACAAACTCAACATTGTCATGCCCGATTTGCAAAAAGAGTCTGAAGAACTTTGGTAATTTAAACGATTCTACAAACGAGGAGAATTACGAATATGGAATGTCACCATTGCACGCAAGGATAAGGTGTATGGAGTTCTTGCTAAAACTGGCGTATACCCTGCCACAAGAGGAGGGAAACTTCGATGAAAATACATCAATAAAGGATAAGGAAAACATCAGAAAGAAGCAAATACAGGATGCTTTTTTTAAACAAGTTGGACTAAAAGTAGACTGTCCCAAGCACGGATATGGTAACTCAAACGATGGAAACACTTCTAGGAGATTTTTTGAAAATGATGAGTAGCTAGAATCACTGGAATTGACAATCAAATCGTGAAAAGATTGGAAACGATCTTGAATGTTTTAAACTGCAAAGAAAATGTCAGTTCTACAAAATATGGAGAATATGCATCGAAAACTGCATCTCTTTTAGCAAAAATGTATCCACAGAAGAAGTTGACCCCGACCGTCCATAAAATATTGGCGCATGGCAAAGATATAATTGAGTACCAGTCTTTGCCAATTGGAGAGCTTTCTGAAGAAGCACAGGAGTCTCTTAACAAATTTTATAAAAAATATAGATGGCAGAACACATTCAAAGCATCAAGGGTAAGGCAAAATGAGGACCTCTTCAACATGTTGGCAGCATCTTCCGGTCCACTTATTGCTTCCCTGCGGCATGTGAAGTCACGAATAGAGTTAGAAAATAATTATAGTTTAGAAATGATTAGTCTTTTAGATATACCTTGTCTTACGAATTGTGATGAATATTTTACAGAAAATTTAAAAAATACATTTAAAAAAGAAGTAATTTTTTTTTAATTTGTTGGGTAATAATTTAAAACATAAAACCCCAAAGAAAAAAAAAATAAAAACAATCTAAAAATGTAAAAATAATTTTTTTTAGTTACCATAAAATTGATTTTTCTACAAATTTTAACTTTGATAACCCATAAGTAGGCCCCTGCAAAGCGTAGCACCCTTTCCAAAGGCTCGTTTCATAGGCTGAACAGTTATCTATCATATGCTGTTTAAACTGTTCAATTATGTTATTCGGTTCAAAAGATATGATTTTTGCAACGAAAAAACTCAAATGGCGCCACTTTGCGTCGGACCATAATCTCCTAATGGCAAACATGCGAACAAAACTCTCCGCTGTTATTAAGAGAAAGTTGCATAAGTTTAATACGGAAAGGCTCGATAAACCACCTGTCAGGGATTTTTCATTTGAAATTGAGAAAATTTCGAATGAAATTGAGCATTTTTCATTTCAAATTGAGGAAATTACAAATGAAATTGAGAATTTTTTAAAGAGGAAACTTCTTTTTTTTCATATCTTATTTTTTTTTAATTATCTCATTTTCTTATATAATCGCATTCCTTTTAATCATAATCTCAATTTCAATTTAATTTCTTCATAAATTTCCAATAAAAATATGTAATTTATATCAAAACAAAAAAAAAAAAGTTTGGTAATTCACTTGTAGTTTTTCCAATTGCAAATGAAAAATCCTAATTTCATTTGGAATTTTCTCAATTACAAATGGATAATCTCAATTTCAATTCAAATTTTCTCAATTTCAATTAGAAATGGTGTAGAAGAATGAATGTTTGGTATGTTTTACTACATATTTAAGTCCTTAAAACATTTTTTGTTTCGAAAGAATTTATTCGAAGCTTCAAAGAATATTGAAGGATAAACTTTTGAATGGACACAATTGTTATCTCTCAATGGTGCGTGGTAGAGAAGAAGACTAGTTTCTGGCATCAGTGATTTTATTGGACATGTGATAATTGTTAAGTTATAATTGAATAGATAGTTTCTATATGAAATTATTCTACTTAGGGCGGCCGTGAGGTTTGATCCTGCATCTATCTCACATACACTCGTACTTTCACTTTTTGGTCATGCGCTTTAAAGTCAGGCCTACAAGCAGTGTGGTTAAGAATCAGTTTTCATGCCACACAGCTTTTACTTCGTACTAATGCCAGAAGATACAACATACGCTTAAGTCAATTGCGGAAAATATTCCAGGAATCAACAAAAAGCCCCATAAAAACGAATGGTTGATGAATGAAATACTGCAATTAATGGAAGAACGTCGAAAACATACAAATTTAAATGAGCTATCCCAGGAAAAAAACATTATCAAATAATGGGTTTTAGAAGGAGAAGTAACTGGTCGAAGTTTGCCTGATAAACTCATTATTTCAACATGGGGATGTCAATGGAGGTAGCTAGTTGCTTAGGAACTCATTATTTTCAATGCAGTATGCAAGGAGCTGGCATGAAATATAAGTAACTGTATTACACATTATTAGTAACGCCTTATTTTCGCTTTAGAAATAATGCAGTGGGCAGGGGTAGGTCATTATTGGTAATGCAAAAATTAATGGGCTGCTATTACGAAATTTTTCCTGGGATAGTTTACAACTGACTATGGTGGATGGAAAAGTATGCAAAGCCTTAAGTGAGTCATCCTCTGCCAAATGTGGTGTAAATCCAACAGAAATGAATAACTTGGTCAAATGTTTAAACAAAGTCGTAAACAAAAAATATTTCGAATTTGGTCGATCTCCACTTCATGCAAAAATACGGTTCTTTGAATACTTTTTACATCTTTCTTATAAGTCCGTCATCCAAACGTGGCAGGTTAGAGGTCATAAACAAAAATTAAAGGTATTGGAAAGAAGGCAGAAAATTCAAAAGGAATTTCGTGAAAAAATAGGTTTAATAGTAGACAAGCCCAGAGATGGAGGTAGAGGATCATCCAACGACGGAAATGTTGTTAGAAATTTTTTTTTACAGGAGTTAATGAAAAGCTGATCCATCGTTGTGCCACTTTACTTCAAGCTATGGTATCATGCAGCCAAGGAACTAATCAAAGAGTATCCATGGATCATGGATCTGCTGTGATAGGGCATGCAACAGTATCAATTGGAGAGCTTTCAGAGGAAGCTGCAGAGTCGAACAACAAAGAAATGAAAAAATGTAGACTTTATCACAGTCGAAAAATGTCACGCATTATAACAAACACCGACATTTTGAATTCACTTCCTTTATGGTCCGACCCATTTATAACCGGAGGGAGCTTGGAAAAAAGGATAAGTCAATGTTACTGGAATCTGTATATGGGTTGCTAGAAGATATATTATAATTTTTTGTAATAATAACGTATTAAAATATTTAGTTTATAGTTTATAATTGCTTGTTTCCGTTATTCTTCGAATTTTGTTTATTGGTTATAGTTATAGATGAGGTTTGGGTTGGGGCGGTGTGTAACGACAAATCATGTCCATCTTTTTACCACATTTTTTAAATATTTTTTAAGAGCCTTGGATAAAATTTCAGCACTCTACTACCATTAGAAGCATTTTTGGCTGCTGCTCCATACAAGCGGATCCACTGTACGTTCTAATGGATTAAATGAAGTTTTACAAGGCAAAAATATATATGCTCATATTATGGTACAAAGCTTAAATTCTTTCAAAATGAAATTAAGACTTTTTGAACAGAATTTATTTGAAAAAAATTTTAATCATATCCCTCAAGAAAAAGTTAAGCTCTTTGCTGAAAATGTACTGGCTTTAGCACATGAATTTAATCGAAAATTCAATTGTTTTCATATAATTTAAAATGATTTGTCAATTATACGCATTCCATTTGCCACTAATGTCGATAGTATTTCAAGTGATATTCAGCTGGACATAATTGATTTACAATGTGATGCGTCTCTGCAAGATTTATTTAATCATTAAACGGACAACTTACCAAAGTCTTCTAAATAAGGTAAAATACTTTAATATCTGGCAAAAAAGAAAATGTTGGTTATATCAACGTACATTTGCGAATAATCGTCCCTTATAATGAACCAAAATAATGTCCATCGCGATCTAGGATAAGTGATGAACATTTATATGCAATACTAAGAATATCAACAAGTAATTGTGATCCAGTACTTGAAAAATTAAGCACTAATAGTTAACAGATACATTTATCGCATTAAATAAAGATTTTCTAATTAAATTTGACTAGTTTATTGCTGAAAATTTAGATCAACTTTATTTCAGTTTTTCAAAAAAAAAAAAAAAACAACAAAAATTTTTTTTTGGCGCCCGAGTAATTTTCTAGTTCGATAATGGCACGTCAGTCGAAAAATTTGGCCATGGCTGGTCTAGACCGACAATGATTTTTTATTTGTTATTATAAAAACATCTTTTTGTCCAAAAACGGATAACTTTACTAAAACTATTTCTGAACATAATAGTAGACTGTACAATATTTGACGAATTCCGCAAAAGAGTTGCATAGAAATCAGTGAAACAAATATTTCTTAAACCCAAAAAAGTATATAAAAAACTTTAACAGTTTTAAAAACAAAGTATTGAATTGAATTTGGTTTAATTCATTTTATTTAAAAAAAAAAACCTATAATCTATTAAAATTATTTCAATACTCCTGCAAATTAATTAAAGCCAGGGTCCTCGACCAATTCAAAACTTGCTCGAAAGCAAACACAAAGACAAACCGAAGGGGATCTCTTTTCGTTATGGTTAAGTAACAAACATTTCGGCTAATTTCAAATATTTCTCCTTCCCTGGTGATTATACAAACACAAAACACCTTTGTCACAACCACATATACACACATAGATGTATGTATATATGTAGGTAGACTTGTTTTTAACCATTCATAATTTTACTTGTTAGGTCGTGTAAAGGGAGTAGGTTAGTTGGAATGGAATTGTTTACATTTTGTGTGAAAATAATGTCACAATATAAATTTTACACCCACTGACACTGGCACAGATAGAGCTGCAGACATATTCATACGTACAGTTATTCGGTAACACGGAAATTGTTTACACAACTGAAGAATGTTCGGTAATGTAAGAAATGTTCAAAAGTTCTCGACCTTCAATTTTGTTAAGTACGAGTACGTGGTGGGGTTAGGTAAACATAAATTTTTGGTTTTTAGTCTGATTTTGTTTTCGTTGGTTCGACTTGGTTTGGTTTCGTCGTGGTAATCATCATTCATTCATAATGTTTTTCTTTATGTTTATGTCTTCCTATCAACAACAGCACCAGCAGCAACAACAGCACCAGCAGCAATACCAATACAAAAATGGAAAATTGTGATGAAAAAGTCTCTCACATTAGTTAAATCATAAATCACGTAACAAAACTACACTAAAACCCCAGAAAAAAGGATGTGTATTTAATTTCCTTCATATTTAAAATTAAAATTCTCTCAACTGAAATTTTTGATTTTCCTATAAAAATGATTTAGTAATCTTTCAGATTATTTCCTATACTTCCACTGTTTCTTTTTTAATAGAATTTTTTTCAGTTTGTTTGGTTAATGTCATTGGACTTCAAAGTATGAGTGTCATTTAGATAATACTAAAGTAGACACAAAGTCACTTTATGTGATATGCCTGATGATGTCGTTCCATGTTCAGTAGATTTTCTAAACCAAAAATATATGGTTTACTTAGTTACGAGTCTTGTGAGTTCGGATGGTTTTCGGTTTTGGTTTTAACCAAAACTATAACTGCAACAAAGTACATTTCATGGCATATCAATGAAAAGTGGGATGATCCATAAGTTTGCTAAGGTCAGAATAATTAGTTGAAATTAGAAAACATAAAGTAACCACATCATGTGTGTTTTTTCTATTGGGGCATTCAATATTTTATTGAAGTGGATCGAAGCTAATGAGTTTGTATAGGTATCTATAATATTAATAGTCTAGGCGATTTCTTGTGACCGATGTTTTGTTCTACCATTTTACCCCGATTTTGACCAAACGTATATTATTTGAAAGGTATTTCTTTTAAGCTATTCACCAGATTTATAGATTTTTAAATTTTCTCCCTTATATTGAGTAAATTGCATTTAAAGTTGCTACTAACACATATATAAACTTATACATATGCTATTATTAAATCTGTTAATGTGTTTGTTAATGACTTTGTTATCTTCATTCACAATAATAATAAACCAAAAAAATGTTAGTTTGTGTTAAGAAATGAAGTTGCCTAGAAATTGCTCTCAAATTTCGAGCGCTGCAATCTATTAGTAATTATTATTAGATAATATAAAAATTCGTTATTATAAAAAATTGTTCTAGTGATATCGTTATTCAAACAGAGATCATTTTTGTTTTAAAAATATTTCCTTGTAACAAATGTTAAACTAATAACTCCAAATACTCTTCATGTGTCCTTTCTCAGTTTCAAACAAGGCAATTTACAAAACTGCACAAGTGTTTTTGACTTTAATATAGTAAAATATGGCTACAAATGTTTACTATTTTTCTTCTTCTTCTTCTTCCTACATAATATAAAAGACAGTAACATTTTGTACAGACATACTTCATTCTCTATTTGCCCCTTGTTTAGAGGCACATACTGTTACTCGTACACAATTCCTGTGTGCATCGCAAACATTTTACAAATTTCAAAGAAGTAAGAGAGGTGCTAAAAAGTTATAACACACATGCAGATATACTTACATACATATATACATAGATACACAGACTTATATGGCGATTCATAAATACATATTGTATGATATTCTCTGATGATGTGTTTTTTTGTTTGCTGTTCGCTACACGTGGCTCATTTGAATGTGTCTCTGTATGTATGTCTGTATGTATTTATATAGTGTACGATTGTATGTCACAGTAGTTAGAGTGCATTGTGTGTGCCGTTGTACCACTTTAGATGTCACCACAAGCGTCAGCATAACAACAATACAAATGACAGCTGCAAGGCACTTGCATCTTGTTTTGTGTATGTTGCAGGCATAAATCCATTGTAGAAGGTTCCTGTTGCTGCCACTGTGAATAGTGCTGCATAGTGGGCCAAAAGGTTAAGTGGTAATATAATGCTAGTAGATTCCAGCCCTCGAAATTCGAGCGCAAATTCTAGGAAATTTTATTTTTTCATTAAATAAGGACCCTAAAAGTATGCTAATCAATTATAGCGAATTCACAAATCAACACAAAAAACAAACTCATTTTTATTACAAACACATTAACAAATTTAATAAACACACACATAGCATTGTGTAATTATACCCTATACCACTATGTGGTTTGGGTATAATGACTTTGTGCTGCTGTTTGTAACAACCAAAAATATTTGACCTACACCCATCTTTAATTATACCGATCGAATCAGAATCACTATCTGATTCGATTTAACGATGTCCGTCCGTCCGTCCGTCCGTCCGTCCGTCCGTCTGTGTGTCCATGTAAAGCTTGTAATCAAACTGCAGGTCGCAAATGGGTAAAAACATATGAAATCAACCAATGAGTTGACCGCACCGATTTCGAATTGGATGAATTTTGGTACGAAGGGAAAGTTAAACATAATAATAGCGTTTGCCAACTTTCAGTGTCGTAACTCTCGTACTTTCAGAATTACGGCCATTCCAAGTTGGCAAAAATCAATAAAAATGCACTTAGATGCCTTAACACAATTTTTAATATCTCGAAAAGTATTCATTGTACGTTAATAATCAAGGGCTCATTTTACAAACTAAATCATGCGCCATTCCAAAAAATTTTTTGTTTCAAATTTTCGATCAACGATAATGTAAATAAAAAAGGACTAAAATTTCCAAAGGATATTTCTCGAAAATCAATATTTTTAAAAATTTCAAAAAAATATATGTTAATTCTTATTATGTTTTGTACAAGTTTGTCAAATTTCAATGTGGAGTCTTTATTACAACATGAGTTATTAAGAAAAAAGCAGGCGAAGGTTTATGTATTTCATGAAATGTACCAAAATACAAAAAGGTGACAAATTACAAAAAGAAGGACAAATCAAATGTAACGGAACTTTTTCGACTTTACAACCTAGGCGAAATATTTCTTGCCTGTTCACACAAAAAATGTACAAATATTTTATGACCTGTGGTCGGCTTATTGGCAGTAGCAAATTCAGTCCCTATTTAAAAAACATTTTATGACCCGTAGTTCACGCAAATTTTCCAATTCAAGAAAAGCAAGGCGTGTGTTTTTTTACCTGAAATCTATTTTTTGTACCAAAAAAAACAGTATAAATAGTTCAGAGACTGTAAGTCAAACTTCAGTTGAATACTAGATTTCATAAGTGCTTAACGTCAAAGTGTTATAGTGTTAAAGTGACTTGATCGTTTGAAAAAACAAAAAAAAGAGACTAAATATTTAAATAAATTTTAATTATTGTCAATACAAAAAAGTCGTGCACAATTCATTCGGTTGTGGTATTTGAATAAAAAATATGCCATTCAATTCAACATTTTGCTGTAATCCTTTTAAAAAATCCGGTCACACTGGGTGCAATAAAAGTTTAAGACAAGTCCAAGAATGGATGCTACAGTATACTAAGGATAAAAACATTACGATCTCAAATAAAATTTGTGGGACATGTAGAATAAAATTTCCGCATCTGAAGAAATCTAATAAATCTAATTTGGAAGAAGGTTCAGACATAAACGAAAATGTAGATACTTTCGATGACATTGCGTCAGGCACGGAAGAAGATGACATTGCGTCAGGCACGGAAGAAGTTGCTATTTCAAAATTAAACCAAATCTTTCCCGTATCTGGAACAATCTCCGATAAAAAAGAAGAAGTTACATCAAAAACGGTACAGAGATGCAAAATTCAGGAAAATAAGTGATTCGATTCAAGACAAAATTTTCCACGGTTCAGCACAATCAACTTCGCATATGTGGCCACAATCCGAAATAATAGAACAATTAAAAGAAACGTTTTAAACATTAACAAAAAATAGTGAGAAAATCCAACTGCTAACAATTTTACCAAAAAGCTGGGCAATACATAAAATTGAGGAAGAATTCCTGGTTACAAACTATATCGCGCGAAAAGTTAAGCATTTGGTTGAAACAAAGGGTGTGATGAGTACGCCTAACCCAAAACTGGGAAGTCCAATTTCACCAGTGACAAGCAGTTTAGTAAAATCCTTTTATCAATCCGATGACGTCAGCAGGTGTATGCCCGGACAGAAAGATTTCGTGTCTGTTTTTGAAAATGGTACAAAAGTCAGGAAAAATAAAAGACTTTTGCTTGGAAACTTATGGAATAAAAATAGGTATTTCCAAGTTTTGCCAACTTCGTCCGAGGAATATAATTCTAGCAAATGCGAGTGGATCTCATAACGTGTGTGTTTGTACAAAGCATCAAAATGTGAAGCTGATGATTGATGCTATAAATTTAAAAAGATTAACTGCTGGTGTTCCGAATTATCAGCTTGAATGTTACAAAGATTGTTTGAAACAAATGACATGCATTCCATCTTCTTCAAAGTGTCACCTACGTAAATGTAACAAGTGTCCAGGAATTGAAAATTTAAAAGCAGATTCCCTATGTGAAAAGCTTGAAATTCTATTACCTCATTCATTTATTGCAAAACAGCAGGCAGCATATCTGAGCGAAAGAAAATCAAATTTGGAAGAAAATGAGTATATAGCAGTTTGCGATTTTTCAGAAAATGCTTCTTTTACTATTCAGGATGCAGTCCAGGGATTTCACTGGAACAACTCACAGGCCACTTTATACCCACTTGCTATTTATTTTAAATCAGATGGAAAAACACAACATACAAACTTCATAATAATATCTGATTGTCTTGTACACGATTCTGTAGCGGTTCACCTGTTCCATCGCCACCTGAATGTATTTTTGAGAAAAAAGTTTAAAACAACCCCGAAGAAAATCACGTATTTTTCAGACGGTAGTGCTGCCCAGTTTAAAAATAAAAAGAACTTTATCAATTTATGTTATCATATGGAAGATTTTGGATGTAATGCTGACTGGCATTTTTTTGCAACAAGCCATGGAAAAGGCCCAAGTGACGGTCTTGGAGGTACCGTAAAGAGAGAGGCACGTCGAGCTAGTTTACAGCGTCCATTACAAGGTCAAATAACTACTCCAAAACAATTATATGAATGGTGCCTGCAAAATCTTTTGAACTGTAATTTCGAGTTTTTAACTCTAGAAGACCACGAAGAAGAAGCACGGTTCCTTCAAATTCGTTTTAAAGATTAGCGTACTATTCCTGGAACTCAAAAGCTGCATTCTATTGAACCTGTAGATTAAAAAAAAATTAAAGTCAAGCGATACGCGGCAGATGCAGATTTTTTAATTGAAATCCTTCAGAAATAAATAAATATGCTGTAATAAAGTGTTTAATAATGATAATACATTATGTTGTACTTTTTATTAAAGGTTTAGCAATGGAGAAAAAGAGTTTAAGCAAAGAAAAGTCGAAAAAGTTCCGTTACATTTGATTTGTCCTTCTTTTTGTAATTTGTCACCTTTTTGTATTTTGGTACATATCATGAAATACATAAACCTTCGCCTGCTTTTTTCTTAATAACTCATGTTGTAATAAAGACTCCACATTGAAATTTGACAGACTTGTACAAAACATAATAAGGATTAACATATATTTTTTTGAAATTTTTAAAAATATTGATTTTCGAGAAATATCCTTTGGAAATTTTAGTCCTTTTTTATTTACATTATCATTGATCGAAAATTTGAAACAAAAAATTTTTTGGAATGGCGCATGATTTAGTCTGTAAAATGAGCCCTTGATTATTAACGTACAATGAATACTTTTCGAGGTATTAAAAATTGTGTTAAGGCATCTGAGTGCATTTTTATTGATTTTTGCCAACTTGGAATGGCCATAATTCTGAAAGTTCGAAGGCTATATGTCTGAAAGTTGGCAAATATTATTGTGCCGATCCATAGATCATGTGTACAAAATGTTATCAAATTTGGAGGTGATGAGGTCACAAATGTTAATATTTTCGGTTGATTTCATATGTTTTTACCCAAATATGAATATATTTTGACGAAATTTGGTATTTGATCTTTTATCTGTCATGGGATGAACGCTGTTGAAATTGGTGAGAATCGGTCCATGTTCAGAGCTAGCCCCCATACAAATGACCCCTATGAAATCAACATATATTGCTATAAGATCTAAATTAACATACTAATCTTAGTCAAGTTGGGTTTGTATGTATATATTATATCCATTAATCAGTAGTCCAAAAATGATCCCTATTGGACAACTCTTAGTCATAGGCCCCATATAAAGCTGCTTCCCGATCTTCACTTAAATCTATCAAAAAACAAAAATATTGCACTGATTCTTCTCAAATTTTGTTGGTATATATTTTTGCAAAATACAAGAGACTTTACCAAACATGGTCAGGACCGGTCCATTTTTGGGCCTAGTCCCCATATAGATATAGCATCCGATATGAACTTTTTCATATCTGCAGCCGAAAAAATTAATAAAAACCCCACTCAAATTTGGTTTATGCTTATTTTCTATATCCAGTTCGTTGGGCCTGAGAGATAGGGTCTCTAACCGCATAGTATATGGTATCGTATAGTCGGTCTAAACCGACTATAATTTTCTTACTTGTTTTATGTATGTGTTAGTAGCAACTTTAAATGCAATTTACTCAAAATAAAGGACAAAATTTAAAAATCTGTAAATCTGCAAATCGGCTAAATAGAAATACCTTTCAAATAATATACGTTTAGTCAAAATCGGGATAAAACGGTAGAACAAAACATCAGTCACAAGAAATCGCTTAGCCTATTAATATTATAGATAATTATTAGACTGGTCGCAGCTTGTATGTTTTCGGTAATCTTTATTTAAAAATGTCATAAAATCCAAAGCTGGCCTTGGCAAATAATGGGTTAGCATTCTCGGATCTATCCGAAATTTTTTAAACGAAAGATCTACACATTAGGTTATAATATTTTAAGTAACGCTTTTAAAAATGCAACAGCACTTCCAAAATATTTGAATTTTTTTAATAAATTGTCTTTTATTAGCTTGGGGTCATATGTAACCCCAAGTCCAAAAGGGTTAATGGGGTCATATTATTGTTTTCCGAAACCCTAGGCTATTAATATAAAATATAACATTTCAAAATAGAACAGCGATTAATTAATTAATTAATTAATTTACTGAATATTTCACGAAAATGTAATTTTTCTTGAAATCCGCAAAAAAAATCCTTGTAAAAAAATTCCGGGAGAGGAATTTACTTCAAAATTCACACAGTTAATCTCTAACATATATCAAACAAAACCTTAAAGTGCCCGATCCATTTTTTTAAAATTTTGTTTAAGAAAATTTTTTAAAACTTGAAAAAGGAGTTCGCAAAATGTTATCAAAAAAAAATTTCCCAATTTCGGACTCATTGCGCAATAGATTAACAACGTGGTGGTAATAAAACATACTTTCTGTCTGAGTACTTATAGTATAGAGACAAACAAAAATGATGGCTTTAATTAATTTCGTAAAGTTGAAAAAAATTCGGTCAAATTTAACGACTTAGTGTTTTTTGCCACAAAAGTAGTCTAGGGCATTTGCTATATCTTGACGAGTTTTTATTCGATTTTGAAGCTTTATAGCTTTTTTAAAAGATAATTTAGTACTCATATCGATTCATGTAACAAGTTGTCCCAAAAATTAATCTGAAAAAAGCCATATTTTCCCCATATAAACACACCTGATATTTTCAATCGATTGCCGACGCGACTTTTCTTTATCCGATTGTTCTCAAACTTCAGATTTATTAGTTTTATATAGAACGGAAACAAACTAGACCCCGACACTCCCCAAAATCACATTTTAATTTTTAACGATCACTCCAGTATACATCTGTTCTCTATAGCAGGGGTGGCCAACTTGTATGTGCCTAAGATCGACTTTTTATCTCAAAAATGTGTCGCGATCTACATAGTAAAACCAACTTGATAATTTTTATTAATCGTATTTATTACTTGAAAAAAAATACATATTAAATATTAAAATGCATATCTTCAACCAACCGTTCATAATTCGGTGTGTATGCAGACAAAGCTAATTTTAGTGAGTCTTCTGTATGGGAATCCGTTAATAGGGAACGATGTTTATTTTTTGTAAATTTCAAATAAGAAAAAGCAGATTCACATAAGTATGTGGACCCAAAACATGAATTTATAAATTCGTTACATTTTGTGATATTTGGATATGTTTCCCTATTAACAAATTTCCAAAAGTCCTCAAGTTCTTTGGATTGTAGGATTAAGTCGTTTTGCATGGTTAAAACTTCGTTTTCTAATGCGTTTTTTTTCATATGAAAGGTGTCTGAAATTTTTGCGGCAATATCTTTTACATTTAAATCCCTTTTAAAAGGAAAATACAGATACTGCACAATATCTTTAACTTTTTCAAAATCTTTAAATCTGATCTCAAAATTATCAATCACCTTTTTAATTTCTGCAATGTATTTTTCAATCTTATAATTACAATTTTGATGTTTTTGTAAGTGATCGGACATATTTGGAAAGTTATTTAAATTACTTTGTTGAAGATCTTCTATTAACATAATAAATTTTGATTTAGTATAATTTTTATCGACCTTATCTATAATTATGTTGTTTTTTCTTAGAATTATCTAAGTCAGGCTTTCAAGGTCACAGTAAATGAAAAATAAAAGACTATTTATTCATGATTTTACTCCCCCGACGTTTCGTTGAGATTTTTTCAACTTCCTCAGGGATTTAAATTTTATTGAATTTTTTTTAATTATTTACTATTTTCACACCGTTACAAAAATACTTTATATCTACTACTTTGTTTATTAATAAACTAATAAACTAATGATTTGTATGCATTAATGCTACTGATCATTTAAATTATTGTCTTATTTTTTTCTTGCAATTCTAAATTTAAATCACTTAATATCGACGTAAAATCTGTAAGAAACGCTAAATCACTGAGCCAAGATTCATCATTTAAATTTGCGCATTCTTGATCTTGCTCTCCGAGAAAAACTTTTATCTCAGGTAATAAATCGCGAAATCGTTGCATGAATTTACTTCTACTAAGCCACCTGACATCGGTATGTAATAATAATTCTGGTTGTCCTTCATCAAGTTGCAATTGGGAGAGACGCCGCTTGAGTGAACTGCCTCGAATCGAATTGACAATTTTAAATGCAATGTCCATTACTTCCTTTGTATTTAGTCTTTTGCTAGCTAACACTTGTTGGTGAATTATGCAGTGGAAGCTCAAAAAACTTGGGAATTCGTCATCATGCTGGCACAGAGTGATAAATCCATTTTTACGGCCAATCATTGCTGCTGCTCCGTCCGTTGTCATTGAAACTAATTTACAAATTGGTAGTTTCAAATTATTGGCAAAGTTTTTAAACGAGTTGAATATATCTACGCCTCTAGTCCTTCCTTTCAGAGAAATCATACCCAATAATTCTTCTTTTGATGTATTATCTTGAAAAACCATACGAATATAAATGAGCAATTGTGCTGTATCACGTATATCCGTGGATTCATCCAATTGAAGGGAAAACCAAGAACATCCTTTAATGTCGTTATATAACTGTTCTCTTATATTTTCACTCATTTTCTCAATCCGTCGCATCACAGAATTTCGAGATAATTGTAGATTTTATATTGCAGCATTTATTTCAGCCTTGTTTTTGAAATCATTGAAAAGCGAATCTGACATTTCCAAGAAAGCTTCTTTTATGAATTCCCCATCAGAAAACGGTTTACATTTTTTTTTGCTAAAATATGGCTTACTTTGAATGATGCAAGTGTTACCGCACGTGATTGCAACATGGGCTTTTTAAAAGCATTTTGTTGGGCTTTTAATTGAGCCTTAAGATCCCTAATTTTATTTTTTCTTATGTCACTATTTTGTGGGTAATTTGTTTGATAATTTTTATGTAAAGTTAAAAAATGCCTCTCAAGATTACCCTTTTTAGGAACAGCTACGGAAACATTGCATATTAGGCAACAACATTTATCATTCACCATGGTAAAAAAGTAATTAAGCTCCCATTCTTCGTGAAAATGGTAAGTCTTAGACTTTTTGGGTTTGCTACTCATTTGTATGGATACTAAAATGCAAAAAATATATACAAGTAGTTAAAATTAATACAAAACATAGAAAGAAAAAAGTACTTACTTTTTTGTACAGCAGTGAAGTTAACAACAATTGACACTATCTGAAAACTCTAATGCAGGGACGCCCAAAATTTGCTTATGGAAGTTTTTTGCACAGCAGTGAATTTAACAACAATTGACACTATCTGACAATAATGCGGGGACGCCCAAAATTTGAAGAAAAGATAGAAAGAAAGAAAGAAGAAAATACTACACGAATTCAAATCGTGCACTGAAAACAAATTGATGTTACATTTTTACAAAATAAAATCAATGAAAAATCGCAATGCTATTTAACACAATCAAACAAAAAATTACAGTTGATTTTTAAAAGTGTACGGTTTCAAACAAACCAACAACAAAAATGCATTGGTGACTAAAACAAAAACAAAATGCATGCAACTGCTGTATCAAACTCAACCCGCATTGTTTTTTTTTTGTATTTTCTGTGTGCTCAAGTTTTGCACTAAAAAAAATGCTCAGTCTGCTGTTTTAAAATTTTAAAATACTACGTTTCAGTAATTATGCTTTTTTTTAATTTTTAAAATAAATAAAAATTTTTTTTTTAATAAATAAAAAAATAAAATTAAACTATGATCGACCAAATATCGCTTCGCGATCTACCGGTCGATCGCGATCTACTTGTTGGCCATACCTGCTCTATAGTATACTCTACTAATAAATAATAATCATACGCCCTGAATATGGAAAACATAAAAAAAAAAATGTTGAAGACATGTATCTATCGATAAAATTAGTCCAACTTGATCTGCTGAAGAATGGAATGAGAAATCATCAATTAATCTTGTTATTATAGTGCCGAGGAGTACTTAAGTATACACATTTTTCTAAAAAATACATATTCAAAAGAATGGTTTTTATCACGCCATCATAAGTACTGGTTAAAATATACTTCACGGAATCCATAGAAGCTATCTGTCTCAAATTCATTAGCGATGATCTAACTTTTCTCCACATCCAGATACCCCAAGAACAGCATCTATCTCACTTCTTTGGATGCTTTTTATTCCTGGGTGTATAATAAAGTGTCATTTGAATGTATGGAGAAAATGAAACCGAGGTCAAATTTAGTCTTGTGAAAATATGGACAAAGTTTAAATTTGTGAAAATTATGTATATTCAACTATAATTGATTTTGTTTTTTAGTCCAAAGTGTGGTCCCTCTAGTATTTGCATCTTGAAAATATATGCGGCTTACGAAAAGAGTCGATCTACAATTGCACAACTTTTTGAAATATTAAGAACTTAGTTCCAAAATGCTGAATCTGCTACCTAAAGTGCGAGAAAAATGCTTTCAAAATTAGGTAACAAAAAGAAGGGCCTTCGAAGAAATATGTGTACAGTGTGAAAAATAAAGACATTACTACTGTTGCCCAGAGTTCTCACGAATTAAACATTTCATACACTTATTTGTTGCGTATGTTGCATAAAGAACTCGGTACGATGCACAGTGGCGCCATTTGAGTTTTTTCGTTGCAAAAATCATATCTTTTGGACCGAATAACATAATTGAACAGTTTAAACAGCATATGATAGATAACTGTTCAGCCTATGAAATGAGCGTTCGGAAAGGGTGCTACGCTTTGCTGGGGCCTACTTATGGGTTATCAAAGTTAAAATTTGTAGAAAAATCAATTTTGTGGTAACTAAAAAAAATTATTTTTACATTTTTAGATTGTTTTTATTTTTTTTCTTTAGGGTTTTATGTTTTAAATTATTACCCTACAAATTAAAAAAAAATTACTTCTTTTTTAAATTTTTTTTTCAATTTTCTGTAAAATATTCATCACAATTCGTAAGAGAAGGTATATCTAAAAGACTAATCATTTCTAAACTATAATTATTTTCTAACTCTATTCGTGACTTCACATGCCGCAGAGAAGCAATAAGTGGATCGGAAGATGCTGCCAACATGTTGAAGAGGTCCTCATTTTGCCTTACCCTTGATGCTTTGAATGTGTTCTGCAATCTATATTTTTTATAAAATTTGTTAAGAGACTCCTGTGCTTCTTCAGAAAGCTCTCCAATTGGCAAAGACTGGTACTCAATTATATCTTTGCCATGCGCCAATATTTTATGGTCGGTCGGGGTCAACTTCTTCTGTGGATACATTTCTGCTAAAAGGGATGTAATTTTCGATGCATATTCTCGATATTTTGGAGAATTGACATTTTCTTTGCAGTTTAAAACATTCAAGATCGTTCCCAGTCTTTTCACGATTTGATTGTCAATTCCAGTGATTCTAGTTACTGCCTCATCATTTTCAAAAAATCTCCTAGAAGTGTTTCCATCGTTTGAGTTACCGTATCCGTGCTTGGGACAGTCTACTTTTAGTCCAACTTGTTTAAAAAAAGCATCCTGTATTTGCTTCTTTCTGATGTTTTCCTTATCCTTTATTGATGTATTTTCATCGAAGTTTCCCTCCTCTTGTGGCAGGGTATACGCCAGTTTTAGCAAGAACTCCATACACCTTATCCTTGCGTGCAATGGTGACATTCCATATTCGTAATTCTCCTCGTTTGTAGAATCGTTTAAATTACCAAAGTTCTTCAGACTCTTTTTGCAAATCGGGCATGACAATGTTGAGTTTGTTCCTGTCAGTTCGTTTACGACTTTTCCGTCAACCATGGTCAGGTGGAACTCGTAATTGCATTCAATATATTTTTCTTCTCCAATTTGCAACTTTGTAGGCTTAATCTTGGTTATTTGTTCTTCAATGTCCTTCACCGTGGTCCTTATGAGTTCTGCCGATTCCCTTGCAAACTGAAACATTATTGGTCGGCAATAATGCACTGATGACGGCCGTGGATTTTTCCAGTGTAGGGAAACATCAGATTTTAGCCGCAAAGGAACAACAGATGCCATAAAAATATTTCCGTCCGATATTGTAGCGTCATCGGAAGATATCCTTTGCTTATAAACGCTTTGTCCGGATGATCCATCGCAGCCCCATTTGCTGATCAATGTCAGTTTCTCAGGAAGAATTTTCACCTCATTTTCAGG
This sequence comes from Cordilura impudica, assembly GCA_963682025.1. NCBI lineage: Eukaryota > Metazoa > Arthropoda > Insecta > Diptera > Scathophagidae > Cordilura > Cordilura impudica. The sequence goes on from OY821517.1 coordinate 43,754,940, forward strand.
AAGACTCTCCAACAACCTGTATGCTGTATGGCCCATGAGATCCTGCAGATTGGCTTTCACAGAGACTTCCGTAAACTCCGTATGCAGTGGTCGTGAATTTATTTTGGCTTGTGTAATATGCTTGTATCGTGGTAAAACGTCAGCCCCGTATCGCATCAAGGATGCCCGTAGTATCTCATATTTTTCTTTGGAAAGTTGTAAGTCCATAAACAAGGCCAAGGCTTCTTCGGAACCATACTTTTTAATGTGTGCGTTTGTGGGCGTGGGAATGCTTTCCTTAATCCATTTTAGTCGCAGTGGGCTTGCATCAGCAACAGATTTTGTAATCTGCGACCTAACTCTTTCACTATCCTTTGCATATTTAATAGACAGCGCGTCCGATAAATGCTTCGTGGTCAAGTCATTGGTGGCATCGGAAAGTTTCCTTTTTCTTGTGAAAATTGAACACTCCTCAATACTTTTTTTTTGGCCTTCGTTTTGCTCCTCTGGTTGATGTGGTGGGTTTATCTACTGCCAATCTATGCAGGATGGTGTCTTCATTAAGCCAGTCCTCGTATTTGGAGTTGAAGTTCTGAATGGTTCGATTAGATTTCACCCATTCTGCCTTAATATTTGCATCATATATCAGATAAAAATTATTTTTTATAATTTCGCTTCTCTCAATATTTCCGCATAAGCTATCAAGTTCTTCTAAAGCAGCTTCCGTGAAAAACTTTGGTGTGGTTGACCTTCTAAACAGTTCAAATAATTTTAAATTGTTTAACGCCATGGTTTCAGTACTTGTTGCGCCAACTTTCAGTCGTAGACTAATCCAGGCATTATGCTTATTTTGCAATATATAGGCTTATGCTACCATGCCTAAAAATTTACCTGTTCCCTGCATACATATGGATTTAGGCTGAATTATGCAATCTTGATATTATACTCGTGTCTAAATAAGATTTGTGCCTACCTGGAGGGACCATAAGTCAATATTGTTCTTGACCATTTGTACTCCAAAGTAATTTTTAAGTGAGGTGCGTACTTGCGAATTTCAATGAGTAGTTTTTTGTGCATCCTGTGTCTGTAACAGAATATTGGGAGTAGACTTTGGCAGAGGCTCACAGGTAGATAACCGACTTAAAACGCAATTTTCAAATATTAGATCAAACTACTGTCGGTCAATACATGTAAGGGATGCACGCCATACAATTTCTGCAACCATGTCTTTTTAACCTTTTTTGCCTCTAGAAGCCAAACTGGTACGTACGGACAGATAAAACCTTTTGAATTATGTAAAGAAATAATCAAAGAACATGTTTTGCAAATATGGCAAATATAGAAAAATATAGATATTTTTTATTTTCCGTCAAAGTTGAAAAATAGTGAAAAAACGGATAGTTTTTAAATAGTGATTTACCAGGAGAAACACAAAGCAAACAGTTAATTTTTTTTTATCATTATACATTTAATAAATACATCAATCAATACAAATAAAAAATGAGCCGATTCGTTACCTATTTTTCGTGATATTACATCTGAAATCGCAACAGATTGACTAAAAATTGTGTGTTTTTTTGAAAACCGAAAGTCGGTCAACTTTGAACGGTTATATCTTCTAAACTAAAAATGTGATATTATTAAGAGTAGCATATTTGAAATCGTTGAAAAGTTTCCTATAACATGGGTTTATTCAAAACTTCGTTGGCGCACATGAAAATTTTGATTTTTGCAACCTCGTTTGCTCTACGGGCGCCACTGTGCGAGGCATAAAAAAATTCAAATTCTCGAATTGGTCTACGGAATGTTTGGAAGAAAATGAGCATTTTATCGAAAAATTATCTTTTCTGACGAAGCTCATTTTCATCTTAGTGGTTACGTTAAAAAGCTAAATTGTCAGATCTGGAGCAAAGAAAATCATCACATAAAATCATCAAAATAAATTAAAATATAATTCGTAATAACTGCGAAATTAACCCTATTTCTGACTTTCTGGTTGAATTTTCCGTTTTGGTGTATTCAGGTATTTATAGTAAAATTTCACGGCGTATATTTTTGCGGAACATATTAACCCCTTAAATCTCTGTTTCAATGGGGTTTTTTGCTCTTTTAAGAATGTGCCAGATCTGGGAAACTTTAACCACCTCTCAAATGAAATTCAGATATAAACTTTCAAACCGCCGTTTTTTTTTTTTGGTCTACTCTATCAAAATTTATAGACCGGACCTTGTAATTTTTTTTTGTACAGAGTAATTAGCCGAATAAAATAAACAAATGAGAAAACATTATTATTACAAAATTTTATTTATAGCAAAATCAAAATGCAAAACTGTAGCGCGATTCACTAACTTCTTTTAACGGTAACCGAATCGTTAAAAAAAGAAAGCAACAATATTATCGATTTTGGTATTCAGTAAAATTTTTAAACGATATTCGCTATTGTTAAAGTCAGCTGTTGTTTTATCTAAACGACAACAATTTTTGTGTTGTATTCAATCGTTAAAAAGTTAAATTTTTAGGTTGAAATAAAAATCATAAAATAATGAAAATATTTTGCTTCTATTATAAAAACTTTTTATATATTTTATTATTTTATTTTTTTATTTTCAAATAAATAAACAAAAATATTAATAAAAACAATAAAGAAATTAAACATAAACATAAAATCATCCTGTCATACACGAAAAGATTTATTTTTTTCTATTTTTCTTTGTGTTTTTCGCTTATTTTGACGGAGATGCCACTCGTTTACAATTTAAATAAATAGAAAAATAAATTTGTCGACTATCGCTAAGGTGTAGTTAGTGAATCACTTAATCGTTAGTGCAAACAACAATAGCTGTTGATATATTTTGCGATTGTCGGATCGTTAAAATTTACAAGAATCGCAGTACTGACCACATAAGTAAATTGATAAAAATTAGTAAAACTAATGTTTCAAATGTGTTATATAGCTATATAGCTTTTTCAAAAGATAGTTTAGTACTCATATCGATTCATATAAGAACTTGTCGAAAAATATAAACTGTAGAACGAAATTTTCGTAAAATCTGAAAAAAGTCATATTTTCCCCATATAAACACACTTCGGGTACAGAAGGCACCATCGGATCGAGCTAAAAAACGAAAACCGCATTTATGGCAGCAAACCTCATATATCAATTAAAGAACAACATTCATAACGACCAGTATAATATGAGATTAATTTTGTTTATTAAAAAAAAATTATTTATTTATTTTTATTTACTAATGGTAAATAAATTTACAAATTAATAAAATTCAAAGAGATTAGGAAACTGTCTGAAGAGGCCTTCGTCCTTACTTAGTTATATAAAAATATTTACATAAAGTTATACAATATACATAATTATAAGTTTTTTAAAATTTCAAACGGTAAATGTTTCTTAATATTTTCAAAGTTAAATTCTTTTTTTGATTCCAGGAGGCTATTTGGGAGTGCTGTGTTATTATAGCAGGATATAAGATGTGACATCGTGAGCTGGATTTTGCATTTCGGGCATAAGGGTGAAGTTTTTCTTTTTAAGGTGGTGCTGATGAGTTTGCTTGCTATGGCCAATTCTCAGACGGGTTAAAACTTTTTGATGATATCTGGGCATTCTTGTTTTATAAATTGTTTTTTTGGAACGTAGGATTAATTAATTTGTAATATCCGTTGATTATTGGTTTTGTTTTTTTTTATTTCTTTGTTTATATAAATTTGTATATCTTTTTTGGTGTAGTTATTATAATTAATTGTCGGGGATATAACAGCTTCTTTAGCAGTTTTGTCGGCTAATTCAGTTCCTAGGATTCCTATATGGCCTGGTGTATGTGATAATCTGGTTTTGTTTTGCCTTAATAATGTTTCCCGGATTTTGGTTACAAGTGGTTCGTTGTTATTTAAATTCTTAAGAGCATTTATTGATGACAGTCTGTCGGAACAAATTATAAGTTTTTTTTTTTTGGTGGCTTTGTATATAGTGTTTCTTCGATAGCAGTGCTTTCTGATGTAAATATTGCGGTGTAGTGTGGCAATAATCCTTTTTTGATTATGAGACCATTGCCGTTAAGAATTGCAAAGCCGTTACGTGCTTCGATTTTGAGCCATCACAGAACCAGAAAGTCCATTTATACCATTATGTGGTTTGGGTATAATGACTTTATGCTGCTGTTTGTAACTACCAAAAATACTTGACCTAAACCCATCTTTTATTTTACCGATCGACTCAGAATCACTTTATGAGTCGATTTAGCGATGTCCGTCCGTCCGTCTGTCCGTCCGTACGTCTGTCCGTCCGTCCTTCTGTGTGTCCATGTAAACCTTGTAATGAAACTACAGGTATATAAGCTTTTATCCGCCATAGGATGAACGCTATTGAAATTGGCGAAATTCGGTCCATATTCAGACCTTGTCCCCATCCAAATGACTCCTATGAAATCGACATAAATTGCCATAAGATCCAAATTATCATATAGATCTCAGTCAAATTGGGTTTGTATGTGTTTATTATATCCCTTAATCAGTAGTCCAAATAAAATCCCTATAGGACAATTCTTAGTCATAGGCCCCATATAGAGCTGCGTCCCGATCTTCACTCTTAAATCTATAAAAAACAAAAATATTGCACAGATTTTTCTCAAATTTGGTTTGTATATATTTTTTCAAAATATAAGTGATTTTACCAAATATTGTCAGGATCGGTTCATTTTTCGACCTAGTCCCCATATAAATATAGCATCCGATATGAACTTTTCCATATCTGCAGCCAAAAAAATTAATAACAATGCCACTCAAATTTGGTTTATGCTTACTTTCTATATCAAATTAGTTGGACGGAAGAGATAGGGTCTCTAAACCATGGTATAGGGTATCGTATAGTCGGTCTAGGCCGACTAATATTTTCTTACTTGTTTTGTTTCCATTCGTTGAAAATTTGGTTATGGTACTGTCTCAGAGTTTCTGGGCTATTATATTTTTTTGGGGGCATGTTAAATTCTATGAAAAATTCGGAAATATTTGTCCATGTTGGATGTGTGGACCGGAAAGGTATTGGCTTATTTAGGTGTATTGAAAATTCACTGGCAGCGTCGTGGACGGATGATATTGTTGTTTTAATTTTTGGTTTTCTTTTGAGGTTGAGATAACCTTTCGAGTCTTAAAAAATAATGTTGGAATTATTTTGAGATATTTTGACAATCTGATTACAGATGAGTTTTTTATATCGATCTTCAATTGATGTAGTATAGAAAGCTTGGGTGATGGTTCTAAGAGCGGAATGATAATACTTTTTAATTGATGATAGATTTGATTTCGCCGCTTTGCCATATATTACAAAATCGTTGTCTCTTTTGCTCAGGATAATTGATTTTAAAATGTGTTTAAGTGTGGTAATATGGCTTTCGCTAGATTACCCATTAAGGAACCTTAAAATATTTAGTCGTTTTGATAGATCCGAAGAGAGATTTTTTTATATGATCATACCAGTTAATTTTTTTGTTAAATATTAAGCCAAGGATTTTAAGTTCCGAAACATTTTGTACATTGTAATTATTTATTCTAAAAGTTGGCGAAGAACAGTTATGTTTGCGACATGTGGTGTTATGAATAGGTGGTGTTATAAATATGTGCTGGTTAAAGGCTAACTATTTGGGGTGTGGTCCTTGCAACCGGCAGAGTTTGCCACTGGTTGTGCTTGTGGTGTCCTGTGTTATGTATTTAGGAGTGTGGGGTTTTACAACCGGCAGAGTTTGCCACTGGTTGTGCTATTGCATTTGCCGATCTTACTATTGTAAGGGCAAATGGAAACTTTTGTAATAAAACTAAGGCAGTTGTTGCCGATTTAGTGTTTAAAATTCAAGTCTGTTTTATTTTGGGTTTTACACCCTTTTTATACAATTTGTCATGATCTAACTTATTCTAGCATATAGTTAGTGTTACATTTGTTTCACTCAGTACTATGAAGGATCGTATTGCTTTATTCTACATTCCAATTACAATGTTATTTGCTTGGTATGTACTCAAATAATATGAGTCACTCACATATTATTTGTTACATATCTACATATGTACATGCCATGCATAGAACAGTTTGACTCATTATCGATATTGTCTGTTGCATATACACATTGTGTAAATGATATTTTAAATTGTCATCGATACTATTGATTGTCTGTTCTATGTATCATGTATGCATTGTAGACATGTGTGGTACACTACACCCTTACCCTTAAGAGAAAAATTAGGGAGGTAATATTTAACTGCATAATTTTTCTTATCAACTTCATAATACCGTTACAAAATTTCTTAAATTTATTGGTTAAAATATTTATATACAATTTGTTATTAAAATATTGTATTAATTAACAATTATTCTTATGATATTTCTTAATATTCTATATATTTCTTTAAATTGTTATTGTGCAATTCTTTTTCTTTGCCATTATAATCTATAGTGGTGTTTACACCATTTCTCTTAACAATTTTATATGGTCCCTTATATGGACTTTGGTTTTTCTTTCTATTCTCTACTCTTATTAGAACTAAATCTCCTATATCTAGTTTAGGTTGGTTGCTATATTTATCCTTTTCAATTCTATTATTTTTTTATACTAATTGTCATTTCTTTTGCTCTATTCAACGAGAATTGTAATCTAACTCGTAGTTCTCTAACGTAGTCGTCATAGTTGTAGAATTTATTTTCATTTTCATTTTCTAGAATGTCAGATGGCAAGCATGGTAACTTTCCGTATACTAATTCAAATGGTGTGTAGCCTGTGTCAATGTGTGGTGCTGTATTATAGGCAAAAGTGAAATATGGAATCCACTTGTCCCATTCATAATCAGTTGCTGTTGTCAATAAAAACTCATTCAGAACTCTATGATTCCTCTCAACTGAACCTAGTGTTTGATGGTGATAGGGTGTTGAAAATGCTTGTTTTATCTGTAATAATGAGCATATGTTACGCATTATCTCATTTGTAAATTCTGTTCCCTTGTCTGACTTAAGTACCTTAAATTGACCATACTTCAAAATAAATTGTTCGACCAATGTTTTGGCTGTTGTAATTGCATCTTTTGTTGACATTGGGTGTGCAACGATGAATTTTGTCAGCTCACATTGCATTGTTAAAATGTATCGGTAATCATTTGAAATTCGAAGCGGTCCTACAGTGTCAATTGAAATCACTTCAAAACTGTTGCCTGGTGTGTCTGTTAGTGTGAATGGTTCCCTTATGTGTTTTGTTTGTTTGTTTTTGTTACACTTATCGCAATATGATACAAAACTCTTCACCATCTTATTCATGTTTTTCCAAATATACCGCTGTTTTAGTTTAATTACTGTTTTTCTTATACCCAAGTGGCCTGCATGGGTGGCATTATGAAATTCATCTATTAGTTTGTATTTTAATATTTCGTTTGTTATTCTCTTTGGGGCATTATATATTAATATTTTTAGTTGAGGACTTTTATCATTTATTTTTATCTTTGCATATGCTTCTTTTATTTCTTCTTTTGTATATACTTTAAATATTTTATCATTATTTGGTAGCGCTACTTCCTTTATATTTTCCTTTCTCATTTTAGATATCAGGTTCTTCAGTAACGAATCTAGTTTCGCTGAATTATTGCTGAATCTTGCTAGCTTTTCATTATATTTTCCATTATTAATATTTTGGGTACGTAATTTCTTCATGGTCGAAACTGGTTTCGATGAATTATCATTACGTCCTATGTGCACTATATTATTTTCAATTTTTATATCGATATCTTCTATATTCTCTATTTCATTAAATTGCAATTTCTTTATATTTTTGACGTCATTAATGGAGGTGCATTCCCATATTTGAAGTTGATCAGGCTTCTGAGAGTTACATGTTTCCAATTTATTTCTGTCTACACGTGTATTATTTTCATTATTATTGTTTTCTTCATTATTTATCATTTTATACATATCTTTAGTTGTTGCCTCATTAATTTTATTTTTCATGGCCCGTGTTGTTACTAATATTTTTCTCTCTTTCTCTTCATGGTTTCGTGGTATCATCTGTTTTAATATATCTGAGTTAATTTCTATCCTGGAAAGTGCGTCAGCGTTAGTATTCATCTTTCCTTTTTTATAAACAATTGAAAAATCATAGTCACTTAAATCCAATCTAATTCTAGTCATCTTTGATGAAGGGTTTTTATGTGAAAATAGTGAGATTAAAGGTCTATGGTCTGTTACTACTATGAACTTTCTACCGTACAGGTAAGGTTTGAAAAAATTTATACTCCAATGAATTGCTAATAGTTCCTTTTCAATTATCGGTTTATTGATATCATGTTTTTGTAATGATTTACTAGCATATGAAATGGGTAAATCTTGGCCTATTTCGCCTTGGGATAAAACGGCTCCTAATGCATAGTTTGAAGCGTCGGTAGTTAAAATAAAAGGTTGTTCAAAATTTGGGTATTGTAGTACAGGGGGTTTCATTAACTTTTCTTTTAGTTTATCAAAAGCGTTTTGGCATTCTTCTGTCCATAAAAATTTTGCTTTCTTCTTTAATAGTGCATTTAGACTTTTGGCAATGTCAGCGAAATTTGGTATGAATTTTCTGTAGTAGTTGCAGAATGCAATGAATCGTCTTACTTCGTCCGTGTTTGTGGGTGTTGGATAATTTTTTATTACTTCGTACTTGGCTGGGTCTGTTTTCACACCGTCCTTTGTTATTAAATGTCCCAGATAGACTACTTCTGGTCTCAAAAAACAACATTTTTTTGGGTTAAGTTTTAGATTATACTGTTGTAACCTGTTCAATACTTTTATTAAATTTCGATTGTGATGTTGCAAACTACATCCGTACACGATAATGTCATCTACGTAAAGAAATGCTTCGGATTCTAGTCCCGAAAGTGCTATTGTAAGCATTCTCTGAAAACTATTTGAAGAAATTTTCAGTCCGAATGGCAGTCTTTTAAATTGATAGTGACCTTGCTGTGTAGAAAAAGCTGTTAATGCTCTAGAATCTTTGTCCAATTTGATTTGATGAAATGAACTAGTCATATCGAGTGTAGAAAACCATCTGGCTCTGCCTAATTTATCTAAAATGTCTTCTAATCTAGTTAATGGAAATTTGTCATTAACAATTTTGTCATTTAGTTTCCTAAAATCTACTACTAGTCTCCATTTCTTTTTGTTCTCCGTGTTCTTTTTTGGTACCAAAAGGAGTGGAGCATTGTATGGGCTGACTGATGATTCTATTATGTCATCATTAAGCATTTTCTGCACCTGTTCATTTATTATATTTGTGTGTGAATGTGGTAACCTGTAGTTCTTTATATATACGGGTGTGTTGTCTGAGGTTGTGATTTTCTGATTGTAAAAATTGTTGACTGTTAATTTTTCGTTTTCCAAGTGAAATACATTCTGATATTTTTTAAATATTTTTACTAATTCTGTTTTTTCATTATTGTCATTAGTATTTAATTGTAAGTCATCCAATATCTTTTCAAAACGTTCGTCGCTGTGTATGCTATTGTAATTTAATATGTTATAGTTTTTAAGTGGGTCAGTTTGAAGTTGAATACCCTTTAAAATTACCGCGTCGTTCGTTGTGTTTAATATTTTTATATGTGTCATGCCGCTTTTGGGTGCTATTGAATTACTTAGAAAAATTCCTTCCTTCAATTCATTATTGAATATGACGCAATCTTCTGTGAGGTTCAATTTTATTGCTTGGATAATTTCTGTTCTTGGTGGTATTGTTACATGCATTGTATCAAGTGCCTTCGCTTGCATGGGAAGTGTAATTGTTTCATCATTATTAAACAAAGAAATTGTATATGTTTCATAGTCGATTTTACCAAGGTATTTTCTCAAAAAATCTCTACCTAATATTCCGTCTGTTTCTATTGGAAAGTCTGATTTTACTAGTTGGAAAGAGTGTCTGTATATTTCGGTCGTTAGTGACAATTCTAATTTTATTTTGCCTAGAGAATAAATTTCTTCTGTAGTTATTCCTGTTAATTTACATTTTTCATCTGGTTCATATTGTTCGCCTTCAAAGTCTGTTTGCATTCGACAGAGTGATATGTCTGCGCCTGTATCTATGAGAAATGTTAGTTGTTTATTCTTGTATTTGGCGTATATAAAATTTGTGTTGTTGTCGGATACTTTAAATACTCTTAATTTTGGCCGTTCAGAATATCCATCTATTCCGGGCCTGACTCGTTTCCCGAAGTTTGTATAGTATGTATGTGTCCATTGTTTCTATTGTTATTGTTATTCTGGTTTCCCCCATTGTTTCTGTTGTTATTCCTAAAATTATTATTTCTACTGAAGTTAGTATTATTTCTGTTATCGTTATTGTTTCTATTAAAGTTCCTATCTGTGTTGTGCCTATTTCCAGTATTGGTGTAACTGTCATTTCTACTGAAACTTCTAGACGAGTTGTTATTTCTAGTCTGGTTCCGCTGTGAGTAATGTGGTCGTTCATTTCTAAAATGTAAAACTGAGTTATGATTTACTTTTCGCTCATTTTCCAATTCCAATGCGAGCTCGGATGCTTCTTGCAGATTATTAGGTCGAGCTGCGTATATGGTCGATTTAAAGTTCTCATTCAAACCTTTTTTAAAAATGTCTAAAGCTAATTTATTATTCAGTCTAATTATTACGTTTTTCTCTGCTTCTGTTACGTCATTTCCCAGTTCCTCGATACCTAACTTGTTTAGGTTATCTATTGTCGTCATTATCTTTTCCTTGAATGAATTTATAGACATTTTCCTTTGGAATAGTGTATTCAATTTAGCCTGTAGTTCTGGTATTGTCTTATTGCTTTTGTATCTTTGTTCTAATAATTTCCTTAGTTCTTCAAAATTTTCTGGCTTTGTATAGCTCCCTATTGCTGTTCTGACATTTGAGGTAAGCTTAGCATGATATATGTACTGTAGAAAATCTATTTTTGCTGTCTCTGATAAAGTTTTGTTGATGAGTTCTGCTGTTATTAGAAAACCTTCTAATTCTACATAATTACCGGTGAACAATGATAGTGTTTTTGAAACTGTTTCTAAACTAAATGCTGCCATTTTAGTGTCTTCTGTTTCCGTTTCTGTAGATTTTCCTAGTAAATATTCCTTAATGTCCTCATATATATTATTAAACTCTTCCTCAGAAGTTATTGTATTTCCTTGTTCAATTTTTGTTATTTGAAATTCTTTTCTTAGTTCCTCAATATATGCTAATTTGTTTTGGATAGTTTTCTTTGTATATGTCCTTCCTGGACTTTTCTTTAAAATTTTTAATAACTCTTTTAATTTTCCAATTTGTTCTTCCATTTAGATAATTTTACAAAAATTTTCTTTTCTCTTTTTTATTTTAAAAATAGTATAATAGACAATTTCATAAACAATATTTCTAACAATTATGTTTTCAATTATTTATTTAAAATAGTACATTTAAAAAAAAATTTTTCTTCAATTATTAAAATTAATTTTATGTAATTTAAGAATATTATAATTGCTAATTGTAATAATATAAATATAAATAATATCTCTAATATGTCATTGAAAGGCATATTTTATTTTCTTCTTATAAAGTGTTTGCTGATTGAAAATATTTTATCTATTACATCGGATTTTTCAATAGTGTCATGTAATTTCGATGCTACTCCTCTGATTTCACCCTGAATAGCCCTGAACAACAATATTGTAATTGTTATAAATATAATCAATGGAAATACAATGCTTCGTATAATTGTACACATTTTATAATAAGTTTCTATTTATTTAAATGTTCTCTGATTTAAAAAAAAAAAATTTTTCTTGTTCTTTTTTTTTTTTTTTTTTTTTTTTTTTTTTTTTTTTTTAGTGTTTAAATTAGTTCCGAGGTCGTCGTCCAAAGGATCGCCATGTGGTGTTATGAATAGGTGGTGTTATAAATATGTGCTGGTTAAAGGCTAACTATTTGGGGTGTGGTCCTTGCAACCGGCAGAGTTTGCCACTGGTTGTGCTTGTGGTGTCCTGTGTTATGTATTTAGGAGTGTGGGGTTTTACAACCGGCAGAGTTTGCCACTGGTTGTGCTATTGCATTTGCCGATCTTACTATTGTAAGGGCAAATGGAAACTTTTGTAATAAAACTAAGGCAGTTGTTGCCGATTTAGTGTTTAAAATTCAAGTCTGTTTTATTTTGGGTTTTACACCCTTTTTATACAATTTGTCATGATCTAACTTATTCTAGCATATAGTTAGTGTTACATTTGTTTCACTCAGTACTATGAAGGATCGTATTGCTTTATTCTACATTCCAATTACAATGTTATTTGCTTGGTATGTACTCAAATAATATGAGTCACTCACATATTATTTGTTACATATCTACATATGTACATGCCATGCATAGAACAGTTTGACTCATTATCGATATTGTCTGTTGCATATACACTAGACCGGTCGTTAAAAATAAATTTTGAAGTGCCGGGCAGATTCTGTTTCCTTTTGGTCTAAAACCATTAAATTTAAAATTTGGGGCTGATCGGATAATATTTAGTGGCCGCGCCCATCAACCAAAAATTTAAATACACGAAATATATGGAAAAAATTTATATTTACCCAATATTCTTCAAATTAAGTGCACAAAAGAGAATATTTTCTACAAAATCTAATTGATTACGACTAGCAATGAAATTATCTTTCTAATAAGTCATCAATTTCCAAAATTAGTTAATTATTTATTTTAAACACTTATGAAAAGGCTATATATGGGCATTTCTACGGAAGGACGGACTTTTTTGTCGCGTTCGACATACTCTTTAATTGCATATATTTTAGAACCATGCAGATGGGATGGCAAACTAATGGAATCAACACTTGGTAAAAAAAAGTAGATAGAATCGCAATTCTCGTCAGTTATGATGTATTTATTTATCATGTATTTAAATTTTTGGTTGATGGGCGCGGCCACTAAATATTATCCGATCAGCCCCAAATTTTAAATTTAATGGTTTTAGACCAAAAGGAAACAGAATCTGCCCGGCACTTCAAAATCAGACACATTTTTGGAAAATAACGACCGGTCTAATATACACATTGTGTAAATGATATTTTAAATTGTCATCGATACTATTGATTGTCTGTTCTATGTATCATGTATGCATTGTAGACATGTGTGGTACACTACAGACATACATGTAAGTGTTTGGATTTCGGTTTGGATATAGTTGCACCTGAAGTAGAGGACCAGTTATTTAATCTGTCATCAGTTTGTTGAGGTTGTTTTGGATTATTTTTGCAATCATCAATTTTTGTAAATAAATTGAAATCAACAGCGTAAAGACAATGGGAGAAATGTTTATTTTTTGACATGATATTGTTGATCTTTTCAAGAGCCATGAGGACAGTGGGTATTCTTGTGGTATTCCATTTTCGAGTTTTGTAGCTATCGATTGTTTTTAACAATAAAGGTCCTATTTGTAAGAAAGGATTTGATATAGCGATATATATTGTTGTCAATGTTCCACTCTTTCAGTTGATATAAAATGGATTGAATGCCGATTTAATCATACGCCTTTTCGAAGTCTATACTAAGTACAGAGCAGTGATTTCGAGTAGATAGATATTTAGCTTGATGATATTCTAGATGTATTAACGTATCAATTGTACAGCTCTTTGGTCTAAAGCCCGTTTGTTTAGTGTCTATGAGTTTATATTAGAAGATAAACCACGATAACGTTTTAGCTACCATTTATTCTAACATTTTACTTACACATGATATTAAGGATATCGGTCGATATGAATCAATATCCTCTTTCTTTTTGTTTGGTTTTAGTATACAGATAACATAGGCTTTTTTTCCAATTATGTGGTATAACACCGCTAAAAATTATTTCATTGAACAGTTTATGTACACGCGACTTAAAAACATTTGATGAATTTTTTATCATTGAGTAAGGTATTTTGTCGCAACCTGGACTATTAGCCTTTGTTTCTTAAGTATGAGTAAAAATTCGAATAACGTAAAAGGCTTTAAGACAATGCTCATATATCAGTTAAAGAAAAAAAAGTATAATACTCATAGGAGATTAATTTTGTTTATTAAAAAAAAAATTGTTTTAACGTCTTCTATGTGATATATAGGAAAATGATTTATGTTGATTCGAAACATGATTATCGTAATTAGTTCAAAAATTTATAAACAATATTATATTTTGGCCCCCGAGCACAAAATAGTTCATTTTATTAAAAATATATCTGAGTACCATTTAGCACATTTGAAACATCAATTTTACTAATTTTTATCAATTTACTTATGTGGTTCAGTACTGCGATTCTGTAAATTTTAACGATCCGACAATCGTAAAATATATCGACAGCTATTGTTGTTTGCACTAACGACTAAGGCCCAGTTTTTGAGATGTCAGTTAAACTTAGTTTAGTTAAACCGGGAATTAATTTTTTCAGACATGTCCAAATTCATAAAGGAATTGATGAATAAATTCTGGGTTTAACAAAACTAGGTTTAACCGATATCTTAAAAACTGGGTCTAAGTGATTCACTAACTACACCTTAGCGATAGTCGACAAATTTATTTTTCTATTTATTTAAATTGTAAACGAGTGGCATCTCCGTCAAAATAAGCGAAAAACACAAAGAAAAATAGAAAAAAAAAACAAATCTTTTCGTGTATGACAGGATGATTTTATGTTTATGTTTAGTTTCTTTATTTTTTTTATTAATATTTTTGTTTATTTATTTGAAAATAAAGAAATGAATTAAATATGCTATTTAATTTTTTTATTTATATAAAAAAAAAAATTTTTATAATAAAAGCAAAATATTTTCATTATTTTATGATTTTTATTTATGTGTGACGACATTTCAACGTAAAAATTTAACTTTTTAACGATTGAATAAACAACACAAAAATTGTTGTCGTTTAGATAACAATAACAGCTGACTTTAACAATAGCGAATATCGTTTAAAAATTTTACTGAATACCAAAATCGATAATTTTGTTGTTTTCTTTTTTTAACGATTCGATTATCGTTAAAAGAAGATACTGAATCGCGCTACAGTCTTGCATTTTGATTTTGCTATAAAAAAAAACTTTTTCTCCTTTGTTTTTTTTTTATTCGGCTAATTACACTGTACAACACAAAAAAAAAATTGCAAGGTCCGGCCTATAAATTTTGATAGAGGAGACAAAAAAAAAGACACGTGTATCGGCGCACTGTGGTCAATATTTTGCGATAGCGGCCAAAACTCCTTTTGGTTTTTGTTCTCCGATTTTAAAGTTATTAGACTCGTATGAAAGTAGACAGTAGTAAACCTCGGGAGCCAAAAAATTAGAACTCTATTTCAACTATTTCACTGAGAACAGGGTGGTCCAAAATGGGCTTTTTCAGAATTTAGTAAATTTATGATATTTTTAGTTAATTTTTAAAGTTTAAATGATCATAACTTTTTTGTTTTTCAAGATTTTTGGACGAAATAAATTTTGTGTTGTAACCTAACTTATTTCCTATTACTGGTAGAAAAAATTGAAGCTCTACTGTTTTCAGAACAATTTAAATTTTTGTTTTTTAAAAAGGTCAAATTTCTCGGAAATTTCCTACTTCATAGAGCACATCTCCTGTGAGTCAAGCTGAGTCAAAACACAAATTTACTATTTTGTAGTCCTAACTCTCCCCTACATTCCTATATATACATGTCCATGCATCGGGACTGCACTTTTTGAGCTACAGGAATGTTTCTGACCCAAGGTAAGATATTCGGTACAAATGCACGTTATATTTTTTGAGAAGTTATTTGTATGTGAAAGTGGCTATTATGCATATATTTTGATGAAATTTTGTACAAGAGTTCTTATTGACCCAAAAAATAATTCTGTTGAAAGTAGGAGAAGTTGGCCCATATTTGGACCTAGTCCACATAGAAGGGTGTATCAAAATTTTGACAAAAATGACAATAGAACTCTCAAATTATGTGGTATCTGGCAATTCATTTGGAAAAGGTGAAAAAGATTTTATTGTCTTCTAATATTACACAACTTAAATACGTGAAAATTGCAAATAAATTTAAAACCAATGGAAATAACTGGTAAAACCAACTACCTGTTATATTATGTTTCAAAGAGGTAAAAAAGATCATGTTGAAACTTCGAGCAATAGTATATTAATCCATGCATTCATTTTTTTTCTTCATTATTGTTTAAACAATGGCTAAATTCAGTTATAGTGTTCTATCTGATATATATTTTGAACGGAAAGATGAAAACGACATTATTTTACATATAATGAATAATCCATTCTTCAAAATATGCGACAAATAAGAAATTAAAATTCATAACTTAAAAATAAAAAACTTTTTAAATACTTTAAGAAAACGGTACAATCAATGTTCCAGAAACAAGAAATTGTTTTACTCACGCAACCAAGAATGGCTAAGAAATAAAGTTATTTTTAAAAAGCCATCAGTAACTACCACAGAAACTGGAAAAGGTGGTCGACCAGCAAAGCCAATTGATAATTATAGTGAAAGATCACAAAGACGCAAGCTTAAACATATCAATGAAGAAGTTTCTTGTAGCATCATAAAGGATTAATTTCTGCATCAAATTCAACCATCGAAAACTAAAAAGGGTAAAATTGCTATCATTGAAAAAATAGTGGAAGCAAGCCCCAGACGCACAAAAAGGATTTTAGAAAGTATGCCGACACCAACTGAAGAAAATAAATTTACTCCAGAAGAAGCATTTGCACTATTTTTGGATTTGAAAATGACTAAAAACCAATATACAGAATTGCGGAAGCGAACCAATGAAAAAAATTGTGGAATTTTTCCATCATATCGAGATATAGTTTCTGCCAAAAAAGATTGCTTACCTTCACCAACTGCTATTAGTGTAACTTCAAGTTCAGCAGAAATAAAATTGCAGGATCTTCTTGAACACACTGCAGAACGATTATTAAAGACATTTGATGCTGACTATTTAAAGAAGTTTAAAAATTGCAGCATGACTTTAATTTCTAAATGGGAATGTGATGGGTCCTCTGGCCAGAAACAATACAAACAATGTAATGCGGAAAATTCATCAGATGCCAATTTATTCATGATTTCTTTCGTTCCATTACGTTTAACAAAAACTTATATTGGTTCAGAGCCGTCAACTAGTAGAGCTGCAGAGACAGATGTATGGAAGAATGAAATTCCCTCGTCAACAAAATTTTGTAGACCAATAAAGTTTGCTTACAAAAAAGGAGACTCAAGATGTCATAGATGAAGAAGTTCGAAAAATAAATGATCAAATTAAAGAACTTTAACCAGTAACATTTAAATTTGATGACCAAGACATTGAAGTAAATTTTAAAATGTGTCTCACAATGAGTGATGGAAAAGTTGCACAAGCTTTAACCAAAACAAAGTCATCGTCAAGCTGCACCATATGCCAAAAAACATCAAGTCAATTGAGCCAACCACCAACACATGACGATAGTTTTAATGAAGCATATGAATTTGGAATGTCACCTCTTCATGCTAGAATTCGTTTTATGGAGCATATTCTTAAATTGGGATACGATTTGGAATTTGGCCCGTTAGGCGAAACAGTGAGAAACAACAAAGAAAATTTGGAAAAAAGAAAGCAAAAAAAAAAGATATTCAAGAAAAATACCGTGAGATAGGCCTTATAATTGACCAGCCAAAGCAAGGAGAAGGAAATTCTAATGATGGAAACACAGCAAGGATATTTTTTTCCGATCCAGAAACTGCAGCTTCTATAACTGGAGTAGATTATGATTTAGTACGACGATTCCAAATCATATTACAAGTTATAGCATGTAGCAAAAAGATAGATGCAAAAAAATTTGGTCAGTATGCTAATGAGACAGCAACCCTTTATAACCAAAAATATTCTTGGAGACATATGCCAACTACAGTTCACAAAATTTTGTTCCATGGGGAACAAATAATTCAGCACAATATGCTTCCAATTGGAGATCTGTCAGAAGAAGCCCAAGAAAAAAGGAACAAAGACTACAGATTCTTTCGCGAGCACAATACAAGAAAAATTTCCAGATATTGTACTAATGAAGATCTTATTAATATTTTGTTGTGCACATCAGACCCATATATGTCCAGTATTCGACAAAAATGGAAATCAACCTCATTAGAGTTAGATGAAGAAGCTAAACAACTACTGCAAAATGAAAATCAAAGCTATTTGGAAGAAATTTTTACTAATATTGTTTAATTAATACTAGTTTAAAGATTATAATTTGTTTCTAATTTTAGTATAAATTTTTATTAATACATTTAAATAAAATATATGTGCACTTTAAATCAATAGTAAAAGTTTACTTAAAATTTTATCGATGTTGTGTTCTGTATATAATATATCCAAATGGTATTGATATTGTTGGGAATTTCAGTGTTATTTTTCAGTTTAATCCTCACAAGAATTAGCTTTCTTCCAAAAAAACCAACCTTTGGCCCCTGTGAATATTGAGACTAAATAAATGTCAGGGGCCAAATGTTGGCATTTTCTGACCAAAATTAAGTTTAGGAATAATAAATAAGTATTGGTTGTAAAATACGATTGAAGAAAATAAGAAATTATAAAAAAAATACCTATTTAAAATGTCAAAATATACAACTTTTACATGGAAACTCAACAAAAAATTAAAATGCATTTTTAACTCCAAATTACTTACATTCCTATCAGTCGATTTTTACGTTTGAACACGCAAATTGAAGCTTAAAGTCCCTCCTATTGAACAAAACAAATTGCATAAAAAAATACCAATCCGGTCAAAAGTTATAAAGTTTTGACCGATATCTCGCGAAATTGACCACTGTGCGCCGATCGGTTAAGATTATGTACTAACTGTAATGATGTGTATCAAATTGTTGATTATTCTGTAACCATTAATATTGTAAAACGTAACATTATTCTGTATTTAAACCGTTAAATTTACAAAGTCATTTCATATGGTAAAATTTTTTATTTTATGATTTTAACGTCTGTAAGGATTTATTCCATAGAATAAAAAAAAAAAAAAAATTAAAAAAAATAAATTGTGCATTTCGACCACTGTGCACTGTATTCTGGTGCCCTACAGGCGTTGTTTGTTGTTGTCCTTGCCATTGCTGATGATCATGATGGCTGCTGTTTGTTTTTCTTATTTTTTCAATGATATATGGATGGTTTTGTATGCTCGTATGTGTGTATTGTGAGCGCGTGTATCTGTTGTTGTTTATATATTTAAGCATTCATTTATGCTTTTCTAACTAGTTGTTTGTTTGTCGGTGTATTTGTTTTCATTTCAGCTTATGTATTTCGTTTTATATCTGTGGCTCTGTATGATGAGTGTGTGTCTGTGCGTATGTGTAAGCGTGATATTTGATGTATTATTCTTACATTGTTGCATTTCACTACTTTGTCATATTTTGGCACAAAATTTTGTTGTTGCTGTTGACGTTGTTGATGACATTAGTCTTTATAGTTTGCTATTTGTTCGTATGTTCCTTTTTAATGTTGCATATCGTTTAGCTTCCTGTTGTGGCAAATAGTTTTTTTTTGCTTTTCCTTAATAAACCGTATTTTTATTACGTTTGTATTATTTTTTTTTTGTCTGTTTATAATCACTCGTATGATAAATATGGTTTGTTACCTAAGTAAATAAATATTTATAGCAATTTCATCTTTATACCAATGAATCTTTATTCAAATTGAAATGTAAAATATTTGTTGCTTTAAAAATGAATTTAAATAAAATTGTTGATTGCTTAAGCAAAATTGTTGAATTGACCTAAATATCTTTTAATTAAATTTTAGGGTTTTTACGTTTCCTATGGAAAAATTAAAAAAGAAAAAAAAAAAACAATTTATAATTATTTTTTATAATTAATATTTAAGATGCCAACAAAGTTGAGAAAACGTCTAGAAATATTTCTTATATCAAATGTTGCCTAAGACATCTTACAAGGTAATATTGTTACAAAAGAAAGGAAGTCTTTTTACAATAATGAAATTTATAAGAAAAAACCACTTGTTAAAAGGATAATATTATATTCCATTAACGAGTTTTTGTTTTTTTGTATGTCCAGGCTATTGTTTAGTTTTCCTATTATATAATAAAGAGAAAATTTAAATAAAAAAAAATAAAAAAATAAAATAAATGAAAACGCTAGATAAAGAGTTTTAATAAAAATTTAATTATATTCTCCTAGCGAGATTTGTTTTGCTGTATGTGCATGTGGTTGGTTATCTTCTTTCAATAAACACTCTATGATTCTTTTATTTTTTCACTACCCTCCCTTAGCTGGCCTGGCTGTATTAAGCCAATTAATTATGGCTAATGGAATTTTACTTAAAGTGTAAAATATTAAATTTCTGCCTCAATGCTAAAACAATATGATGAATAAATATGAGTGAATGAATGAACGAATGAAGAATGCATAAAGCTGATTATTATGAACTAAACAAACACATTAAAAGCCAAAATTCTACTACAAAAAAGTGAAACTCAAAAAAAAAGGGGGAAAACAAATTTTCATCATTAAAATAAAACTGCATAAAAATTCAACAGCATTTTAGTAAATTTGAAAAAGTTTTTAACGCCAAATTCATAAAAATATTTCAGTTTAACTTAAAATTATACGGAAAATATTAATAAAGAACTTATGTGCCGGAAAATGCATGCAACGTTTGGTGGCTGAGGCTACAGTGGTAGATACTGCTATAAACCACAAGACTAAACCTTAAAAGGCTTTTATTGAAATTAGTTTTTTTTTTATCTTCAATTTTTCAACCACCGCCACTTCGTTTAGTTTTCATTTAGTTCGGCTGCTCTACCATGAATATTGTACTTAACAAAACTAACTAAATGGAATAAATAGTAAATACTAAGTTTTTGGAAAACTGAAAATCCCTTTAACAACTTAAAACCCCGTTAAATAGTATCAATTTCCGCCACAAACTATTTAGCGAAAACTAAAAGAAAAAGTCGTTACAGACCTTTAAAACTTCTGGCAAAGAAATTGCGGCAAAATTTTTAGCAACCAACTAACTATGTGGGCTTGTTTGTTTGTTGGTTGGTTGGTTGGTTGTTGGTTGAAGATTTTCTTCTGTTGCTTTTTTTTTAATACATTATTGAAATATAGTTGTTGTAGTCATAGTTTTGTACACATATTAGCCATGAAATATAAAAAAGTTAATTTCCAATAACTACAGCCATTAGGGCTATAAAGGTGACCAGATGATTTTTTTTTTTAATTTTACAGAAAAGCTACAAGTATAAAAGAAAAATTGCAAAAAATATGACATTAATTTAATTAAATCTTTGAGATATTTTTAATTTTTCGCTTGAGCTTAAATTATTCTGTAGGAAATGTATGAATCCCCTAAGTTTTATTTGAAAATTCTTGAAAAATTTTTATCTATTTTAGGAACCGTTTTCCATAAAAGATTTTTGCTGTAAAAAAAATTATTTAAATAAACTTTATTAAAAACTTTAATTAAATAATTTAATAAAAACAGACCTCGAGCTGGAAGAAATTATTTAATTAAAATTAAAA
The DNA here is from genome assembly GCA_963682025.1 of Cordilura impudica. Taxonomy (NCBI): domain Eukaryota; kingdom Metazoa; phylum Arthropoda; class Insecta; order Diptera; family Scathophagidae; genus Cordilura; species Cordilura impudica. Next base: position 43,776,471 of record OY821517.1, read on the forward strand.
CATAAGCTCGAATAAAAATACCCATTAGAGCTTTATTAAAAACATTATATTTCAGAAGTGTAAATAGTTTCAACAAAATTTTTGATAGATTGTAAATCTTTTCTGACATTTACAATTTGATAAAAATAAATAATTTTTGTGATGGAAATAAATAAAGCAATTGTAATAAAAATCTGTGCTACGTGGGCTATTCCAAAACGCCCCGACCCGATGTGTAGCTGTTACTTTAAAAGTGACAACCTTTTAACACATACTAGCAGATTCCAGCACTCGAAATTCGAGTGTAAATTCTGGGAACTTTTATTTTTTCATTTAATAAAGACCCTAAAGGTATGCTTCACAATTCAACTCATTTTAAATGAAGAAAACAAACTCAACACATTAACACAAACACATTAATAAATTTAATAAGTGCGCACATAGCATTGTATAATTTTATCATAACTCCAAAAAAATATTCCAGACGATGAAACTCTGTAAATCTGAGTAAAAGCTAAAAAGAAATACCTTTCAAATGATAAATTTTTGATGTGTAAACATCTATACGCGCAGGGGGTAAATTTCTATTTCACAATATAATCACAAAAACAGCGTAACTCATATCGGTGTGAGCTGAAGCAGACAACGCTGTGTGACTTATGATTGTATTGGTGAAAAAATTATGATATATTCTTTTCTAAACATTTTCCAATTGTCTTTCAAAAAACATCAATTGTATTTCAGAAACCATCAATATAATTTCAGAAAACATCATTTGAATTTCAGAAAACATAAATAGAATTTCAGAAAACATCAATATAATTTCAGAAAACATCAATTGTATTTCAGAAAACATCAATAGAATTTCAGAAAACATAAACTGTATTTCAGAAAACATCAATTGTATTTCAGAAAACATCATTTGAATTTCAGAAAACATAAATAGAATTTCAGAAAACATCAATTGTATTTCAGAAACCATCAATATAATTTCAAAAAACATCATTTGAATTTCAGAAAACATAAATAGAATTTCAGAAAACATCAATATAATTTCAGAAAACATCATTCGAGTTTCAGAAAACATCATTTGAATTTCAGAAAACATAAATAGAATTTCAGAAAACATCAATATAATTTCAGAAAACATCATTCGAGTTTCAGAAAACATCATTTGAATTTCAGAAAACATAAATAGAATTTCAGAAAACATCAATATAATTTCAGAAAACATCAATTGTATTTCAGAAAACATCAATTGTATTTCAGAAAACATCAATAGGATTTCAGAAAACATAAACTGTATTTCAGAAAACATCAATAAAATTTCAGAAAACATCAATTGAATTTCAGAAAACATCAATATAATTTCAGAAAACATCATTTGAATTTCAGAAAACATAAATAGAATTTCAGAAAACATCAATTGTATTTCAGAAACCATCAATATACTTTCAGAAAACATCATTTGAATTTCAGAAAACATAAATAGAATTTCAGAAAACATCAATATAATTTCAGAAAACATCATTCGAGTTTCAGAAAACATCATTTGAATTTCAGAAAACATCAATTGTATTTCAGAAAACATCAATTGTATTTCAGAAAACATCATTTGAATTTCAGAAAACATAAATAGAATTTCAGAAAACATCAATTGTATTTCAGAAACCATCATTATAATTTCAGAAAACATCATTTGAATTTCAGAAAACATCAATATAATTTCAGAAAACATCATTCGAGTTTCAGAAAACATCAATTGAATTTCAGAAAACATCAATAGAATTTCAGAAAACATCAATATAATTTCAGAAAACATCATTCGAGTTTCAGAAAGCATCATTTCAATTTCAGAAAACATAAATAGAATTTCAGAAAACATCAATACAATTTCAGAAAACATCAATTGTATTTCAGAAAACATCAATTGTATTTCAGAAAACATCATTTGAATTTCAGAAAATATAAATAGAATTTCAGAAAACATCAATAGAATTTCAGAAAACATCAATTGTATGTCAGAAAACATCAATTGTATTTCAGAAAACATCAATTGAATTTCAGAAAACATCAATAGAATTTCGGAAAACATCAATTGTATTTCAGAAAACATCAATTGTATTTCAGAAAACATCATTTGAATTTCAGAAAACATAATTAGAATTTCAGAAAACATCAATTGAATTTCAAAAAGCATTATTTGAATTGCTGAGAACATTAATTATATTTTAGAAAACATCAATTGAATTTCAGAAAACATCAATTGCATTTCAGAAAACATTAATTGAATTTCAGAAAACAGCATAATCGACTTATTTTTTATGCACTGGAAAATATGATGTTGATGTTTTCTTTAATTATTATATGTTTACACATCTCCCTTGTGATCGGACTCACATGATTTTTTTGTCAATATCGGGGTGAAACTGTGAAACTTACATCGGTCACAAGAAATCGCCTTGCCTATTAATATTATAGATGTTTATGTTTCAATAAGCCACGTTGTTTAGTATTTTTTTTTTTTTTTTGATACATCAAACTTAAACGTCTCACTGAATTTATAAACATAGAAAACATTGGTTACCGATATATAATTTAATACTTTCATTTGAAAGGTCTCAGTACAACCAATATTAAAGCGGAGCTGGATTCTGCTCTGTGCGACTATAAAATAACACAAGAGAACAAACTTTTTGTTGATTAAGAACTGAATGTTGTTTTTAAAGTTAATTGGGACGCTGAATCTAATTCTGCACATGGTTTTTGACTTTTCGCGATATACCGTTATGTCCAAAATTAAGGCACTTCCACTACATATTTTTGAATAACGTTAAATGGTTCATAATATTCAATTAAAAAAACCCAAAACCCATCAACAATATTATCTTTATGCCGTGATTACATTCGTTTAAAATTTGACCAGCAGTTTCAGAGATATCTTGGATGTTTCGAAAAAAAGAAGAATATTCAAAAAAAAAATTTTTTTTTGTTCTTTAAAAATTCATAAAAAATAAAAATGTGACACAGATCACAGGTTTGATCTAAAAACGTTTAGTTTAATATATTTCGAATGAAATAAGCTTTACATCATTGCAATCGGTGCACAGCTTTTGATTTTGTTCACAATTTACTGAGAAAACTCAATTGATAAAAATCGCGATTTCCATACAAAAATAATAAATATCTGGTACAAAATGAGGTACATTCACTTAATTGCGAAAGCGAAACGCGTTCATCGCTTTTTTATGATCTATATCTCATTTTGTTCATAGGTTATGCGACTTTACGCGAAAGTAATAAGACTTTACACTTTTTCCAGTTTAGGAATTTTTATGACTTTGAAATATACAAATTAATTTATTTTTTTTTATTTTATTTTTTTTACTTAAATAAACATCACTCAGCCATTTATTGATGTTTTTAAAAATTTGATTGTTTTCCAAAGGGAACAATTACATCTTTAATAAAACAATTTTGAAAATCACCAAAAAATGGTGAACCGTTTTCAAGTTATTCCAATATATGTAGTATATCGCGAAAAGTCGAGCTGATAGAAAAAAAGTAAGAAAATTATTTAGACAGACTATACGATACCCTACACTATGGTTTACAGACCCTCTCTTCGGTCTTGTCTTCTCTTCGGTCCAACTAATTCGATATAGAAAGTAAGCATAAACCAAATTTGAGTGAGATTTTTATTAATTTTTTGGCTGCAGATATGAAAAAGTTCATATCGGATGCTAACCATTTTTGGTAAAGTCACTTATATTTTGAAAAAAATATATACAAACCAAATTTGAGAAAAGTCTGCGCAATATTTTTGTTTTTTGATAGATTTAAGTGAAGATCGGGAAGCAGCTCTATATGGAGCCTATGACTAAGAATTGTTTTATAGGGATTAGTTTTGGACTTAATGGATATAACAAACACATATAAAAACCAAATTTGACTGAGATCCATATGATAATTTGGATCTTATGGCAATTTATGTCCATTTCATAGGGGTCATTTGTATGGGGACTAAGTCTGAACATGGACCGAATTTCACCAATTTTAATAGCGTTCATCCTATGACGGATAAACGCTTATGTACCAAATTTCATCAAAATATGTTCATCTTTGCAGTTTTTATATGTTGTTTTGAGGTTTTGGACGATTTTTTGTCAAAAAAATCTTTCTTTACGTGTTAATTTTTAAATAAAAATGAAAAATGGAAAATGGGATATGGAAAGTGGAAAATGAAAAATGAAAAATGAAAAATGAAAAATGAAAAATGAAAAATGAAAAATGAAAAATGAAAAATGAAAAATGAAAAATGAAAAATGAAAAATGAAAAATGGCAAATGAAGAATGAAAAATGGAAAATGAAAAATGGAAAATGGAAAATTAAAAATGGAAAATGAAAAATTAAAAATTGAAATATAAAAATTAAAAATTGAAAAATAAAAATTAAGAATGAAAAATGAAAATTCAAAAATGGAATTCAGAAAAATTAGAAATGGAAAATGAAAAATGAAAAATGAAAAATGGAAAATGGAAAATTGAAAATGAAAAATGGAATTCAGAAAATGAAAAATTAAAAATGGAAAATGAAAAATTAAAAATGAAATATTAAAAATGAAAAAATGGAAATGAAAAATGAAAATTGAAAAATGAAAGATTAAAAATTGAAAAAGAAAAATTGAAAAATAAAAATTAAAAAAGAAAAATGAAAATTGAAAAAATGGAATTCAGAAAAAAAAAAAATGAAAAATGGAAAATGGAAAATGGGAAATGGAAAGTGGAAAATGAAAAATGTGAAAATGAAAAATGAAAAATGAAAAATGAAAAATGAAAAATGGAAAATGAAAAATGAAAAATGAAAAATGAAAAATGAAAAATGGAAAATGAAAAATGAAAAATGAAAAATGAAAAATGGAAAATGGAAAATGAAAATTGAAAAATTAAAAATTAAAAATTGAAAAATAAAAATTAAAAATTGAAAAATAAAAATTAAAAATGAAAAATGAAAACTGAAAAATGGAATTCAGAAAAATTAAAAATGGAAATTGAAAAATGAAAAATTGAAAATGGAAAATTGAAAATGAAAAATGGAATTCAGAAAATGAAAAATTAAAAATGGAAAATGAAAAAAGGAAAATGAAAAATTAAAAATGAAATATTAAAAATGAAAAAATGGAAATGAAAAATGAAAATTGAAAAATGAAAGATTAAAAACTGAAAAAGAAAAATTGAAAAATAAAAATTAAAAAAGAAAAATGAAAATTGAAAAAATGGAATTCAGAAAAAAAAAAATGAAAAATGGAAAATGGGAAATGGAAAGTGGAAAATGAAAATTGAAAAATGAAAAATGAAAAATGAAAAATGAAAAATGAAAAATGAAAAATGGAAAATGGAAAATGAAAAATGAAGAATGAAAAATGAAAAATGGAAAATGGAAAATGGAAAATGAAAATTGAAAAATTAAAAATTAGAAATTGAAAAATAATAATTAAAAATTGAAAAATAAAAATTAAAAATGAAAAATGAAAATTGAAAAATGGAATTCAGAAAAATTAAAAATGGAAATTGAAAAATGAAAAATTGAAAATGGAAAATTGAAAATGAAAAATGGAATTCAGAAAATGAAGAATTAAAAATGGAAAATGAAAAATGGAAAATGAAAAATTAAAAATGAAATATTAAAAATGAAAAATGAAAATGAAAAATGAAAATTGAAAAATGAAAAATTAAAAATTGAAAAAGAAAAATTTAAAAATAAAAATTGAAAAAGAAAAATGAAAATTGAAAAAACGGAATTCAGAAAAATTAAAATTGAAAATGAAAAATGAAAAATGAAATTGAAAAATGAAAAATGAAAAAAGGTAAATGGAAAATGGAAAATGAAAAATGAAAAATGAAAAATGAAAAATGAAAAATGAAAAATGAAAAATGAAAAATGGAAAATGAAAAATGGAAAATGAAAAATGAAAATTAAAAATTAAAATTGAAAAATAGATATATGATTTTGGTTAAGCTAATTGGGTCTATTATATTAATGTAAATAAAAAACTTTTTATTACATATTTCTTTCAACGTTTCGTCAATTTCTTGTTGACATCTTCAGGGGGTTTGTAATTTTCAATTAATTTTTCACATTAAATTATAAATTGCTTACATAAAAGAAAAAACATAAAACATAAAACACTTAACATATACTAAAATTAAATTAAACACACAACTTAAAATAATATCACAGTTTTTCCTTCTATTTTATTGCAACTCAGAATAATTAAAGATGGAAATTGAAAAATGAAGAATGGAGAATGCAAAATGGAAAATGAAAAATTAAAAATGAAAAATGAAAAATGGAAAATGGAAAATTGAAAATGAAAAATGGAATTCAGGTAATGAAAAATTAAAAATGGAAAATGAACAAGTAAGAAAATTATAGTCGGTCTAGACCGACTATACGATACCCTATACCATGCGTTTAGATACCCTATCTCTCAGGCCCAACTAACTGGATATAGAAAATAGGCATAAACCAAATTTGAGTGGGATTTTTATTAATTTTTTCGGCTGCAGAAATGAAAAAGTTCATATCGGATGCTATATCTATATGGGGCCTAGGCCCAAAAATGGACTGATCCTGACCATGTTTGGTAAAGTCTCTTGTATTTTGCAAAAATATATACAAACAAAATTTGAGAAGAATCAGTGCAATATTATTGTTTTTTGATAGATTTAAGTGATGATCGGGAAGCAGCTCTATATGGGGCCTATGACTAAGAGTTGTCCAATAAGGATCATTTTTAGACTGCTGATTAATGGATGTAGTATATACATACAAACCCAATTTGACTAAGATTTCTATGATAATTTGGATCTTATGGCAATATATGTTGATTTCATAGGGGTCATTTGTATGGGGGCTAGGTCTGAACATGGACCGATTCTCACCAATTTCAATAGCGTTCATCCCATGGAAAAGATTAAGTACCAAATTTCATCAAAATATATTCATATTTGCGACCTGCAGTTTGATTACAAGCTTTACATGGACACACAGACGGACGGACGGACGGACGGACGGACGGACGGACGGACATCGTTAAATCGAATCAGATAGTGATTCTGATTCGATCAGTATAATTAAAGATGGGTGTAGGTCAAATATTTTTGGTTGTTACAAACGGCAGCACAACGTCATTATACCCAAACCACATAGTGGTATAGGGTATAAAAATGAAAAATGGAAAATGAAAAATTAAAAATAAAATATTAAAAATGAAAAATGAAAAATGAAAACTGAAAAATGAAAAATGGAAAACTAAAAATTGAAAAATAACAAGTAAAAATTGAAAAATAAAAATTAAAAATGAAAAATGGAATTCAGAAAATGAAAACTGGAAAATGAATATATAAAAATTAAAAATGAAAAATGAAAAGTGAAAATTGAAAAATTAAAAATAGATAATGGAAAATGAAAAATTAAAAATGAAAATTGGAAAATGGAAAATGAAAAATGATAAGCGAAAATTAACCGTTCGTTTATTCAAACATGTGAAATTCAAATATTCGCTCAGATAACACGAACTGATCCGAACTACGCATTCAGTAACCTGATATTGATTTTATTCAACGTAAGTTTGATTTGAGTGGCTAAATGTGAATAAAACATGTTCGATCCGAAAAAAAGTTGATTTTGCTGTTCTCTGTCACAAACATCTCTCAGTGGTATTTTTTTAATCATTAGCTATACTCTCTGTATGATAACTTCCAGCTGTTTAGAATTGTAGTCAACTTTTTTATTTACCCTCATCATCTTAAATCTGCTAACGGTATTGCTAAATAATTAAATGTACAATATTGTAATCTGGTCGCCTTTAAAATTAGTTTTAAAACAGCAATCTATAAGAAAGTAGTTCTTACACACCTTCTCCGGGTTTTAACAATTTTCAATCTTCTGTTATAAATTAACTAGAATTACAAAACTTATTTAACTCATATTATAGGGGAATAAGTTGAAATAAGTAGTTGAGCAAGTTTGAGCGTAAGTGCGAATGCTAAAGTATGTGGCATTTTAGAAAACTTAGTTAACACGGTTATTTTCAGGCAAATCGATTGCTCTTGGCTGACGGCTTAATTTATTTGTTGTAGCTGATGGTGTTGCTGCTTACTCCCTATTTTTTCTGCTTCTTCCTAATTTGCGGCAGCTCTAAATATAGTTTTTAATAAACTTGTTAAAAAGTTTTTGGTTTCTGTTCTCGTTCTTTTTTTCTTTTTCGTTTCCTATATTACGAGAATATACATTTCGTTCGTATTCGTGTGGCGTTATTTATATGTTGGTGTAGTTGTAGTTAATGTACACGTTAGTTAGTTTGTTACAAATTTGTGCCATAATTCAAAAAGCCTTTTTCACCGCAAGAAAACTTAATTGTTGCGCTATGTTATGTTCTTTATGTTAGAATTGTTATAGTTGCTTTTGTTGTTGTTGTTGTTGTTGTTGTTGTTGGTGGTTTGCCATAAGTTGTATACTACTTAGTTATCGCAAAGGTACTTTAGTTGAGGCATACTGTTGTGTATTTGAAGTAAATTGCCGAGTATTTATACAATAAGGTGTTTCTTGTTGTTGTTGTTGTTGCTATTATTGTTGCTGTTGTTATTGTATAGATGCTATTTTTAGATTCTTAAATTATTTTTTATTTTTGTACTTTAACACTTTTAAAACCCTTTCATTACAGCTCTTTGAAAGGTAGTTCGAAAAGTGAATTGGGAGCATAGTTGACTGTATGGTTGGTTGGCTGGTTGGTTGGCTGGTTGGCTGTTTGGTTGGTTACTTGTTTGATTATTAAGTTGTTTGTTTGAGTGTATTAGTTTATACTTGTGGTGTGCTTGTGGCAGGATTATTAACTTACTTTGTATTAGTTTTTATTAATGTGTTTATAGCTTTATATTACCACCAACTAGTAAACAACATCAGTCAACAGGTGTTTAACACACTTTCGTACACGTAGACAATCGTACAATAAACACAAATCGTGTAATGAAATTTAATGGAGAAAAAGTTTTTTTCTTTCACGTCTCTTGCAGGAAATTAGCATTTTTTTTTTTTTTTTTTGATGACATTGCCAATTTTTTTTTTTTTTTTGCAGCATGGAGGTAATTTAGCCATTAGCATAAAGGTATCACGAATTATTTGTTGTTTTTTAATATCTTTTATCGGCTACGACCCAGAAACAAAAGTCACTCTTAAAGAATTCCATTTTCATTGATTCCAAATAAAGAATTTCTTTGGATGTGCTTTTATATGCCTTCCAAAGACGTTACTAATTAAGGGTGATTTTTTAAGAGCTATAGGAAAGTTTTCCAAAAAAAAAAAAAACACATAAAATTCAGAAAAATGCATGAAATCTTTATTTGAATCGATAGTACGGTCCATATAATTTAATGTTTGAAGATTATTTCATGCAAATATTGACCGTGACTGCGCCTTAAATGGTCCATCCGCTTAGTCCAATTTTGGCATACTCTTTCCAACATTTCGGCCGGTATCTCACGAATAAATGCTTCAATGTTTTCTTCCAATGCGTCAATTGAAGCGGAATTGTCGTATAGACATGTGCTTTAACATAGCCCCACAAAAAATAATCTAAAGGCGTTAAATCGCACGATCTAGGCGGCCAATTGACCGGTCCCGAACGTGAAACAAAATGTTCACCGAACTCGCCTCTCAAAAAGTCCATTGTTGTGCGTGCTGTGTGGCATGTGGCACCGTCTTGTTGAATCCACATGTCATGCAAGCCAAGCTCTTGCATTTTGGGCAAAAAAAGTTGTATAACAGAGGCCCAACTGCTGCGAACGGCGACGAATCGATAATTGATGGTCATCATTAACACTGGCCGATAGAGCTGCGATATTTTCTTCAGTTCGCACTCTACGTAAGCGTGTTGGTGGTTTAATGTCCAACAATGTAAATTTGGTGCAAAATTTAGTCACAATAGCCCGAATAGCCGCTTCAGTGGGTCGATTAAACTATCCATAAAATGGAAGAAGCGCGCGATGATCTTTCTTAACAGAGCACGCATTTTGATAATAAAACTTGCAAGCGTTGTTCATTTGTAAGACGATTCATGGTTAAATTATAGACCAAACTGAAGATATTTGACAATGAAACAAAACACGAAACGTGCGTCAGCTGTTTAAACCAGTGTTGCCAAAAAGATAATAGCTAAAAAATCAACCTTTACAACAAGTAAGAATATTATAGTTGGTCTAGACTGACTACTATAGGATAGCCAACTAATTTCGACCACGATTCGCTGTTTTTCTTAACCAGAGGCCATAATTCTTCAACTGTGAGAAAGAAAAATTATTCTGAACATTTTATTTTGGGAAATAAGAAAATGATTTCGATCGAAAAATTTCGATAACGAATGCGGTGATTTGGATCCAGGTCCTTCAATTGGTACATTTTTATTTTTGAATTTTTTATTTCTTTATTTTTTTTATTTTTTTTTTGTTTATATTTTAAATTTACTTTGTTTATTTTTAATAAAATAAAATTTTTGAAAAATTATACATACATTTCTGTTTCCTTATTTGGATTTTAAATTTTTATTTAATTTCACATTTTTTCCACCATGTTTGACAAATTTCATTTCACATAAAACAGATTTCTTATGAAATTTGTCAAATTAACTTCAATTGATAAATACACTATAAGCAAATCGGTAGTCGACGCACTTCTAACTTTTAACTTTTATGAACTAACTATAAGCTAACTACAATGTAATGCAGAACTTCCCCAAAAATAGAAGCATGCATATTGTGTGCTTTCCCTAAATAGAAGCTTGCATATTTATTGACATTAGTTTAGTGACTTTTTCACTTGTTTTTGACATTTTCATTACAAAAATCAGTGTTTGTGCGTGCAGTTAGAAAGGTTAAAGTAAAATATTTTTTAATTTTTTTAAATTTTGATTATTAAAACAAAAATGAGTGGCACAAGTAAGAGAAATTTAAGAAGGCTATTTAAAAAAGAAAAAGAAATTTATTCAAATAAACTAATTTAAAAAAATGTAGTGGAAGCCACCTGCTCCTTTGCCGATTTGCAGTGTCAAAGTGAAAGTCGTACTGAAAATATTTGTATTAGCAATACTTTAGAAGGAGAACATGTAATAAAAAAACATTAATGGAACAAATCGGTGATTGGTACTATAAAAATAGGCCATCTCGCAAGTGTTTCGAAGAGCCGTGAAGTATTTTAGTTGAAGAAAATTTAGATGTGGCTTTGAGTGCAAACACATTTATTGGAAAACGGGAATACTAAAATATTTTTCTTGGTGTGTATTGTCATTTTGGTGAAAAAAACAACTATCGAATATTTCAAGTATCCTAAAGGATTGTCAAAAAATTGTGATCGATATTGTGGGCAATTTTGGCAAAAATTGTTGACTTTCCTAACATCCCTGTTTTCCCTATCGATGTTTACGTTGGAAAGAGTAAACCGTGTAATATCGATATTTTCCTAAGTGATTTGGTCACGGAGTTAAAATATTTAATTTAAGATTTAATTTTTTTTTACTGCAGTTTGTCCTAATAATATCTGAGCAATTCGACCGTTTATAGCCACACAGATAACAGGCTTCACATATATTGGATCAAAATCAATATTTGGTCGCCGATTCAGAAGTATCGAAAGTTTTTTCAGGAGCCATTTGATTCGTCTAAAATTTTAGGTACTTGTATAGTTGATCAGCATAACATGGGTGATGAAGAGACATTTGCTATAGAAGATACTGAATTGAAGTTTGCAGGAACTCCAAGTGGTAACGAATTTTTTTTAGTGCCACTCTTACACGGTGCAAATAATTGAAATTTAAAGAATTCATAAACATAAAATTCAAAATATAATACTAATAAACTTACAAATATAGATGTCACTTCCAAATGATAATCGTGTCACCAAGCTAGGTTTCAAAGCAGTTCCTCAATGTAAGTATTAACTAAAAATGTAAATAATTTGCTCTAATAAATAATGATTTTACAGATATCAAGGCCGCAGGTCACTGCGAAGGTTGTTACAACCTCAAACAACTGTTTGAAGAAAGATTTAAGGAAGTAAACAGTAAGATATTCCAAAAGTTAAATATGCACAAAGCTTAAATTAATTAATATTTATATAATTTTCAGATACCATACAAAACTTCAAGGTAACTTAAGGCAACACATTTTCCTAGTTTTACCTACTAATTTCACCATGCTTATTCCGTAACATATTTAATTTCAGAAATTATAGTCAAGCAAAATGATGTTATAATAAAGTCCCTGGCTGAGCAGAAAGTTTTGACTGAAAGGGTTCTTCACCAAGAAGTAACAAACAATAATGTGCGCACAGTTTTCCTCATAAAAAAAATTGGTGATTTGACTGAGCTAAAAAACAACACAATTAGTGAGGACAATCATGAACTTTATGTAGGTTTTCAAAATTTTATTTCACAAATTTTATACCTCCTAATATGCTAATAGATATTAGTATATATATTAATATATATTTCAAATAACTCCACGATTTAATGCTTTGTTAAGGTTAATATGATGAAGTCATTGTTAAAACGACGCCTGTCAAATACTTTAACAGATGTAATTTCTATGAATATCTGTCTAGAAATTAATATGGATGCAATCCGTGGCAAGAAGAGACTAAGGGACTTCAGAGTTTTCTTCCAAACTTTAACGGGTAACCTATATATTAACAAGTAAGAGTGTTAAATTCGGCTGTGCCGAATCTTTGATACCCTCTACCTCAAAATGTAAACAAAATATTGGAAAAATATGCATGCGTTTCCGGTTATATGACATAACTTCTCGTTTAATTTAGTTTTTGCTAATTAAATAGCTCACCCTAACCTCCATTGCAAAGGTAATGGTTGTGTAGGGTGGCTATATGCATTAAATCGTGCTAATTGGAGATGGCTGTATAGTTTCTTTTAACTGGCGAAATATTTTTTCATTGCGGCCATATAGGTCAGATGGAGTAACAAAATAATAACAAAAAAAAAAAAAAAAGCTCTCTCAACTTTTTTTATTAAAATATTGCCATATTTGGAAAACATAGAGAATAAATTTATAATAATAAATATTCAAATTAGGGATGCCAAACGCAAAAAACCAAATGTCCCAAACATTTTAAATAAAATAATTTGTTATCTTTATTTTCTGGAAAACTTCAAATTTTCATCCAAAAAAAATTGTGAAAATTTCTATATAAATAACATTCTCATCAAATTGCGTTTATTTATGTAACAATTTTTATGATCGCAATTCTTAAATATCATTTGAGGTTTTCTAAAATTCACTGAACTTAAATTAATGTTTTCTGTAGTCCGATTCTGTAAATTTCAACGATCCGACAATCGCAAAATATATCGACAGCTATTGTTGTTTGCGCTAAAGATTAAGTGATTCACTAAGTACATATGTACATCTTAACGACAGTCGACAAATCTATTTTTCTATTTATTTAAATTGTAAATGAGTGGCATCTCTGTCAAAATAAGCGAAAAACACAAAGCAGAATGGAAAAAACAAATTACTTCGTGTTTGACAGGATGATTTTATGTTTATGTTTAATATCTTTATTTTTTTACTAATATTTCTGTTTATTTATTTGAAAATGAAATAATGAATTGAATATGCTATTTAATTTTTTTATTTATAAAAAAAAAGTTTTTTAATAAAAGCAAAATATTTTCACAATTTTATGATTTTTATTTATGTATGACCACATTTCAACCTAAAAATTTAAGTTTTTATCGATTGAATAAACAACACAAAAATTGTTGTCGTTTAGATAACAACAGCTGACTTTAACAATAGCGAATATCGTTTAAAAATTTTACTAATAATTTTGCTTTTTCTTTTTTTAACGATTCGACTATCGCTAAAAGAAGTTACTGAAAAGCTATTAATTTCTCCTGAATGCCAATATTTATACCCTATACCACTATGTGGTTTGGGTATAATGACTTTGTGCTGCTGTTTGTAACAACCAAAAATATTTGACCTACACCCATCTTTAATTATATCGATCGAATCAGAATCACTATCTGATTCGATTTAACGATGTCCGTCCGTCCGTCCGTCCGTCTGTGTGTCCATGTAAAGCTTGTAATCAAACTGCAGGTCGCAAATATGAATATATTTTGATGAAATTTGGTATATGAGCTTTTATCGGCCATAGGATGAACGCTATTGAAATTGGTGAGAATCGGTCCATGTTCAGACCTAGCACCCATACAAATGACCCCTATGAAATCAACATATATTGCCATAAGATCCAAATTATCATACAAATCTTAGTCAAATTGGGTTTGTATGTACATATTACATCTATTAATTAGTAGTCCAAAAATGATCCCTATTGGACAACTCTTAGTCATAGGCCCCATATAGAGCTGCTTCCCGATCTTCACTTAAATCTATCAAAAAACTATAATTTTCTTACTTGTTTTTTTAATGTAAAAATTTTTTTAATGTAAACATATTTGGTGTTTTTTTGGAATTTGATGCAACTGATGTCTTCTAAATTTAAAATTATTATTTCCGACGTTTTGATATGATTTTCTGATATTCAATTAAAATTCTATAATTTATAATTGGAAATTTTAATTCCAGTTTTTAGAATTGATGTTTTCTAAAATTTGAATGGAAAATTTAAAAAGTGCAATTTTGTATTTATGTGAATAATAATGCTTTAGTAATTATAAACAATTTTTAAAAATTAGATGTAATCGCAATGAGATATTTTTGTAGGTAAAGCAGAATAATACTTCTATATAACTATGTAGAATTGTTTTGAAAGCAAAAAACTGATTGATGAACTCGGTAACTCTATTTTGTAAAGACAACAAAAAGTTAATATGCCAAACTTATGTTCATATTTGTAAAAGAATAATGAAAAAACATATGAAATATCTGTATGATATCTATTTGAAAATATTGACATTCATGTTAAAATAGAAAGAACTATTGCAAAGTTAATAAGAACAAAAATTATGGCGCCATCTACTGTGGCATAGTCACGCTGAGCAAAATGAAGTGACACTCTGTTAATGCAAAAGAAATGTATTTCCCCCACAACAAAATATTGCAGAACTGTATGTAAATAAAATAATATACCGATTTATTTCTAACATGCAGTTATTATGGATATACATATATAGAATATATGTATATTATTTGTATTATTTAATATGTGTTTGTATGTATATGTAAATATTACACACAAAAAATACAACATCAAACGTTATTTTTGTGTTTTTCTCTTTAAATAAATTAATACATAAAAATTTTTTTTGCTAAATTTACATTGTTTTTTTTTATTAACAACTAGGTATTTTAGCATTATTCGCTTTAGATGCTGGTGAATTTTTATTCCCTTTATATTAACTCGTAGTGTCTGCTTGTTGAAAAAATTTTGGATCGATTTTAACCCCTTTCCCGGAACCCAATCGATCTGAAACTTTGAAGGCAGGCTCGTGGCAATGACAGAAATGATCTAGTAAATTTTTTTAGTGATGCCAAAACAATGGAAACTTTTAAATTTTTCTACCAGAGTTGATAAAAAAAAATGTACAAAGTGTTAGTTTTTATTATATCATTACCACAACGACCACAAAAACAACAAGTCCAGCTATGACAACAATACAACATTTAGAATAACAACAAGAACAATATAGAAACATCATACTTTTTTAATTTTCCAGAGATTTCCCTGGACCTGTTCCACCGATTTAATGATTTTTGAAATAGAAGTCTTCCCATGAATTTGGAGAATCATTCTCACTTAAAATGATCACTTTAGCTATCCTATTGAGGTCGTGATCGTGACAAGAACAACATAGAAAATTATATTTTTTCAAGACTTTTTTTAGTTCTTCATTCAAATCTCGGGCCGTAATTGACCGATTTGGACGATTTAAAACAGCAAACTTTTCATGATGTTAATGAATCATATGTTATATCAGCGAGCACCCTAGCTGCCCGATTGATACCGCCATCGTGATTTCCACAGACGGACAGACGGACATCGCTATATCAACTCCGGTTGTTATAAGGATCACAAATATATATATTTTATGGGGTCCAAAACTTTTTTTCTAATTATTACAAACGGAATGACAAACTTATATATACCCTCTGCACACTGGAGTGGAGGGTATAAAAAAAAACCATTTCTCTATTTTTGTCTCTTGTGTTTCGTAATATATTTATTCATACTAGCAGATTCCAGCGCTCGAAATCCGAGTGGAATTTCTAGGCAGCTTTGTTTTTCAACTTAGCCAATTCAGAAACCAACACTTTTATGGTTTATTATTATTGTGAATGAAGATAACAAACTCATTAACAAACACATTAACAAATTTATTGAAACATATAGCATATGTATAATTCTACCCTATACCACTATGTGGTTTGGGTATAATGACTTTGTGCTGCTGTTTGTAACAACAAAAAATATTTGACCTAGACCCATCTTTTATTATACCAATCGAATCAGAATCACTTTTTGAGTCGATTTAAAAATGACCGTCCGTCCGTCCGTCCGTCTGTGTGTCCATGTAAACCTTGTAATCAAACTGCAGGTCGCAAATATGAATATATTTTGATGAAATTTGGTACATAAGCTTTCGTCGGCCATGGGGTGAACGCTATTGAAATTGGTGAGAATCGGTCCATGTTCAGACCTAGCCCCATACAAATGACCCTATGAAATCGACATAAATTGCCATAAGATCCAAATTATCATATAGATCTTACTCAAATTGGGTTTGTATGCATTTATTATTCCTATGGGACAACCCTTACTCATAGGCCCCATGTAGAGCTGCTTCCCGATCTTCACTTAAATCTATCAAAAAACAAAAATATTGCACTGATTCTTCTCAAATTTGATTTGTATATATTTTTGCAAAATACAAGAGACTTTACCAAACATAGTCGGGATGGGTCCATTTTTGGGCCTAGTCCCCATATAGATATAGCATCCGATATGAACTTTTTCATATCCACAGCCAAAAAAATTAATAAAAATGTTACTCAAATTTGATTTATGCTTATTTTATATATCCAATTAGTTGGACCGAAGAGATAGGGTATCGTATAGTCGGTCAAGACCGACTATAATTTCTTACTTGTTAATTTTACGTTATTTTTCTACATTCTCTTATCAGTGGGTAAGAGGAATTTTCAATTTTGGCAAAGTAATTCTTATTAACCGTTGTTATGAAATCGATAATTTTTTCATAACCTGTTTCTTCATGAAGAAGATATGTAGGATACCTCCAGGGCTTTTTATTTAACATTTTAAGACATTTGTTTTGTATAATTTGTAGGCGACAGTTGGCAGCGTTACTCCAAATAGGCCACGCGTATGTTAATATTGGCCTTATAACACTTTTGAAGAGCAGATTTTTGTTTTTGGGGTTTAGAAATGACCTTCTATTTAGTTGTGGCCATAATGCTTTAAATGATTTTATAGCTTTTTGGTACGTAGCCATAATATGTTGTTTAAAAGTAAGCTTTTTGTCCAAGACAACTCCGAGATATTTGACATCGTTAAGTACATTTATGTTATTATTTAGAATAAGAAGATGACGTCTTGGCAGTCTTTTGGGATATTTTTTGAATGAAAAAATTATTGCTTGGGTCTTGTTTGTATTAATTTTGATTTTCCATTTGTGGAAATATTTACAAGTCCCTTTTCCATTTTCATCAGGAGTGCAATTGTAAGTTGGTTTTAAGAAATTAACGCAGTATCATCTGCGTAATAAGCAATTTTTATATATTTTGGGACTTTAAAATCGGATGTATATATGGAGTAAATCAATGGCGACAAGACTGATCCTTGAGGTTACCCTGTGGTAATGGTTTTTGGAGATGATGTTTCATTATTAATCGCAACTTTAAAGTTTCTGCCGTGAATGAAATCTGAAATAAGTTTGCATATATATTTTGGTATATTTGCATCAAGAAGTTTAAATAAGAGGCCATTATGCCAAACGGTGTCAAACGCTTTTTCAATATCTAATAATATTAGATCCCTTGAACGTTTATTGTTATACCATATATCACTATGTGGTTTGGGTATAATGACTTTGTGCTGCTGTTTGTAACTACCAAAAATATTTAACATAGACCCATCTTTTATTATACCGATCGAATCAGAATCACTGATTCGATTTAACGATGTCCGTCCGTCCGTCCGTCCGTGTGTCCACGTAAACCTTGTAATCAAAGTGCAGGTGGCAAATATGAATATATTTTGACGAAATTCGGTATTTAAGCTTTTATCAGACATAGGATGAACGCTATTGAAATTGGCGAGAATCGGTCCATGTTCAGACCTAGCCCCCATTCAAATGACCCCTACGAAATGGACATAAATTGCCATAAAGATCCAAATTGTCATATAGATCTTACTCAAATTGGGATTGTATGCGTTTATTACATCCATTTATGAGTAGTCCAAAAATGATCCCTATGGGACAACTGTTAGTCATAGGCCCCATATATAGCAGCTCCCGATCTTCACTTAAATCTATCAAAAAACAAAAATATTGCACTGATTCTTCTAAAATTTTGTTTGTATATATTTTTACAAAATACAAGAGACTTTACCAAACATGATCAGGATCGGTCCATATTTGGACCTAGTCCCCATATAGATTTAGCATCCGATATGAACTTTTTCATATCTGCAGCCAAAAAAATTAATAAAAATCCCACTCAAATTTTGTTTATGCTTATTTTCTATATCCAGTTAGTTGGGCCTAAGAGATAGGGTCTCTAAACGCATGGTATAGGGTATCGTATAGTCGGTCTAGACCGACTATAATTTTCTTACTTATTTTTGATTTTATTTTTGATTCTGTTTATTTGGTGAGTAGTGATATGTCCTTTTTCAAATCCAAATTGTTCTATAGCAACAATAGAATTGGTCGTTACAAATTCACTAAGACGAGAATGTAGTATTCTTGCAAATATTTTACCCAAGTTACTTAATAGACTAATAGGTCTATAGCTATTTGGGTTATTTTTTGGCTTACTAGGTTTGTTTATGGCTATAACCTTAGCATTCTTGAAATGGTTTGGGAAATAGATGAGTTTGATATAGCTGTTAAATATTCTAACCAGTAATTTTAGAGCTTTGAGTGGTAGTTTCCTTAAAAGCAGTTTGGGAACATTGTCAAGACCAGGGGATTTTGAGGGTTTTATCGATGAGACAGTATTCATTACTTCTTCTAGAGATGTAAAAATTAATGATTCAGTACTAGGATTTTCCTTTTTAAAATTATTTACTGTTGTATTTATTAATGTATCCGCTGAGTGGTTGTAGTTCGAAGTGAGGTTATTTGCTTGGACAAATGTATTTGGATTTCAGTCTTGCCCTTATCAGATGATATTTTTGTATTTCCAATTTTAAAGTGAGAGATTTGATTTTTTCCCTTTCCTCGCAAGTTCCTGCTTATTTTCCAAAATGCTTTATCACCTGGTTTTAAATTGGATAATAATTGACACCATTTCTTATTCCGCTCCGAATCAATACTTTTATCAATCATGTTACTAAGAAATTTAGTACATTGATTATAAGAAGTTTGCTCGGCTATATTTGAAGATCGTTGGCTTTTTCTTTTAAAGCTTCTTCCTAGTTTAATATATTTCATAGTGCTTTCTGGTAATGAGTAATTATTTTGTTGAGTTATTTTAGGTGTGGACACATCCCTTGCTTCGAAAACTACATTTATAAATTTTTGGATTTCCTGATCAATCACTACCTTGGTATTGTATGTATCTGAATGTAACGTGATTTTATTGTCTAAAAAAATCATAGAAATGTTCCAGTTGGTTGCTCTATAACCATAATAATTAAGGTCAATCTGCAAGGCCATTGATCTTTTAAGTGTACATATAATGGGGCGATGGTCTGATGGTATTTCGTAATCCATTGTTTTTACGTCCATATTTAAAGCGGTATTGCTTAAAATAATATCGATTGTGGATGCTTCGCGGTTGTGTTGATGGGGGAATAGGGTTGGACTATTGGGATAGTGAATGAAAGAGTTGCTTTATTGCTGTAGGTTGTTGAGTGCGATTCCTGCAGTAGTATTTGAACGGTAATCCCAAGAACAATGTTTGGCATTTATGTCACCAAAAACTATATATTCTTTGGTGGAAGGTATTAGGTTCAAGATATCAGCACAGAAGTTATGGGTATATCTTGGTGAATATAACGAAGATACAACAATAGGTCTATTATTTATAACTTCAATTGAGATGTTTTCGATTGATGAAATGTTTGATATAAAGAGGTTTTTATGAGCGACAGATTTATGAATTAACAAAGCTACTTCTCCTCCTCTTGCATCTGTTCTGTCACTTCTATATAAATAATAATTTTTAAAATAGGGTCTATGGTTTTCTGAAAAAAATGTTTCATTCAAAGACGCTATTTTAATATTCTCTCGTTCAATTTTTTTTATTCAATTGTTTTAATTTAGAAAAGTCTGAAATGCCATTATCTTTCAAGTGAAGCATTTTGTATTCGCTTAAATTTATATAGTCCATGGGCGTATTTGACCATTGACATAACAACTTTGATTTGTTGTACTTTTGAAGTGCACTTATGCAAATCATCCATAGCTGTAGTGAAAATATCAAAAAGATCAAACTACAGGTCGCAAATATGAATATATTTTGATTAAATTTGGTATATAAGCTTTTATCAGTCATGGGATAAACGCTATTGAAATTGGTGAAATTCGGTCCATGTTCAGACCTAGTCCCCATATAAATGACCACTATGAAATCGACATAAATTGCATAAGATCAAAATTGTCATATAGATCTTAGTCAAATTGAGTTTGTATGTGTTTATTATATCCATTAATTAGAAGTCCAAATAAAATCCCTATAGGACATTGATGGGCACACAATTTTGTCAATTGTGTTAGTAAGCAAGAGAGAGTAAAAAATTATTTTAGTACACTCATAAATGACAGTTAGTAGTATAAGGCATGGTGTACAATATAATAATGTTTAATTTTTATCGATATTTCGGCAAATTTCGTTTGCCATATTTTAGAGAAATATAAATCATAAAAAAAATTATTACTACACATGAATCACAAAAATTAACAAATAAATAATTTTATTAAAAAAAAAAAAAATATCACTGAATATTTAATAATAATAATAATAATAATAATAATAAAAATAAAAATAATAATAATAATAATAATAATTAAATAAAATCTTCCACATTTGTACTTTTATGGCAGTTTCGAAGTAGTAAAATGTTTTTAATTGTGATGAAGACAATTTATTCCGTTGTTTAGAACAAATGAATTTCAAATCGGAAACAATTTGTTCGCAGAAATAAGTTGAGGGAAATAAAGATAAACAAATAAGAGAAATTTTTTTAAGTTCGGGATATACTTTGCCGTCCAAATTTTTCCAGAACTCTAAAACATTAATATTTTCTTGAACATTTACTTCGCTTCGAAGTATTATAAGTTCAGATTGTATTTGAAACTCAGAGTTTATTACATCGCAACTAAAAGGGTTTTCAAAAATATTTAGAAGAGGTTGAAAATTTTCAAAATCCTTAAACCTATCTTGAAAATTATGGAAAAGTGTTTCAAATATTTCTATATATTCAATTATTTCAACATTTTCCTGATTTCCAATAATAAGTAGAGTTTTTGGAAAGTTTGAGAAATCTCCGTCCTGAATTTGGCAAAGGAGTAAAAATAGTTTCGTTTTAAAATCGAAAAGGATTTTAGACAAATCACATATGCTTTTTTCTTTTCCTTGTAATTGTAGATTAAATTCATTTAAAAGCATAGTTGTATCAGCTAAAAAAGCTAAATCTAAAATAAATTTGTTATCTTTTAAATACTGTAATAAGCATTTATCTAAACCCTCTGCTTCTAGAAACTGTTTCACTTCTTCCCTTAAATTAAACAGTCTGTTTAAACAATCACCTCGGCTTAGCCACCGAACTTCTGTAAACATTTTCAAATCATTGTGTGGAGCATTTTTTATTTTTAAAAAGTTTACAAATTTTCTGTGAATAAGCGAGTGATGTCCGCCTCGTATTTTATTTATTATCTGCTCTGCAGTCTTCATAGCTGGGTGGGTACTTATAAATTTAGAGGCAAGAGCGGCCTGATGAATTATGCAGTGAAAGCTATTAATTCCAAAGTAATGTTTTTCCAACTGTCCTACAAAACCTTCGTACTTACCCTTCATAACATTTGCTCCATCTGTGCAAACGCCAGCGAATTTGTTACAGTCTATAACGGTAAGCAGTTTTTCGTTGACAACATCAAACAACAACTTACCTGTCACATTTCCATGAAATGTTTCAAGAGAAAACATTGCTTCATAAACATTATATTCTATGTCTACACATCGAACGCAAATTACTAATTGGCAGAGATCGTTAATGTCGGTGCTTTCATCTAAACAAATAGAAAAAAATTCGCAATTACTTAATTTTTCCCTAACCGCAAATTCAATAGATGTTCCTAATTTAACCGTTCGCCGAGCTAAAGTTCTACGGGACAAGGGAACAGATTCCATAAAATTAGCATTATAATTAAGTTTTTGCATAGTTTTTTTCAGTATTTCTTTAACGAAAATACCATCCGTAAAAGGTCTGCCGTGTCTGACAATATCTAAGCTTACTGAGCTAGAAATTTCCATTTTTAATTTATTGTCTACCTTTTTTTCTTTTACTTCCTCTTCTAACAAAAAACCCTTTAATTTATCAAAAAAAATTTGCTTATTTCTATTAAAAAGCTCTTCTTTTTCCTCTTCCTTTAGTTTATTCATATTACTATGAAAACAATCATAATGCCCTTTAATTACTTGTTGTCTATATTCCTTAAATGTTTGATAACATAAAAGGCATTGTACCTGACCAAATGCATTTTTCAACATACAATATTTTTTGAGTGTCATCATTAATTTATTTTCTCTAAACTTGAAAAAAACTACTAAAGCTTCCGTTGAACATGTGCATTCGTCAAGATCTCACAGACGACTAAACACAAGAGCATAAGAATGCATGTGTATAGGTATTTAACAATTGTTTAACTAAATGCCCATGAATGCTATAGGACAATTCTAAGTCATAGGCCCCATATAGAGCTGCTTCCCGATCTTCACTTAAATCTATCAAAAACAAAAATATTTCACAGATTTTTCTCAAATTTGGTTCGTATATATTTTTTCGAAATATAAGTGATATTACCGAATATCGTCAGGATCGGTCCATTTTTCGACCTAGTCCCCATATAAATATAGCATCAGATAAGAACTTTTTCAGCCAAAAAAATTAATAACAATGCCACTCAAATTTGGTTTATTTTCTATATAAAATTAGTTAGACCGAAAGTTCTAGACCGACTATAATTTTGTTACTTGTTTTTTCTTTATCTTGTTCGGCTATAACTCTAGAGCCATTGATATTTTTTCATTCCATTCTTAGCAAAATTGTAGCTAAGTTTTAAATTAATAATTATTATTAATACTAGGAGATACCAGCCCTCGTAATTCGAGTGCAAATTCTACGAAATTTTATTTAATAAATTCACAATTCAACACTTTTTTGGCTTATGAAAAAATAATTTTTCAATTCAACACAATTATTATTGTGAATGAAGAAAACAAATTAATTTTTGTTTTGCAAACACATTAACAAATGTAATAAACACACACATAGCATTGTATAATTTTATGTATATTTTATGTTAGTAGCAACTTTAAATGAGCAGATTTTAAAATCTGTAAGTCTGGTGGACAGCTAAAAAGAAACACCTTTCAAATAAGATACATTTGGTCAAAATCGGGAGAAAACTGTAGAACAAATCATCGGTCACAAGAAATCGCCTTACCTATTAATATAATAGATATCCACGTAAAAAAATAGAATAAAAATACTGAAGTATGTTTAAATTTAAATTTAAATCTGTTATATATATAATTTTATGGGAAATTAAATTCTCTTGTAAAACAGCTTAATTTTCAATAAGTCCGTGACTTTTAGAATGAAACACAGTTTTTTTTTGCAAAAAAAATTTTTTTTCTTCAACATAATCTCCTTTAGCTCAATACACTTAGTCCAACGTTTTTCCAATTTTTGTATCCCTTCCAAAAAATAGGATTTTTCGAGGCCCATAAAATTAGCATTTGTTTGATCAATGATTTCATCGATCAGCCGGTTCACCCATTGTTTAGACTGCTGCTTGGTCTCCGGAGTGTTGTAATGGATCCAAATTTCATCCACAGTTACAAAACGGTTAAACAACTCCAAACAATCCTTTTGAGTTTGTCACACGATTACGTTTATAGTCAATTGAGAGCAAACGCAGCACCCATCTTGTAGACAGCTTTCTTAAACCCAACTGATTATTTAAAATCGAAACCACACTGCCATATGAAATGCCTATGACATCAACAATCTCACGAACTTTTACTCTTCGATCGTGGATTTTTTCGACATTTTCGGGTGTATTGACCTCAATTTGCCGTCCAGAACGTTCAGCGTCATTTGTATTTGTGCGTCCACAACGAAAGTCAGTAAACCACTTTTTATACCCTATACCACTATGTGGTTTGGGTATAATGACTTTGTGCTGCTGTTTGTAACTACCAAAAATATTTGACCTAGACCCATCTTTAATTATCCCGATCGACTCAGAATCACTTTCTGAGTTGATTTAGCAATGTCCGTCCGTCTGTGTGTCCATGTAAACTTTGTAATCAAACTAAAGGTCGCAAATATGAATATATTTTGATGAAATTTGGTATATAAGCTTTTATCAGTCATAGGATAAACGCTATTGAAATTGGTGAAATTCGGTCCATGTTCAGACCTAGTCCCCATACAAATGACCCCTATGAAATCAACTTAAATTGCCATAAGATCCAAATTATTATGTAGATCTCAGTCAAATTGGATTTGTATGTGTTTATTCTATCCATTAATTAGTAGTCCATGTAGACCTGCTTTCCGATCTTCACCTAAATCTATCACCTGATGTAAACCCTGATATTATTAATGATTTTTTTATTTCGAATCAGTCGGTTGAGCCATTATCGAATGTTTTGAATGAGTTGGTTTATGCTGACAATAATTCTTTTTCATTTCAATGCATAGAAGAGAGGGATATCTTTTTAGCACTTCGGAAGATCAAATCGAATGCAGCTGGCCATGATGACATACCACTTAAATTTATTGAAATAATATTTCGTTTTATCTCTGTCCCATTAACGCACATTATAAATACAGTATTTATGACCTCAACTTACCCCAACTATTGGAAAATTTCGCGTGTGGTGCCGATTCTGAAAGATGGAAATTCAAATCAGCTAACCAATTTTCGGCCAATTTCAATGTTACCCATTTTTTCTAAAATTGTTCAACATTTGATGAAGGATCAGATGATGAGTTATATTAATCGTAATAATTTGCTTCTTTCGTACCAATCGGGTTTTAGACAAAATCATGGTACTACAACTCTTCTTATTGGGCTTACAGATTCTATAAGGCGAAAGTTGAATGAAAGGAAAAACAGTGTGTTGATTTCTTTAGATTTAACCAAGGCTTTTGATAAACTTCTGCACACTAGATTAATAACTAAATTATGTAATATGTTTAATTTTTCTAGTTGCCTGTAAATTGACATACTCTTATCTGTCGGAAAGGACGCAATTCGTCGCGGTGAAAGGTAGAATCTCGCGGACTTTGCAGGTTACAAGTGGTGTCCCTCAGGGATCTGTTGTTGGTCCCATTTTATTTATGATTTATTTAAACGACTTTTTTAATGTAATGGATGGTAACTTAGCAGAAACGTATGTATATGCGGATGACGTACAGATTTTATTTTCGGCGGAGAAACAGTTTTTAGATGTTTTAGAGGTAAATATTGAATTTTATCTTAACCAAGCTAGTCGGTGGATGAGTGAAAATGGGTTGGACATTAATTCAAACAAAACTAAGGCAATTTGTTTTGGGTTTGATCGTCTTAATTTGAATACATCTGCGGATAGAATTAGACTTAACTTCGTTTCGGAGATGAAATGTCTATGTATTTTTCTTGCATTTTGATTATGTTTGTGCGCGGGTAAATACCACCATTTGACGACTGTGGTCGCTTGACTTATGTTTGCCTTTGAATATGAGAAAACGTGTTGCTAGCGCTCTTTTGCTGTCGCATTTGCTTTATGCTATGGAAGTGTTTACAGGAACTAATGTCAGTTTATTGAGGCGTATCAACCTCACTTTTAATCGGATTGTTAGATACATTTTCAAGTTGAGGGCTAGGGCTCATGTCTCTAACTATGTGATGGATTTTCTGGGTTTTTCTTTTGAAAACTTTATTAAATTGAGAGTTTTATTATTGTTTTTTAAAGTAATTAGGAATAACTGTCCGGAATACATTGTATCGAGGTTTGAATTTTCTAGATCAAGGAGGAACCCGCAGGTAATCTGTCACCCAATATCTTTGTCTATATATGAAGGGTCTTTTCATGTTAGATTAACGAGGGTGTGGAATGCTCTTCCAAAGCACTTAAAACTGTTTGGGGTTTCTAATGCCACTTTTAAGTATAGGCTAGGGCAGCACTTCGATGAATAGTCCTTATAATAGTTTTGATATTGTTTAAAATAAACTTGCGAAAATTTCCCGATATGGTATTTAGTTTTTCTTTTACTTTTTTTTTTCTCTTATATATTATAATTTATAATTTTCATATAGCAATATTAATATATATATATATGTATATATAATTTTTTATTTTTTTTTTACCGTATAATATATAGTAAGTAGTATTAAAACCATATTTGGCCATAAGGGCTTGGTTTTGGAATTTGTAAATAAATAAATAAATAAAACAAAAATATTGCACAGATTTTTCTCAAATTTTGTTTGTATTTATTTTTTCAAAATATAAGTGACTTTACCAAATATGATCAGGATCGGTCCATTTTTGGACCTAGTCCCCATATAAATGTAGCATCCGATATGAACTTTTTCATATCTGCAGCCCAAAATATTAATAAGAATTCCACTCAAATTTGTTTTATGCTTATTTTCTATATCCAATTAGTTTGACCGGAACGAAAGGATCTATAAACCATGGTATAGGGCATCGTATAGTCGGTATAGACCGAGTATAATTTTCTTACTTGTAATTCTTTTAATTTTTTATTTCTTTATTTTTTGAATTTTATTTTTTTTAGTTTATATTTTAAATTTAATTTAAGTTTATTTTTTATAAAATAAAATTTTTACAAAAATTATACAATTCTGTGTCCTTATTTGGATTTTAAATTTTTATTCAATTCCACATATTTTTTCAACCATGTTTGGCAAATTTCATTTCACATAAAAAATATGAAATTTTTCAAATTAACTTCAATTGATAAATATGTTCAAATATTGAAAATTTTCAACTTTTGCGCTTTTGGAATTTAGATCTTTAAATTCTTTATACAAATTTTATCGTAAATTTTATCTCGCACGTGTATGATTATCAATTTTTGTATATTTTCAGAACTGCCACTCTTGCTTTCATGACTCCATTGCAGTTTGTACGTACTCTTTTATATATGATCCTAGGTAAAGGCTTCTCATTGGAAAAAAAAAACCGTTGATGACTTTTTTATGATTCTCATTATCTATGATCTATGATTATCATAATCTACGTCTCATTTTGTTCAAAGGTTATGTGACTTTACGTGAAAGTAATAGGACTTGACACTTTTTTCCGTTTTGGATTTTTATGAATTAAAAAAAAAATTTTTTTTAAATTTTTTAGGCGAAAAATTATTTTTTTTTTCTTCATACATTTATTTATAACTGCGAAACTAATGCTTATGTAGCGAAACGTTTATGAACAGATTAAATGAATTGTAATTCTTAATTTTGCTCAATTTGTTTCAGCAAAATCGGGCTAGTGGTTCTCGAGTTATGTCAATCAAAAGAGCCCAAAACGTGACAAATTCCCCTATACGATACTTACTAAGTTCAAATCGATATATCTTGATTCCTAGACGTGACCATAGACGTGATTCCTAGACGTGACGCCGGGACACGTATAACTTTTTTTTGAGAGATATAACTTTCCCTGGTTGTTTTATCCCATCCCGATCACTGACCCCTACCATTTGTCGCACAATGTTATAATTGGTTTGTAGCATTCATATGGTACTCGAACCTCACCTGCAGCTTTATTTAGTTTAACCTCATTGAGCATGGCTTTAATGTCGTTTATATTTATAGGACTATCTAATAAAATATCTTGTTTACCTATTGGTGCATAATATATATCTACTTCTATCGCTGGTGGGTTTAACAGTTTTTCAAATTATTCTTTAACAATTGATACGGTAACGTTAGAATAAATTTGGTAATCGCGATTTCAGATTTTGGGTACTAACTTCCAGTTGTTGGTAATAATCGGTATTACTTATATTACAGAGAGTTTTATATTTTTTTTCTGTGACTCAAGGTACATTTCTTTGTCTTCTGTATTTTTGGAGCAATTCAAAACCTTCATGTCCAGCTAGGTCTAAATATGCACCGGTTTTCAACTCCTGTCAATAGCAATTGTTATTGTATGGATAAAGTCATTTGTAGAAAATTTCATATCAGGAATTTTTTTACATTTCAAATATTAAGTACACTTTTTCTTGAAGGTAACAACTCTAACAATTTTATAAGTTGTAAAATCACACGAATTTATTTCACATTTCAGTTAAAAGGAAATCTCATTTTATAGTTTTATTAACTCTTAAAGTTACAGTTTAAGGAATTTTGAGCCATTTGAGGATATTTTGTGAAAATTTCGCTTATAAAATGAATCTATTATTGAATATATTGGCTAAGAAACTGAAGTTTTTATAAACCAATTTAATAACAAATCTTATTCGTATACAGTTAAACCTCCTACAACGCGGTTTCCTGTAACGCGTTTTCGCTACAACGCGGTTCCCAAAATGCGGACATTTTCTTACAACGCTACTCTTACAACGCAATTTTTACGAAAATTTTTTAAAATATTTACTATTTTAATTTGAAAAAGGTTTTCTTGCCCAAATAAAATTCTTTGCATTTTGTTCATACTTTGATACCTTTTTTTTATAGCATTGCCACCCTACACTTGAACATGTGTTTACAAAGTGACAAACAAATACGTAATTGTGTAGTCAACGACAAAATTAAAAAAAGGGGTTTCCCCGCGGTTCTAACATCACACAACGATTTATGCTACTTACATTTGATGTAATAATTTATTTTGTTAGTTTGTTATCGGCATTGCAAATAAAAGCATCAATCTAAAGCTTGTAAAAAATTGCGAAAAAATATTCAGTCTAATTCCAGTTAAATTATAAAAAATTTCTGAAACAGTTGTTGTTTTTTCGTAAAAGAGTTTTGATAAAATTATTTTAAGGTGAATAAGTAAGTTTCTTTTAAACCTAATTTATATGTTTGTATGTAACTTTATTTAAATGCAAATAAATTTTTAAATTTAGACACAAAAATGCCGAATGAAAAATAAACGCCGTTAAAACGAAAATTTTTATTTTGGATCGACTTCAAAATCAAGAGAGGATAAGTGATATTGCCAGACATTTTAACTTAAGTGAGTCAACAATAAGAACTATCAAACAAAACAAAGAAAAAATTAGAAGTTCGGTAGCATCTGGATCCTCTGTAGTAGCGAAAGTAACTGCTCGTCCTAGACCGCAGATAATGGAGAAAATGGAGCAATCGCTTATGGTGTGGATAGAAGACATGACAAAAAAAAAAAACGATTGCCCTTACATGTGAATGTAATGAAGCATAAAGCACTAAAAATATTTAATTATTTAAAGGAAACAGGACAATCGTCAATCGATGAAGACAATCATCAATTCGTAGCTAGTAATGGATGGTTTGGAAAATTCAAAAAAAGACATGCACTTCACAATTTAAAAATACAGGGAGAAAGTGCATCCGCAGACGCAGATGCAGCAGAAAAATATCCGGCAGAGTTCGAAAAAATTATTGAAGAAAATGGTTATTTACCTGAACAAGTGTTCAACGCCGATGAGACAGGCTTGTGGTGGAAAAAAATGCCTTCAAGAACATTTATTTCGAAAAACGAAAAAAGAACTCCTGGCTTTAAAGTTTCGAAAGATCGAATAACGTTATTGCTGTGCAGTAATGCGTCTGGTGATTTTATGACCCAGCCAATGTTTATTAACCGATCATTAAATCCAAGATGTATGAAACAATGCAACAAAAACAGCCGTTCAGTGTATTGCAGAGCCAACAAAAATTTATGCATGACTGCCAGTTTATTTAATGATTGGTTTTATCGTTGCTTTGTTCCTGACGTAGAAAATTATCTAAAAAAAAAAGAACTTAGCATTTAAAGTTTTACTACTTTTAGATAATGCGCCATCCCATTCGACTGATTTAAGTCATCCTAATGTTCAAATCGAATTTTTACCGCCCAACACGTCTTGATTCTTTACCGAATATTGAAATTATTGGTGTTATGTTAAAACTAAATCAAAAAAAAGTTTTTATTACTTGCTCCTACATACCTCCTGATTCTGATCAATCGATTTATAATGAACATTTTGAATCAATAAAATCAGTTGTAACAAAGGCTAACCCTGAAGATTCTATACTTGTTTTTGGAGACTTTAATCTGCCGTTAATATCATGGACATTTTTAATTGATTCTTTTTACTACACTCCTACGGTGTCAAATGAAGATAACGATAATTTCATAAATAATTTATCGGACTTGTGTCTTTTTCATATTAATGGTGTTCATAATGATCGTGAAAGGATTTTAGACTTAATTTATGTTAATGAGCCAATAAACTACTCTTTATCTCGCGCAGATCCTGTTACTTTACCAGAAGATCGTTACCATCCTACCATTGAAATAAACTTGAATTTGCCATTTGTTTCACAGTGTAAATCAAATAATAATAAATTATTATCTATTACATCTGGTTCTCCCACATCAATCGATACAACGATCAAGTTATTCTACGAAACTGTTCTATTTTATATGAATGAATGTATCCCGAAGTTTACTGTTTTCAACCACTCTGGCCCTCCTTGGAGCACAAAACAATTGTCGAGTCTTAAAAAATTAAAAAATAAACGACACAAAAAATATAAAGTGTCTGGTCTTTTATCTGATTATACGAAATATTCAGTTACACGTGCAGAGTATAATATTCTAAATACAAAACTTTATAAGAATTACATGGAAACTATGAAAATAAATTTGAAGAGAGATCCAAAATCATTTGATAAATTTGTAAAATCTAAAAGGAAATCTACTGGATATCCAACTGAAATGAAGTATCTTAATCGTGAATCCCGTGATGATGTAGTTATTAGCGATATGTTTGCTGATTTTTTTAGCACAACTTACTCTGATGTTCAATATGACATTTCAAACATATATCCATTTCCAGTTATGGAACATCAATCAATTTCATTTCCTTTTATAAAGACTTCGGATATCAAAAATAACTTAAAAACATTCAAGAATTCAACTAACGGAGGACCTGACGGTATTCCTAGCTGCATTTTAATCAACTGCGCCCAAACTTTGGCTGTTCCATTATGCATTTTATTTAATTCATCCATTAAACATGGGTATTTTCCTACATTATGGAAAGATTCATATATTATTCCTTTATTTAAATCTGGAAACAAATCGAATGTAGCTAACTATAGAGGAATAGCTAGGCTTTTTGCTATTCCCAAATTATTTGAAAAATGTTTAACGGATAATCTCTGTCATCAGGTTTCTTCTATAATATCACACTCACAACATGCTTTTCGTAAGGGGTGCTCTATTTCAACTAATATTTTACAACTTAACACTTTGGTAAATCGGGGTTTCGTCAATGGGCTACATACCGACGTTATTTATACTGACTTCAGTAAAGCTTTCGATAAAGTAAATCATGATCTTTTACTCAAAAAATTATATTTGATGGGCTTTACAGCAAACAGCATAAGCTGGATAAAATCTTACTTGATCAACAGAAATCAACGTGTTTATTTTAATAATACTACTTCAAAGAATATTATAGTTAAATCTGGTGTGCCTCAAGGAAGTCATCTTGGACCAATTTTATTTACTCTTTTTATAAATGATCTACCAAGTATAATAAAAGCCTCAAATGTTCTTATGTATGATGATGATGTCAAGATTTTCTTAAGCTATAAGAATTATTGTGAACAAATTCACCTACAACATGATCTAAATATTTTTTATAGATGGTGCCACATAAATTTAATGGAATTAAATTTAAAAAAATGCAAACACATGCACTTTACTAGAAAATTAGGTGAATTTGGTTGTTACAAATTTGGAGATTACCAGTTGGAGCAAGTAAATAAAATCCTGGATCTGGGTGTTCTTTTAGATGCCAAATTAGAGTTTGTTCAACACATTTCGATGATAATTATTAAAGCACGTGGTGTACTGGCCTTCATTAAAAGATGGGCAAAGGAATTCAATGACCCTACAGTTACCAAACAACTATACATCTCCCTAGTAAGACCAATTTTAGAATTCGGGTCTGTTATTTGGGATCCACTATCTAATATTCGCAGTGCCAAAATTGAATCGGTCCAGAAGCAATTTCTCCTTTTCTGCTTAAGACGTTCTTATCCAAGTTTTGTCAATCTGCCATCATATACAATTAGACTTTCTCAAATTAAACTGCCGTCTTTAAAAAGCCGAAGAACAATGCTTAATGTTATGTTTTTATTTAACTTAATTCGAGGCGACATATGCTCAAACTTTCTTATATACAACATCTCCATGAACGTTCCGGCACGGTCAACACATTTTTACACTCCACTGTTTATCCCAATCAGTCGTCAAAAGTTTGCCGATGCTGATCCATTTAGAAGAATTTGCCATGATTTCAATGATCTATACAATTTAATTGATTTTTCTTTAAATGATGATATTATTAAATGCAATATTATATTATTTTTAAATACATGATCTCAAATTTTTGATTTAAGGATTTGTATATATTATATTTTTTTTTGTCTGTATTATACTTAACAGTCTGTAAGGTTTTACCATAGACTTAATAAATAAAAAAAAAAAAAAAAAAAAAAAAAAAAAAAAAAAACACCACATCGCTATTACAGCCTTTAGATCAGGGCATAATAGCAGCATTCAAAGCTTACTACATTCGGAAATCCTTTGAGGTAATATTAGAGAAGATGGAGTCAGCAAATATTACGGTTAAAGAAGTCTGGAAACAATTTACAATTTTAAATTCCGTTGAAATTTTTGATGCGTCACTTAAAGAAATTCGTCCTTCAACACTAAAAGCTTGCTGGAAAGCACTAATACCGGAATTTGACGTTCAGGGCACTGTTTCTACACCAATAGAAGATGAATATAGGAACATAGTGAGATTGGCGCATGCAGTAGAAGGCTGATATTCAAGAATTAATTGCG
Organism: Cordilura impudica; assembly: GCA_963682025.1. Taxonomy (NCBI): domain Eukaryota; kingdom Metazoa; phylum Arthropoda; class Insecta; order Diptera; family Scathophagidae; genus Cordilura; species Cordilura impudica. Next base: position 43,810,020 of record OY821517.1, read on the forward strand.
GACGACGAAATAAACGAAGCAGATTTTGTGACAATGACAAATGAAGAATCTGTTGGAGATAGCTCTGACGATCTTTCCGATGTTGAAAATAAAAACTTTTCACTAAAAAATATCGAAAAAGTTTTAAATATGGCAAAGCAGTTGGATGAATAGTTTTTGGAGAACGACCCTTTAAGTGACAGAGCAGAAATATTTAAACGAAATCTTCAAAACAATTTAGCTCCCTAACAAGAAATTTATAAAGATTTGCGAAATAAGAGCGAACAAACTTCAATGCACGATTTTTTCAAACCAATAATCGTCGAAAGGATGCCCGAATATGATAATGGATCAAGCTCAGATTTTGAACTAGTACGAACAAAACGTTCGTAACAAATCATACTAAGTGATGAGGAGGAGTAGAAAGTTATCGTTCTGTTTTGGCTTTATTTTATTAAATCTTTCAACTTGAATATTTTACGTAGAATTGAAATTTTATTTTATTTTATTTTGTTTTGTTTTGTTTTTGTTTAAATAAATGGAGTGTTATTAAATTACATAATATGTATGTTATTATGACTCAACAAATAAATACACAAAATTATATTAAGCACATATTTTTACTATACAAATTCCAATATTTTATTGAAAATTTTTTTACTTTGGAACCAAACTCTGAGAGTCTCCTACAACGCGATTTCGTATAACGCGGAGTTTTTCAGGAACCTATTCACCGCGTTGTAGGAGGTTTACCTGTATTCGCATTTGTATGTATGTACTCGTATGTGCATTTAATAACTTTAAATAGCTTCTTCAATTAGAACAAATAACGAATGACTTTAATACAAAAACTTAGGTTTATTGGTTTCCACATTCTTGTCGTTTTACCCTCACGTATCTGAAATTAATTCTTAATGTTTTAAGTTTATGTTTTACTTAAAAAAATAGAAAAAAATGTATAAAAAAAAATTCATATAATTTATTTTTTATTTCTCTTCTAAACATCACCATAAATCGAATAAAGACGTGATGTTAATAACGAATTTAAATTTACCAAGAGGTCTTTTTTTATTATATTTTTTTTTTACCCCAGGGGTTTAACCAAAAATATGTTTGCAATAATAGTATAAATAGGAACCATCATAATTTATATTATGTTTTTTTGTGTATGTGAGTGTTGTTTTTTTCTTTATCCATTATTTCCTAACGACCTTGAGAAAATAGGAAAGCGATGTTCTTTTATAACATTTAGGGGGCGAAAGTTTTTTTTTTTTTTTTTTGGATATTTCTTTAAAAGAAATCTGAAAGGCTAAAAATGAAGTTAAATGTATAATTGAGTATTTGGCTAAAGTTCGGTAATAATAATGCTTTTAATATGAAATATTAATCATATGAAACTAAAAGGATTTTACATTTTCCATAAAAATGTTGAAATCATGTTTATACAAGTTTTAGGTAATCTTAGCCTTCTTTCATTAATCATGCGGATTTATTATTTTACGATGTATGAAAGAAAAAAATAAATAAAATATTTAAACGTTTAATACAAAATACTTTACACTAAGAATAAGATTTCATATTTACACAATGTTATAACTTCTTAAGAATAATAGAGTGTTTTGGGTAAATCTTTCAAAACATGTTAAAACTTTGCGTAAAACATTTTCAAAATCTTTTATGCTGCCTTCCATATAAAATTCTTATTCATAAATATTTCATTTTAAATCATTTTTGTTTTCTTTTTTTTTATGCTATTGAGGTAATGTTTTAATAACTATCTAACATTATTTTAAGTATTCCCCTAATACCCATTAGTGAATTTTCACTACATACTACGGCATCAAAAATTTACACCAAAAAACCTATAATGCTTTCAATTCATAGTCATCATGAAGAAAAAAGATGTGTCTGCTGCACGAACATTAAAACAATCAAAATTATTTTTGATTTCAGTTTCTTTTCAGTTTGAATTATGAATCCCTTTTGACTCATTTCGCTTTTCATACTTTTAGCTTTTTTTTTTTTTACTATTTAACTCAATATTTCAACACATTGTTTTTCACGTTATATTTCTGTACTACAATTTTTCTAACGTACTTCATACATTCTTATGGCTTTTGAAACTTACGATTTGCTTTATTCTTTGTTCTAATACTGAAGTACAAAATCAGGAAAAAAAAAAACATGTAGAGAATCCATACTTTTGTTCTTTTTACTTCGAGTTATATTTATTCCTTTGTTGCATGAGTTGAACTGCATGCATTTCTTTCAGTCGTGATAAAGCAAATAATATTTAGTACAGGTTCATATGTATAATGGTACTAATACACCATTTTCAATTCAACTTAAGAACAGTCATTTGGCACAAGGAAAGTGTTTATTTTTATTAAACTCTTTATTTTAACTCATACTCTCCGTCTGTCGTGGGACAACCCCATTCCCCCTCATTCGATCGATCTGAAACTTGGTCCATATACTAGCTGTACAGAAAGATCAACTTCGACATAGTCACGCACAGTCACCCATAGTCACGCACAGTCACGGAGAGATTAAAACCCAACTTCCCCTCATCCGATGGATCTGAAACTTTGTCCACAGATTTGCTGTGGCCAAAGATTTGTTTTAAGATAGTCACACATAGTCACGCACAGTCACGGAGATATTCAAAACTCATATGCATAAGGCTTTGACGTTTTGAAGGACATTTCGAAAGAAGACATTCGATCGATCGTACATTATCGATTGCCATCATCACAAATTTCAATACTACCACTTATACGATATCGAATGCCGTGATTTCAAAATGAGAAAATTCGATCAAGTTCACTCGATCACAAGTGCGACGATTAGGCTCTAGATTATATTTTTTGAATGCTGCTTTATCTTTATAAAGAATTAAAAAATCTAATTTTAATGTCAAAGTGCTTGATTGACGGCTCTGTTTATATTAAAAAAAATCTGTATTAATAGAGAGGTAAAGACGATATTCGTTATTATTAGAATAATTTTTTGATGTGTAAACATCTATACGAGCAGGGGGGTAAATTTCTATTTCACAATATAATCACAAAAACAGCGTAACATGTGAGACGTAAGATAAAATCGTTGTTACATGATTGTATTGGTGAAAAAATTAACATATGAAATAACCTGTTTTGAAAATGAAAAATGAAAAACTAAAAATGAAAAATAAAAAATGAAAAATGAAAAATAAAATATGAAAAAGAAAAAATGAAAAATAAAAAATGGAAAATGGAAAGTTGAAAATGAAAAATGAAAAATGAAAAATTAAAAATGAAAAATGAAAAATAAAAAATTAAAAATGAAAAACGAAAAGTGAAAAATGAAAAATGACTAATAAAAAGTGAAAAATGAAAAATCAAAAATGAAAAATAAAAAATTAAAAATTAAAAAAAAAAAATTAAAAATAAAACATGAAAAATATAAAATGAAATATGAAAAATGAAAAACTAAAAATTAAAAAAAATTAAAAATGAAAAATGACATATAAAAAATTAAAAATAAAAAATTAAAAGTGAAAAACGAAAAACGAAAAATGAAAAATGAAATATAAAAAAGAGAAAAATGAAAAATAAAAAATTTAAAATTAAAAATAAGAAATAGAAAATTAAAAATAAATAATGAAAAATAAAAACAGAAAAAGGAAAATTGAAAAATGAAACATGAAAAAGAAAAAAATGAAAAATGAAAACTAAAAAATTAAAAATAAAAAATGAAAAATAAAAAATGAAAAATAAAAAATGAAAATAAAGAATTAAAAATGAAAAATTAAAAATGAAAAATAAAAAATCAAAAATGTAAAATGAAAAAATGGGAAACGAAAAATGAAAAATAAAAAACAAAAAATGAAAAATAAAAAATGAAAAATAAAAAATTAAAATTAAAAAATTGAAAATTAAAAATGAAAAATAAAAAATAAAAAAATGGAAAACGAAAAATGAAAACTAAAAAATGAATAACGAATAAAAAAGAATAAAATAAAAATTAAAATAAAAAATTAAAAATGAAAAACGAAAAATGAACAATATTTGTATTTGCATTTGTATTTACTGAAATTGTGACCAGTGCAGTAAGATATAATATCTTTTAGATTTAGCACTAGAAAAACTTATAATGGCACACACATAAAAAATGTAAAACAAAAAATGAAAAATTAAAAATAAATAAAAAATGAGAAACTAAAATGAAAAATGAAAAATAAAAAATTAAAAATAAAAAGTTATAAGTGAAAAACGAAAAATGGAAAATGAAAAATAAAAAATGAAAAATTTAAAATGAAAAATAGAAAATTAAAAATGAAAAATAAAAAATGAAAAATAAAAAATGGAAAATAAAAAATGAAACATGAAAAAGAAAAAATGAACAATGAAAAATTAAAAATGAAAAATAATAAATGAAAAATTAAAAAATGAAAATAAAGGATTAAAAATTAAAAATTAAAAATAAAAAATCAAAAATGTAAAATGAAGAATGAAAAATAAAAAATGAAAAATGAGAAACGAAAAATGAAAAATAAAAAATAAAAAATTAAAAATGAAAAATTAATAATAAAAAATTAAAAATGAAAAATGAAAAATGAAAAATAAAAAATGAAAAATAAAAAATGAAAAATAAAAAATAGAAACTAAGAAGTGAAAAATAAAAAATAAAAAGTAAAAAATAAAAAATGAAAAATTAAAAATGAAAAATTAAAAATGAAAAATTAAATATAAAAAATGAAAAATAAAAAATGAAAAACGAAAATGGAAAAATAAAAAATTAAAAATAAAGAATTAAAAATGAAAAATTAAAAATGAAAAATAAAAAATGAAAAACGAAAAATGAAAAATGAAAAATAAAAATGAAATATGAAAAATAAAATATGAAAAATAAAAATGAAAAATAAAGAATTAAAAATGGAAAATTAATATGAAATATTAAAAATGAAAAATTAAAAATGAAAAATAAAAAATGAAAAATAAGAAATGAAAAATGAAAAATGAAAAACGAAAAATGAAAAATAAAAAATGAAAAATAAAAAATGAAAAATAAAAAATGAAAAATGAGAAATAAGAAATGAAAAATGAGAAATTAACAATTAAAAAAAATTAAAAATGATAAATAAAAAATGAAAAATAAAAAATGAAAAATAAAAAATAATAAATAAAAAGTGAAAAGTGAAAAATGAAAAATAAAAAATGAAAAATAAAAAAATAAAAATAAAGAATTAAAATGAAAAACTAAAAATAAAAAAATTTAAAATCAAAAATGCAAAATGAGGAAAGAAAAATAAAAAATTGAAAATGAAAATTGAAAAATTAAAAATTAAAAATAAAAAAATTAAAAATAAAAAATTAAAATTTAAAAATGAAAAATAAACAAGTAAGAAAACTATTGTCGGTCTAGGCCGACTATAGGATACCCTATACCATGCGTTTAGAGACCCTACCCCATAGGCCCAACTAACTGGACATAGAAAATGAGCATAAACCAAATTTGAGTGGGATTTTTATAAATTTTTTTGTCTGCAGATATGAAAAAGTTCATATCGGATGCTATATCTATATGGGGACTAGGCCCAAAAATGGACCGATCCTGACCATATTTGGTAAGGTCTCTTGTATTTTACAAAAATATATACAAACAAAATTTGAGAAGAATCAGTGCAATATTTTTGTTTTTTGATAGATTTAAGTGAAGATCGGGAAGCAGCTCTATATGGGGCCTATTACTAAGAGTTGTCCCATAGGGATCATTTTTGGACTACTGATTAATGGATTTAATAAACACATACAAACCCAATTTGACTAAGATTTATATGATAATTTGGATCTTATGGCAATTTAAGTCGATTCCATAGGGGTCATTTGTATGGGGGCTAGGTCTGAACATGGACCGATTCTCACCAATTTCAATAGCGTTCATCCTAAGGCCGATAAAAGCTTATATACCAAATTTCATCAAAATATATTCATATTTGCGACCTGCAGTTTGATTAAAAGCTTTACATGGACACACAGACGGACGGACGGACGGACATCGTTAAATCGAATCAGATAGTGATTCTGATTCGATCGGTATAATAAAAGATGGGTCTAGGTCAAATATTTTTGGTAGTTACAAACAGCAGCACAAAGTCATTATACCCAAACCACATAGTGGTATAGGGTATAAAAATGAAAAATGGAAAACGAAAATGAAAACTAAACAAGTAAGAAAATTATAGTCGGTCTAGACCGACTATACGATACCCTATACCATGCGTTTAGAAACCCTATCTCTTAGGCCCAACTAACTGGACATAGAAAATAAGCAAAAACCAAATTTGAGTGGGATTTTTATTAATTTTTTTGGCTGCAGATATGAAAAAGTTCATATCGGATGCTATATCTATATAGGGACTAGGTCCAAAAATGGACCGATCCTGATCATGTTTGGAAAAGTCTCTTGTATTTTGCAAAAATATATACAAACCAAATCTCAGAAGAATCAGTGCAATATTTTTGTTTTTTAATAGATTTAAGTGAAGATCGGGAAGCAGCCCTATATGGGGCCAAAGGGATCATTTTTGGATTACTCATTAATGGACGTAATGAACGCATACAAACCCCAATTTGAGTAAGATCTATATGACAATTTGGATCTTATGGCAATTTATGTCGATTTCATAGGGGTAATTTGTATGGGGGCTAGGTCTGAACATGGACCGATTCTCACCAATTTCAACAGCGTTCATCCCATGGCCGATAAAAGATTATACACCAAATTTCATCAAAATATATTCATATTTGCGACCTGCAGTTTGATTACAAGCTTTACATGGACACACAGACGGACGGACGGACGGACGGACGGACGGACGGACGGACGGACGGACATTGTTAAATCAACTCAAAAAATGATTCTGATTCGATCGGTATAATTAAAGATGGGTCTAGGTCAAATATTTTTGGTTGTTACAAACAGCAGCACAAAGTCATTATACCCAAACCACATAGTGGTATAGGGTATAAAAATGAATAATGAAAAATTAAAAATGAAAAACAAAAATAAAAAATGGAAAACGTTGATTGCTATAAGTGATATATAGATGTCGCTTTTTGTTTGATTTTAAAAAAGTATCAAAGAAAAAATCTTTAGTTACTAGATGTTTACACATCTCGCCTGTGATCGGACTCACATTCGTTTTTTTTAATATAAATTTTTGATAAACTTATGGGGGACATTTGTATTGGGGTTATCTGAACATCAACCGATTTCACAAATGTCAATATAGACGGACATACGGACAAAGAACGCACTTTTTAAACCGATCGCCATAATAAAGGGTGGATCCAAGTCAAGTATTTTTGACAGCTACAGAGTGGTATAGATTGTGAAAAATATTAAAATTCAATACTAGAATGTTCACAATTCTAAAATTTTATAATGGTGTAGTACACACGAGGACTTACACAATATTATCCCTGAATGAATTGTTTTTGTACATAGAACACAAACAACAAAACAAAAAAAAAATATCTTAACTCAACTTATTTGTTGGAAAATGATGCCATCACGAATGTAAAAGTATTTGTATGTGTTTTTCTATGTGTGTGTGTGTGTGCGTATGTTTGTAGGTGTATGCATAAGAATGCATAAAATAACAAGCCAGCAACGTTTGCAATCTGATTGTAGTCAAGGTATGGGTATTAAAACAGTGTTATCCTGGGGAATTGGAGCATTATAAATAATGTACTGCTGAAATGTGGTTATTGATAATTAAGCCAGTTAAATGTGAAATCATGATTTACTATTGCAAATTGGTTTTGCATTATTTTTATGGTAATATGAAAGCAATTCTTTGTAATAAATCCATTGAAAGCTTAAAGTCAATTATTATATATGAGAAAAAAAAAAACTGAAAAAAATTTCGCCATTTGTTATAATAAGATTTTTACTGCATCACTGATGAATGTATTCAGCGATACCCATCTTGATAATTTGCACAAAAATAAATTGAAAACTTGCATTTTTTTTAAAATAAATGTGTTTCTATCCAATAAGAAAAAGCTAATAATAAAAAAATTAAAAACAGATTCATAGCCAAAAACTGAATGAAATTGTTATAAAAACAGAATCAAGTTGGTTTTTAATGACATTTTGAAGTGGTTTTTGATAATTTTGTTTTATAAATCAAATAAATTAAAAACAAATTCAAAATTATTATTTTTTAAATTTTTACATAAAAAACAACTGATAGTTTTATTTAACGCTTTTAACAAATTCCCCAAAGAAGAAGTTTAGAAAAGTAGAGAAACTTAGTTAGTCTCTCATAAGAGCTCAGTAGTTTTGTAAGGTATTGAATTCTAATATATTCCTGAGCTGCAGTTGGGGTTTCTGCAGGTTTATATTTGCTACTTCATACTTGTCTTAAATTTCCCATTTGAAGCGAAACAGAAAATTGTAAACTGTTTCTAAAGTAAGAGAATTTATGATTATCAAAACATATTCAGGCAAAAACATTTTTAATTAAACTTTTTCTAAGATTTTGTTAATCTTCTTGTTAATTGAATATTGGCAAATAATACTCACTTCAGTTCCAAAATATTCTTGAAAGTTTTAACTTCTACTAGGAGGTATTACAGAAATGAAATTTTTTTTTTTAATTTTCCAAAATTGTGAGAGAACTAAAAATGGGCAAAAAAATATGGAAAAACATCAAAAATTGGAAAAAAAAAAATATGAAAGCGATCCATTTTGGCATTAGTTTTTATTTATTTATTAGATACAAAATTAGAATAAATTTACAAACAAATATTGACCTCATAGCGGTTTGTCTTCCTTTTGTTGTGTAAAATTTCAAAATTTCGGAGCAAAACTTAAGAAGATACAGCGTTTCCAGCGACCGGCCTCATACGGTATATCTATAATAATGGGCAAGGCGATTTCTTGTGACCGATGTTTTATTCTACCGTTTTATCCCGATTTTGCGAAACGTATACTATTTTAAAGTATTTCATTTTAGCTGTTCACCAGATTTATATATTTTTAAATTTTTTTTTCTTTATTTTGAATAAATTGCATTTAAAGTTGCTACTAACACATACATAAAATTATACATATGATATGTGTGTTTTATTAAATTTGTTAATATGTTTGTTAATGAGTTTGTTATCTTCATTCACAATAATAATACACCATAAAACTGTTGGTTTGTGAATTGGCTAAGTTGGAAAATAAAGCTGCCTAGAAATTTCACTCGAATTTCGAGCGCTGGAATCTGCTAGTCGTATATAAATCAGTTTTTAAAAAACTTTAAATCGATTTTCTCGCAAATAAATGGTCCAAGTCCATGAACATCATAACTCGAAATCTACTTGCCCGATTCTTTTGAAATTTTACACACTATATCTAAACATTAATCATCAGGAAATCAAGAATTTTTTTTATTTTCCATTCTCTTCCCCCTTTTTTAACAACAAATTAACGAAATTTTATAGCAAAAATCGTGTTTTTCACTTCAAAATGCTGCAAAAAAATTAAAAAAACTCTTCGACACTACCACAGGAAACATGTCACATTTTAAACGCATTTAGATTTTTTTATTTCACATGATCCAGTAACGAGTTATGATGTTCACCGGAAAACAACAACAACAATACGGACTTATTTATGAAAATTTTTAATTGAAAATTTTTTCAAATATTCTTCGAATGTTATGCTAGAAGGTGTATATAAAATAAATAATCCAGCATTATTCATATCTTCAAAAAAGAATTATGAAAACACGACTTTTTTTAACCTTTAAAACCTTAAAAAAACAATGGAATTTCATCAAAATCAGTCACGACCACCGCCAACCGTCTATGCAATCCAAATCGCATAAAATTTTTCCTATACAAGCAAAAGTCTTAAAATTTGGTAAAATCTAGAAGAAAAAGAAAACAAGTAAGAAAATTATAGTCGGTCTAGCCCGACTATACGATACCCTATACCATGCGTTTAGAAACCCTATCTCTTCGGCCCAACTAATTGGACATAGAATATAAGCAAAAACCAAATTTGAGTGGGATTTTTATTAATTTTTTGGCTGGAGATATGAAAAAGTTCATATCGGATGCTATATCTATGTGGGGACTAGGTACAAAAATGGACCGATCCTGATCATGTTTGGTAAAGTCTCTTGTATTTTGCAAAAATATGTAGAAACAAAATTTGAGAAGAATCAGTGCAATATTTTTGTTTTTTTAATAGATTTAAGTGAAGATCTGGAAGCAGCTCCATATGGGGTCAAAGGGATCATTTTTGGAGTACTCATTAGTGGATGTAATGAACGCATACAAACCCAATTTGAGTAAGATCTATGTGACAATTTGGATCTTATGACAATTTACGTCGATTTCATAGGGGTAATTTGTATGGGGCTAGGTCTGAACATGGACCGATTCTCACCAGTTTCCCATGGCCGATAAAAGCTTATATACCAAATTTCATCAAAATATATTCATATTTGCGACCTGCAGTTTGATTATAAGGTGTACATGGACACACAGACGGACGGACGGACGGACGGACGGGCATTGTTAAATCAACTCAGAAAGTGATTCTGATTCGATCGGTATAATTAAAGATGGGTCTAGGTAAAATATTTTTGGTTGTTACAAACAGCAGCACAAAGTCATTATACCCAAACCACATAGTGGTATAGGGTATAAAAATCATGTGAGTCCGATCACAGCAGAGATGTGTAAACAGCTAATAATTAAAGATTTTTTTGTGGCATTTTTATTTAAAAATCAAACAGAAAGCGTCATCTATGTATCACTTGTAGCAAACAACTGCAGGGGCTCCGCTAATATAAAAATATTTATTATTATTTATTATTTCAACTGGTTAATTTTTAATATTTCATTTTTCTTTTTTTATTTTTCATTTTTATTTTCCATTTTTAATTTTTTATTTTTCATTTTCATTTTAATTTTTCATTTTTTATTTTTTACTTTTCATTTTTAATTTTTCATTTTTCGTGTTTCATTTTGCATTTTTATTTTTCATTTTATATTTCATTCTTAATTTTTTATTTCTCATTTTTCATTTTTTTTTCATTTTTCATTTTTTATTTTTCATTTTTAATTTTTTGTTTTTAATTTTTCATGTGTCGTTTTATGTTTTTAATTTTTAATTTTTAATTTTTTATTTTTTATTTTTTATTTTTTATTTTTCATTTTTAATTTTTAATTTTTAATTTTTAATTTTTAATTTTTAATTTTTAATTTTTAATTTTTAATTTTTAATTTTTAATTTTTAATTTTTAATTTTTAATTTTTATTTTTCATTTATCCTTTTTAATTTTTAATTTTTTGTTTTTCATTTTTTATTTTTTATTTTTCATTTTTTATTTTAATTTTTTATTTTTAATTTTTTATTTTTCATTTTTTATTTTTAATTTTTTTTTTATTTTTTTTTTTCAGTTTTTATTTATCACCACCGCCAACCGTCCATGCAATCCAAATAGCATAAAATTTTTCCTATACAAGCAAAAGCTTTCAAATTTGGAAGAAAAAAAAATCATGTGAGTCCAATCACAGGAGAACTGTGTAAGCATCTAATAATTAAAGATTTTTTGTGGCATTTTTAAACATCAAACAGAAGGCGTCATCTATGTATCACTTATAGCAAACAACTGCAGGAGCTGCGCCGGTACAAAAAAATTTATTATTATTTATTATTTCAACTGGTTAATTTTTAATATATCATTTTTCTTTTTTTCTTTTTCATTTTTTATTTTCCATTTTAATTTTTTTTTTTTCATTTTTCATTTTTTATTTTTCATTTTTTATTTACATTTTAATTTTTCATTTTTTATTTTTTATTTTTGATTTTTCATTTTAATTTTTCATTTTTCGTTTTTCATTTTTCATTTTTCATTTCTCATTTTTCATTTTTCATTTTTCATTTTTCATTTCTCATTTTTCGTTTTTCATTTTTCATTTTTCATTTTTCATGTTTCATTTTTCATTTTTCATTTCTCAATTTTCATTTTTCATTTTTCATTTTCAGTTTTTCATTCTGCTTTTTTATTTTTCATTTTTAATTTTTTATTTTTCATTTTTTATTTTTCTTTTTTCTTTTTTCATTTTTAATTTTTATTTTTTATACCCTATTCCACTATGTGGTTTGGGTATAATGACTTTGTGCTGCTGTTTGTAACAACCAAAAATATTTGACCTAGACCCATCTTTAATTATACCGATCGAATCAGAATCACTTTCTGAGTTGATTTAACAATGTCCGTCCGTCCGTCCGTCCGTCCGTCTGTGTGTCCATGTAAAGCTTGTAATCAAACTGCAGGTCGCAAATATGAATATATTTTGATGAAATTTGGTCTATAAGCTTTTGTCTGCCATGGGATGAACGCTATTGAAATTGGTGAGAATCGGTCCATGATCAGACCTAGCCCCCATACAAATTACCCATATGAAATCGACATAAATTGCCATAAGATCCAAATTGTCATATAGATCTTACTCAAATTGGGTTTGTATGCGTTAATTACATCCACTAATGAGTAGTCCAAAAATGATCCCTTTGACCCCGTATAGAGCTGCTTCCCGATCTTCACTTAAATCTATTAAAAAACAAAAATATTGCACTGATTCTTCTCAAATTTTGTTTGTACATATTTTTGCAAAATACAAGAGACTTTACCAAACATGATCAGGATCGGTCCATTTTTGGACCTAGTCCCTTTATAGATATAGCATCTGATATGAACTTTTTCATATCTGCAGCCAAAAAAATTAATAAAAATCCCACTCAAATTTGGTTTTTGCTTATTTTCAGTGTCCAGTTAGTTGGGCCTAAGAGATAGGGTTTCTAAACGCATGGTATAGGGTATCGTATAGTCGGTCTAGACCGACTATAATTTTCTTACTTGTTTATTTTTCATTTTATATTTCACATTTTTCATTTTTCATTTTTTATTTTTCATTTTTATTTTTTTATTTTTCATTTTATATTTCACATTTTTCATTTTTCATTTTTTATTTTGCATTTTTAATTTTTTATTTTTCATTTCGTATTTTCATTTTTTATTTTTCATTTTTTATTTTTCATTTTTAATTTCTCATTTTTCATTTTTCAAAATGTTTTTATAACGCTATACGCTCCCTATTTTATCTCCAAACACTTCCTCATGAAATCGTGCGTTCATTTTATCTCCAAACATTTCCTAATATTTTCACCAATACAATCGTACCTTACACCGTTTTTGTCTTACTCTGTTTTGTGATTGTATTGTGAAATAGATTTTTACCCGCCTGAGCGTATAGATGTTTACATTTCAAAAAGTTGCATGGAAAGTTTCTTTAAAATCGGTTACGCCCACCGCCCATCAAACATACATGCAAAATAAAGATTAGAATTTTTTTAATATTTTGTTCGACACAAAACTTTATTAATTCTTCATCTATCATTTCTTTAACTACATCGTCACAATCCGTGTTTGGATAGCCCATCTATAAAGCTGGTTATGAAATGGCCGGATGAATCGAGTAAGCGACGAAAAATGTCAGTGCTTGTCGAAACTCTATTGCATTTCCTAGAAAACATTAACCCATAATTCCTGTAGTACTTAGACTACAGTGCGTTGAGCAGACACTGAGAGAAGAACAGGCAAGTTTTCGGCCACATCGGAATTGTTTAGATCAGACAAATATTTTTCGTGTCATAATAAAACAGTCTGTAGAGTGGCGCACACTGCTTTATTTAATCTTTCTGGACTTTTGGAAAGCATTCGATTCTAAAAGACGTAGTGCAATATGGGATCTAATCGCATTAAGATCTAAGGGCGTACCATCCAAATTAATAAATTTCATCAAGGCTATGTACACCAATTCCTCACTACAAGTTCGTCAGAATAGGATGATAAGTGTTCCTTCAGCACAAACGCACGGCTGAAACAGGGATCTCCTCTTTCTCCATTGCTTTTTGCCGTGCTACTTGATGAGGTAATGTTAAAACTATGCGCGAAGAAAAGGGGTATTGTATGTGGCTTTCGCAAACATCTGGAAGACTTGCATTTCGCAGACGATATCTGCCTCATTTCGCACAAACTCAACGACATGCAAAGCAAAGTGAACGATTTAGTCAAGTTAGCGTAGCAATAAACATTGAAAAAACACATGCAATGCGAATTAATAACATCACCGATAACCAATTCAAAATGCAAGACCAGATGATTAAATTAGTAAAATACTTTTGTTATCTGGGTGGCATGATGTCAATTGATGGTGGTGTAGAGGAGGATGTATCTAGCTTACTAAAAAAGGCGAGATCAGCATTTGGGAGCCTAAATAAAACATGGCGGGCGCCACAAATATCACAAAACACGAAGATCCACATATTCAAGGTTTGCGTAAAACCTACAGTGCTTTATGGAAGTGAAAATTGGCTGCATCAGCCAAGTAGCAAGTAGCACTGTAGCACAGAGACTTTAAGTATTTATGAATAAGTGTCTACGAATAATATGCCGAATATTTTGGCTAAATAAAATCACAAACACAGAGCTCTGGAGGCTAACAAAGGAAGAACCATTGGTTCGTCAAATAATAATAAGAAAATTGAGATGGATAGGACATACTCTCCGTAAACCTATTGGTAGCGTTACGAGAGCCGCCTTAGAATGGAATCCCAAGGATGTCGGTGCTCCGGTCGTCCAAAAAATACATGGCGTAGAATTAGTTGCAATTTTATTATGGAAGCCCTATGTTACCAAGTGGAAAAATAAAGGAACGAGTATAAAAAATATATACATAACAATATTATGGCGATTAAAAACTTTGATCACGTTTTTCTCGATACCCAATTAAAGTTACATGGAAGCCTTTTATTCTAAAAATTCAAAATGGTGATTTTTCGCCAATGAAACATACCAATGAAACATACAATGTATAAAAAAAACCGAATATTTTTAATATAAAAAATTGTAAAAAATTTGCCAATAAAGCAAAACATGATTTTTAGCATGCAAAATAGCGATATTGTACCTCAAAAGTATATATATATTCTTTTTAAATGATTTTTTCCCAAATAACTATATTATGTATTTAAGGATTAATACCCGTTACAAAAACTTATGCCTCATCAATCCATATTAATTTTTTTTTATAATAAATATGTACATTAGGGTGACAGCGGTTTGTATGAAAAAAAAATTTTTAGTCGAATTTTAAAACTTTAGTGCACAAATTTTGAGCCAAATCGGACAATGCTTTCTGGACGCGAATTGAGTTCAAGGTTCAAATATGAATTTATTTGTAAAAATTACCAAAAAAAAAATAATAATTTTTCACAAAAATTTTGATATTAATAATTGCGTTTCAATTAAAATAATTAAAAAACCATAATCTAGAGTAAATTATCTTTCTAATAAAACAACCGAATCTATTAGCCGTTCAAAAACAGCCAAGTTATATCAAATTCCCCAGGCAATAAATGCGCCGCAGATCATTTGATAAGGAAAATCGAGCTCACATTTTGAAAGACATTGAAGTAATTTATATATATATCGCCATCTAGTGGCAAGTAGTACTCATAAAATATAATACAATTAACCCTATGTTTACAACTTAAAATCTTAAATCTAAAAACTAAATAAATAAAAAATAATAAAACAAATATCAACACAACTCATAATTAAATACATTAAAAATAAATAAAAATGATGGATAACAATAACAATATCAGCACTAAAAATAAAAGGGAAAATGTTTCACCACTTAACAATGACGCAAAAAGTGCGCGATTAACACTTTCTCCAACTCGTTTAATGGAACTTATGGATAAAAGATTTTAGAAACAGTACCAGTTAATAACAACGAAAATTGCGTCATCCATACAAGAGAGTGAGGCTAGAATTCTATCTCAGATGAACGAGAAAATAAGTGAAGTTGAATTAAAGATAAATACTGTTGAAAATAGGCTCTTAAATGAGCTTGATAAACGTATTGTTGATATAATGAGTGAAATTCATAACGTAAGTGAGAGTTACTGAGCTTGAAGCAAGTTGTACCGAAATTAAACTGCTTCAAACAGAAATAAAAACATTAAAATCTCAAATTCAACGCCAAGAAAATATAGCTGTTTCGTGTGATCTTAGAATAAATGGTATTCCATACAAGGCTAATGAGAACCTAAATGAACTTTTTGATAACATATGTTATGTATTAAATATATCAACACCTGCATACAAATCCATTTTTCGTCTACAGAACAGAAACAATAAAGAATTAAACTCGCCTGATGCGGTTATACTTGTGAAACTTATGTCGCCTTACGACAAAAATTTTGTTCTAAAATCACTAGCACATTTTAGAAAAAACTCTCAGTCTCATCTATGTCTGCATCATATTGGATTTAATTCTGAAAAAAACTGCAATAGGAAAGTCTTTATTAATGAAAACTTAACATCAAAAAATTTCAAAATATTTCAGACAGCGATTGATTTACGTAAGCAGAATCGTTTACTATCTGCTTTTACATTGCGTGGACTAGTCTACATAAAAGTCTCTACTAACCAGGAACCTAAACGAATTGAAGACATTAATGAACTAAATCAGTTTTTTCTGCCTTCTAATCGTAATGAACTGCATCAAAATGATATACAATAGGATTTTAACTGATGTATTGCTATTCTTAATGTTATTTTTACCTTTCCAAGCACTTGTATTGTATAAAGTCTCTTATAATTCTTGTGTTATACGTATAAGTATGCTTACATTATTAAAACAAAATTGTAATATGAATTGTAACTTTTATCCTCCTAATACTCGTAGCGTTGCCCTATTATTATTATTTTTAATACATTTTAATGTCACAAACATTTAATACTGGGTTGAGTTCTAATGACAGTACTAAAAATATGATCCGAGTTTTAACAAAACAGCGTAATGGATTAAACATATGCCATATTAATGCACAAAGTTTGTCCAATAAAATGGATGAGTTCCGATATTTATTTGAGGAATCTGATGTGGATATCGTGTGTATATCAGAAACTTGGTATAACGAAAGTGTAAGTGAAATGATAGACTAAAACACGGAGGTGGAGTTGCTATTTGCATTAAAAATCATATTTGTACAAAATTTATTTGCTCATCAAAGGCGGACGACAAAATAGAATACTTATTTGTTGAAATTATCTCACGTGAAAATAAATTACTATTGGGTTGTACCTACAGACCTAACAAACAAATTCCATATGAATCTTTTTTAAACGTTCTTGAAACCCTTACCATACAGTACAATGATGTTGTTATCGCTGGCGATTTTAATTCAAATATTCTGGCTGGTTCGGACATGTTGCAATCCCTCATGTCAATTGGATTATATATCGTCAACACTGTAAATCCTACTTATTATACATTTACAACTAATTCGTTGCTTGACATTTTTATTATAAGTAATCCTTCAAATTTATTGTTATTTGATCAACTTTGCGTGCCCTGTTTCTCTAAACATGACCTCATTTATTTATCATTCAACTTCACATTGTATGAGACCAAAACCCCTTACAGATATCGGGATTTCCGTAACATCAATTTGTATCAATTGGATGAGTACTTTAACTATATTGACTGGAGCAGTATTTATTACATGGCCTCTGCCGAAGAACAACTACATTTTTTAAATAGTAATTTGCACCAAATGTTTGAGCTTACTGTTCCCACACGTAATTGTCATGGAGATAAAAGAAAAAATTGCTGGTTCACCTCTTCCATAAAAAACCAAATTAATCTTCGAGATAAGCTATATGCACGCTGGAAGAGATTCATAACATCCGATCTTCATGAGGAATATCGTATTGCGCGACGTAATGTCACAAAAAGTATAAGAGACGCAAAGTCGAGCTATTATGCAAGACGCTTTCGGTCAGCGATAGACTCAAAGAAGAAATGGCAAACAATTAAGGAGATAGGAATAGGAAGTAAAAACACAACAGTTAACAACTTAGATGTCAATAAATTAAATGAATTGTTCGTTAGTATTCCTACTACATCATTTACTGCAACTCAAGATAATGCAGTCGCACGCACAAACGAGGAAATGGTACCATTACCTATACAAACAACTTCTCAATTTGAATTTTCGTGTGTAATCCCACCTGATGTCCTATCGTGTTGCTTATCTGTTAAGTCAAATGCTGTCGGATTAGATCTCATTGATCCAAAATTTATAAAATTGTTGCTACCAAAATTAATACATGTTATCACTCATATCTTCAATACAATCATAACTACCAGTTGTTTTCCGAGTTGCTGGAAATACGCCAAAATTATTCCGGTTCCAAAATCTAAAACTGAGTATGGACCAATTGCAATACTTCCTTATTTTTCCAAGGTATTTGAACGAATCTTGCACCTTCAGATGATGAGTTACTTGACCGATCATGGTCTCCTCAATGATAACCAATCAGGTTTTAGACCAAAACATAGCTGTGTCACTGCACTCTTAAATGTATCTGAAGACATTAGAAAAAATATTGATATTGGCTATACTACGTTTCTTGTATTGCTGGACCATTCTAAGGCTTTTGATTGTGTCAATCATAAAACTCTTTGTAGCAAACTCTCGGCATTTTTTAACTTTTCCAGGACTGCTGCCTTGCTAATAGCGACATATCTTTCAGGACGAATTCAATCAGTGACCGTGAATGACTCAACATCAATTCCATTGCCAGTACCTAATGGTGTACCACAAGGTTCTATTTTGGGTCCTCTCTTATTTTCTTTGTACATCAATGATCTACCTCAACAACTTTCTCACTGCAAAATTCATTTATATGCTGATGATGTCAAAGTATACATTAGTAATTTGGGCGCCTCGATTCATGACTGCTCATCTAAGCTTAATGACGATCTTAAAAGAGTATATGCATGGGCTACAACAAATAGTCTCCGTATTAACCCTAAAAAGTCAAAATGCCTTATAATATCAAAAAGAAAACAGAACATCCCACCTGACATTTCTGTTATATTAGGTGATCAAACCATTGAATTCGTGGAATCAACAAAAAATCTTGGAATAATTTTCAACAATTCCCTCAAATGGAATACACATATAAATGCTGCTACTGGAAGTACATTTGCTATGCTGCGAACTTTATACCCCACTCAGCACCTTACTACGGTGAAGACTCGCGAGATTCTTGCTAAAACCTTTGTCATGCCTAAACTGCTGTACGGATGTGAAATATTCGCTAGCTGTGACGCTCGTAGTAGAACCAGGTTAAAAGGTATTATTAATTTTATTTTATGTTTTTTTTTTTTTTTTAACTATTTTAAAGTACAACCTAACAAATCAATGTATGTCAATATAAGATCACACACTTTAACTAAAAATATGCATATCTTGTTGTGTGTGATATCAATGTAAATAAAAAAATAAATAAATAAAATACAACAATAATATTTTTGCATTCTCCTGATCCCCAAATGATCATATGTAAAGTATTTTGCATCTTGCCTATTGTTATGCCATTCTAAATTAATGTCAAAACGGTACGTATTTTTCAGCACTATTTCAAAATCTCCAATTTTACTTTTTCAAAAATTTTGTTCAAGAAATTTTCCGAAATCAACGATTGGACTATTAAGATCTTATTAAAAAAATATATCTGATTAAAAATACCACATATTGTAGGTATTTCAGCGGATTTTAAGAAAAATTTGATTCTTCATACTTTTTCAACTTTAAGGCTACATCTTTTTGGTGCTTTCATATTTCAAATATCTCTTATCAAAATATTATTCTACTTGACGTAAGTTCTCAATCCTGGAAATGAAGTTTAAATTGAAACACTATAAATTGTCCCCTTTATAGTCAAAAGTCAAATTTATATATATTTGTGGAAGAATTTCGATAAAAGTTGTTGATAATATTTTAATAATTTTAAAAAATAATATTCTGGACTTTTTTTCTGAAATTAACCCGTGGGGTTCTCGATTGTTTTTTAATTAAGCTTTAAGTACTTATGGGTCAATATCAGTCTATTATAAAAAACTAGAAATCTTAACTCAAATAGAAGGGTACTAAATAGTTAGTTCTAAACTTGTATTTTTGTGCCGTTTGTTAATTTTTTTTTTATTTAACAGGTGATACAAAATTTACAATCTCTACAAAAAGATTACGATTTATAAGATTTTTTTTTGTTTTTTAATTATTTTATTTCTGGAATAAAAAAGTTTTAAAATTTTTCATATACAATTCGCTTGTCCCAAAATGTATTATCGTAAAATTTTTTTTTTAGAATTATTATATTCATATAAAGGTATATCGAGGGCTTATATTCAAAAAGTGTTATCTACAGCAATATCTGTAGTTTTCTAGAATAACCGTATGCCGTAAAATCAAATTGTTCAGGAGAGCCAATAAACGTTATATTTTAAATTATGGGCTCGATATAAAGTTTTTAGGACTTTTTATTTAACAGTCCTGTAGATATGGGCAATAAATACTTTATGAAAAATTTTGAGTCAAAAATCTTAAGAGGAATAGATCGTAGAGAAGGACGAAAAAAACAATATATAAATTACACTTAAAGTGTGTGGAGAAAAACAACTTATGTCGACAAATTTCGTTTTCTTTGAAAAAGAAAACTACCAGTGCAACTACACATTTAGGTATAAGTTGTTGTTGCTTGAAAAATTGATTTTTTTTTTCGTCAGCAGAAAGTTAACGGGACTTAGGGTGAGAATATAACAACGTATCAAGAATAATAGTGACAACAAATAACAGAAATAAACACAACAGTTTTTATAAGTAAAAATAGCTGAAAAATAATCCAAAATTATTTTGAATTTTTTTTCATTAATAACAACGTATGTCGCTATGTGTCGTTTTCTGAGAAAATAACCTGTCAACGTATGTTGACACACGTCGTTAGTGCTGCAAATTAATTTAATAAACATTTAAGTTACGTCGTAATTTAAAGAAAAAACTCAGAAATGGTCAATATTTTTTTAAAGAAAATTAAACACATGTAAAGAGCGTTAAAAATTATTATATTTGGCATCGTTAACTCAAAATTGACAAAAATGGACATACGCGGTTATTCCAGAAAACCACAGATATTAATCATTCATTTCAAATTGTTCTCTGATATAACTGCCAAATATAATGTTAATTTTGATGTCTTACACGATTAATACGACTATTTCTTAATAGATATTGTAGCAAATCAATCAACAAATACTTTCAGATCTTATTAATAAATTGGATTCACACACTCTCTTTAAAATAATTATTAATCCAAATAGCACTTTTTCAATATAAGCCCTCGATATACAAATTATTTATTTTCATAAACTAACGAATAAATTTGAGGAATTTTTTGAATACATTAAATTTGTTTTATTAAAAAAAATCCTGATGAAGAAAATATTTATAGATTTTCAAATAGATTTGATATCAAGAGTAACCCAGGGGTTAATTTCAGAAAATAGGTCCAGAATATTATTTTTTGGAATTATTAAAATATTATCAATCAAAATAAAAACATATTGAGTTATTATCAACAAGTTTTATCGAAATTCTTCCACATATATATATTATTTCGATATTTTGTTTTAAAAAAGACCGTTGATCTTAAAGGGGAACAATTTATTGTGTTTCAATTTAACCTCAATTTCCAGGATTGATAACTTATATTAAGTGGTATAATATTTTGATAAAAGATATTTGAAATATGAAAACACCAAAATGATGTAGCCTAACAGTTGAAAAAGTATGAAAAATCAAATTTTTCTTCAAATCTGCTGAAATAAAAGCGCTGTCCTCGTCAAATTAAGAACAGGATACCCACAATATTTGGCGTTTTTAATCAGATAAATATTTGTAATAAGACCTTAAGGTCCAATCGTTGATTTCTGGAAGTTTCTTGAACAAAATTTTTGAAAAAGTAAAATTGAAGATTTTGAAATAGTGCTAAAAATACATACCGTTTCGACATTAATTTAGAACGGCATAACAACACACAAGATGCAAAATACTTTACATAAGATCATTTTGGGATCGGGAGAATGCAAGAATATTGTTATTGTAAATTATTCCAATGTCTTTCAAAATGTGAGCTCACTTTTCTCAATCAAGTTATCTGCGGCGCATTTATTGCCTGGGGAATTTGATATGAATTGTCTCTGTTTCAACGGATAATAGATTTTGTTGTTTTGTTAGAAACATAATTTACTCTAGATTATGGTTCATAATAAATTTAATTGAAACGCAATTATTAATAACAAAATTTTTGTGAAAAATAACTTTTTTTGTTGATAATTTTTACATATAAATGCCTTTTTCCCTATATGTTATGAATTTATTTTGTAAATAAATAAATAAATCGTCACCTAAAATACAAAATAACATATCATCAAAAAAATCAAAATCGAGTTTTTGATTGATTATTATTTATGGAATGAAACTACATGTCTGTGCAAAATTATACACTTCTGCGCCCAAAAACAACGATTTTATAACCAAAATTCAAAAAAACGTATCATCAAGTGCATGCTTTTCATAATGCAAAATAACGTATCATCACACTTTTATAAGAAATGAAAACGCGATAGTATTAATTAAGCACTGATTTTTTTCTCATTATTTATAAGTGTTCATTTCGTTTACCGTTAACAAACTCATTTTAGTGTAAATTTGTTTTGATGTAAAATTACAAATTGCAATATTTAGAGTGAATAAATAAATAAAAAAAAGTGTTGTAAAAATAATTAAAATGTGTTCTAATATAGAAAATAGTTATAACGAAAACGTAAATAGTTGCAAAAAAATTAGTAAAAGAGAAGAAAAAAAAAATCGTATGAATGAAATGTTTGTGAAAGAATGCCAAGAATAATGAAAGCTGGTTGCAAATAAAAATATTGCGAAAAAAAAGTTCAAGTCGACATTGCTCCCATTTTTCTGAATAGGTGCGAAAGAAAATATTTGATCGTTTCTGGCAGATGTCGTTGGACCAAGAAATAAAACTTTACGTAACCAATAAAATTGAATGCTCCAACAAAAAACGGGTTTACATAGAAGATTCTCGGCGTGCAATTACATAATCAAAATTTTTGAACAATAAAACAGTACGTCTGCAAGTTTTTAATAAAATGTTTATGTCAGTCAACCTTATGCATATCAGAATCAATGGTTAGAAATTGGGTGAATAACGAATTTTATGATGATTTTCCCTGTAATAATTTAAACATTCCCAAATATAACTTTCAGTGTGTAACACTAACAGGGGTAGTTGAAAGTTTCAATGCTATTAAATCGAATGCAGTGGGCCTTGATAATATACACCCCAGATTTATAAAAATGATTTTACCATGGATTGTCCGTTTCATAATGTACTTGTTTAACTCCATAATCACTACTAGCATCTTTCCAATGGAGTGGAAACATGCCAAAAATTATACCAATACCAAAAACGGGTAACGAATACCGCCAGATTGCATTTCTTCCATATCTCTCAAAAGTTTTCGAGCACCTTTTACACAGACAAATCTTTAGTTATTTAAACGACAACAACTTACTTACAGAGCGTCAATCTGGTTTCAGGCCACAACATAGCTGTATAACAGCTTTATCTGATGTAGTTGAGGAGTTAAGAAGTAACATGAATGATGGAAAAATATCTTTTTTGGTTTTATTGGATCACTCAAAGGCATTTGACACGGTGCACCACTCAATTTTATGCCTCAAACTGAAGAGGTTTTTTAACTTTTCTACATTAGCAGTTAGAATCATGTTTTCATATCTCACAAACAGATCCCAATCTGTTGCTAATGGTAGCTCCATCTTAAACTCACTGCAAGTTATAAGAGGGGTACCACAGGGTTCAATCCTTGGACCACTACTTTATTCGATATATGCCAATGATCTTCCACAACAAATTAAATTCTCTAAGGTACAGATGTACGCTGCACAGTGGCGCCCGTAGAGCAAACGAGGTTGCAAAAATCAAAATTTTCATGTGCGCCGACGAAGTTTTGAATAAACCCATGTTATAGGAAACTTTTCAGCAATTTCAAATATGTTACTCTTAATGATATCACATTTTTAGTTCAGAAGATATAACCGTTCAAAGTTGACCGACTTTCGGTTTTCAAAAAAAACACACAATTTTTAGTCAATTTGTTGCGATTTCAGGTGTAATATCACGAAAAATAGGTAACGAATTGCCTTATTTTTTATTTGTATTGATTGATGTATTTATTAAATGTATAATGATAAAAAAAAAATTAACTGTTTGCTTTGTGTTTCTCCTGGTAAATCACTATTTAAAAACTATCCGTTTTTTCACTATTTTTCAACTTTGACGGAAAATAAAAAAAATCTGTATTTTTCTATATTTGCCATATTTGCAAAGCATGTTCTTTGATTATTTCTTTACATAATTCAAAAGGTTTTATCTGTCCGTACGTGCCCGTTTGCCTTCAAGAGGTAAAAAAGTTTAAAAAGACATGGTTGCAGAAATTGTATGGCGTAGAGGTAAAAAAGGTTAAAAAGAGATGGTTGCAGAAATTGTATGGCGTGCATCCCTTACAGGTATTGACTGACAGTAGTTTGATCTAATAGTTTGAAAATTGCATTTTAAGTCGGTTATCTACCTGTGAGCCTCTGCCAAAGTCTACTCCCAATATTCTGTTACAGACGCAGAATGTACAAAAAACTACTCATTGAAATTCGCAGGTACGCACCTCACTTAAAAATTACTTTGGAGTACAAATGGTCAAGAACAATATTGACTTATGGTCCCTCCAGGTAGGCACAAATCTTATTTAGACACGAGCATAATATCAAAATTGCATAATTCAGCCTAAATCCATATGTATGCAGGGAACAGGTAAATTTTTAGGCATGGTAGCATAAGCCTATGTATTGCAAAATAAGCATAATGCCTGGATTAGTCTACGACTGAAAGTTGGCGCAACAAGTACTGAAACCATGGCGTTAAACAATTTAAAATTATTTGAACTGTTTAGAAGGTCAACCACACCAAAGTTTTCACGGAAGCTGCTTTAGAAGAACTTGATAGCTTATACGGAAATATTGAGAGAAGCGAAATTATAAAAAATAATTTTTATCTGATATATGCAAATATTAAGGCAAAATGGGTGAAATCTAATCGAAACATTCAGAACTTCAACTCCAAATACGAGGACTGGCTTAATGAAGACACCATCGTGGATATATTGGCAGTAGATGAACCCACCACATCAACCTGAGGAGCAAAAGGAAGGCCAAAAAAAAGTATTGAGGAGTGTTCAATTTTCACAAGAAAGAGGAAACTTGCCGATGCCACCAATGACTTGACCACGCTGTCTATTAAATATACAAAGGATAGTGAAAGAGTTAGGTCGCAGATTACAAAATCTGTTGCTGATGCAAGCCCACTGCGACTAAAAAGGATTAAGGAAAGCATTCCCACGCCCACAAACGCACACATTAAAAAGTATGGTTCCGAAGAAGCCTTGGCCTTGTTTATGGACTTACAACTTTCCAAAGAAAAATATGAGATACTACGGGCATCCTTTATGCGACACAGGGCTGACGTTTTACCAGGATACAAGCATATTACGCAAGCCAAAATAAATTCACGACCACTGCATACGGAGTTTACGGAAGTCTCTGTGAAAGCCAATCTGCAGGATCTCATGGGCCATACAGCAAAACGGTTGTTGGAGAGTCTTCCTGAAAATGAGGTGAAAATTCTTCCTGAGAAGCTGACATTAATCAGCAAATCGGGCTGCGATGGATCATCCGGACAAAGCGTTTATAAGCAAAAAAAATAAAAAATAAATTTAAAAAAGAAGTAATTTTTTTTTTAATTTGTTGGG
Source organism: Cordilura impudica (assembly GCA_963682025.1). Lineage (NCBI taxonomy): Eukaryota > Metazoa > Arthropoda > Insecta > Diptera > Scathophagidae > Cordilura > Cordilura impudica. The sequence goes on from OY821517.1 coordinate 43,835,876, forward strand.
TAATAATTTGAAACATGAAAGCCTAAAGAAAAAAAAATAAAAACAATCTAAAAATGTAAAAACAATTTTTTTTAGTTACCATAAAATTGATTTTTCTACAAATTTTAACTTTGATAACCCATAAGTAGGCCCCTACAAAGCGTAGCACCCTTTCCATTTCATTTCATATGCTGAATAGTTATCTATCATATGCTGTTTAAACTGTTCAATTATGTTATTCGGTTCAAAAGATATGATTTTTGCAACTAAAAGACTCAAATGGCGCCACTGTGCGCTGATTACATTCAGCTGTATTTAAGTAGTACCAAGGATTCAATTATTTTCAAAACTCAAGAACTAAATTATGATCTCAAACGTATTCTAAATTGGGCAACGGCAAATGGTCTACGACTTAATCCAAATAAATCTAAGTGTATTATAATAAAGAAGAAAGTGATGCATTTGGAGAATGAGATTAATGTCTTCCTTGGGGGCTCTAAAATTGACATCGTGGACTCTGTACGAAATCTCGGTGTTGTGTTTAATGGAACTCTGACTTGGTCAGATCACATTAATCAATCCTATGGTAGAATTTATAGTATGATTAGAAGTTTATGGTTAACACAGCACTTTACTCCACTGAAAATAAGATTGCTACTTGCTAAAACATATCTTTTCGCAACATTACTACATGCATATGAGGTTTTCACAGGTTGCAACTCTAGGGATAACAGAAAACTTACTGTAACTTTCAACAACATTATTCGCTATATCTTTGGATTAAGAAAATTTGATCGTGTATCCCAATACTCGTGTCGTGTCTTACACATGTCATTTGACAACTATATTAAATTCAGAAACATTATATTCCTACATAAAATTATTATAACAAAGGCTCCAAAATATCTTTTTGAACGATCAAAGTTCGCAAGATCTTCCAGAGGGAATCGAATTCAATTCAATTTAAATACCGGGACCATGCCTCTGAATGTCAATTTTTTATTCTAACTATTCGTCTCTGGAATCAGCTTCCCAATGTCATGCAAAATACAAGCAACGCAATAGGGTTTAGAAAATTACTATACCAATACTTTAATTGATTTTATTTGATTTTTCTTAATGTTTTTTAATTGTAATTTATAATATTTTAAATTGAGATTAAGAGTTACTGATATTAAATATATAGTGAATAACTTATCTGATTCCATTACTGTAATTTATAAGATACTGTGTCTTGTTGTAATGGAAAATCGCATTTAATAAATAAATACAAATACAAATTTCAGTGAATTACATGTTACACAATTGGGTCCGCAAAACCAAAACCTTTTAAGAAATGTAGTTAAAAGTAATACAAGCCAAGCAAAACGGTACGAAATGTGATTAAATTATTGGAACAAATAGTTAGAAGTGCCAAAGCTGGAGTCTCATTACCGTCGTCAATATACAAATAAGCTTTACTTTTAATCTGATTTTAAATTGTACAAACATGTATATGAAGTCTATTCCAAGGAATGCGAGTCAAACTAGGAACAAAGAATCTCTCCCATATTTTTTCCAAATTTTATGGAAGTTTTAAAAAAAACATAATTATTCTCTTTTTAAACCCAAAAATGATATAAGTGACACTTGTATATCATATGAATCAAAAAATTTATCACACGATCAGTATGATACCTACATAAAGGAAATAGAGGACATGAGAAATGAAAAACTTAATGATGTAGAGAGTGCCAAGATGGGTTTATACTTACTGCTTTGTATAGACATGCAAACAAAATGAAACTCCAAATTCACATCTTTACTATTTATAATGTCATCACTCATCAATCCGACAACTACGTCTGGGATGAAACGGAAGGAACTCATGTTGCATCTACTTTCGCAACAATTGTAATAAAACTTGTACGAAACGCAATCTTTCATACACCATATATTCATCATTATGTTATATATTCTGATGGATGCTTTCCCTAAATCAAAATGTGGTGTCATCCAATGCTTTACTTTCTTTCTGTATTGAAAAAAAAAACGTTACTCTTGAACATTAATATATAATTGTAGGGCATACACAAATGGAATGTGATTCAACATATTCACTTATTCAAAGAAAAATTAATAACAGACAAATAAATTTACCATCACAACTAGTTGACCTTAAAAAAGATTCACGAAGAAACCCATATCCTCTCAAATTTCATCATCTACAACATGATTATTTTCTTGATTATGAAGCTGTTCCCAAGCGATACTCATCAATTCGACCAGGTAAATATACATTATTAGACAATATTTTAAAAAAATAAATGTTTCTCACTTCAGGTAAAAAGTCTAGAGACCCCATAGTTAATATTATACGTGTTTTGGCGTATGAGTCAACCGGAACGATTTATTTTAAAACCAACATTAACGACGATTACCAGGTTCTTCCACAACGGACCTCAAAAATATTCGAATGTACTGAGGCTGGCCAATTACATTTCCAACGAATAAAACTTCCCAAAAAGAAATGTTAGCATTTGCAGTACCTAAAGTCTTTGCTTCCAGCAGACTGTCATTCGTTTTATGATAATATTCCTTTGCAATAATTAATTATTTAAGTGTTAGTGCCATTCATTTTTAATTTATGTATTTAAAAATAAAAATAATTTTGTGTGTTTATTATATTTACTTAGTATGTTATTTACAAATGTGTTTAAATAACTTCAATGAATTACCTTATTTTGTTTAAACAATTACTTATTATTTAAAAAACTAAACAATGGAAATTTAAATAAAAAATCTCTTATTTTTTATTCAACCTGAGATTTTACTAACATTTCAAAATTGTTTCATATTTTTAACTTTTGTTTCACTTTATGCTAAAACATTAACATTGATGATACGTCATTTTGTTTCAGAAAACCCAAATGCAAAATAACGTAAGACATATAACTGGAAAAATACTTCAAAAAATCATTTTTTTTTCTCTATGAAATACATCTGTTGTTGTGTTTTAAAACAATATAAAAAAAAATTGTTTTCATATCTGATATATTTTGAATTTTACAACGTTTTTGGCTTCTCTTGTAAACCTATGAAAAGTGATTTTACGTTATTGTGCATTTTAGGTGACGAAATGCGTATTTGAATTTTTAACTCAATACGCGTCCAAAAAAGCATTATCAGATTTGGCTCAAATTTTGCGCACAGTTTTGAATCCAGTATCACAATAATCCGACCGTCTTGAAATTCAAAAAAAAAAAAAAAAAACAAGTAAGAAATTATAGTCGGTCTAGACCGACTATACGATACCCTATACCATGGTTTATAGACCTTATCTCTTCGGTCCAACTAATTTGATATCGAAAATGAGCACAAACCAAATTTGAGTGGCATTGTTATTAATTTTTTTGGCTGCAGATATGAAAAGGCTTATATCGGATGCAATATTTATATGGGGACTAGGTCGAAAGATGGACCGATCCAGACCATATTTGGTAAAGTCACTTATATTTTGAAAAAATATATACAAGCCAAATTTGAGAAAAATCTGTTCAATATTTTTGTTTTTGATAGATTTAAGTGAAGATCGGGAAGCAGCTCTATATGCGCATATGACTGAGAATTTTCCTATAGGAATTTTTTTTGAACTACTGATTATTGGATGTAATAAACACATACAAATCCAATTTGACTGATAATTTGGAACTTATGGCAATTTATGTCGATTTCATAGGAGTCATTTGTATGGGGACTAGGTCTGAACATGGACCTATTCTCACCAATTTCAATAGAATTCATCCTATGGCCGATAGAAGCTTATATACCAAATTTCATCAAAATATATCCATATTTGCGACTTGTAGTTTGATTACAAGCTTTACATGGACACACAGACGGACGGACGGACGGACGGACATCGCTAAAACGACTCATTAAGTGATACTGATTCGATCGGTATAATAAAAGATGGGTCTAGATCTAATGTTTTTGGTAGTTACAAACAGCAGCACAAAGTCATTATACCCAAACCACGTAGTGGTATAGGGTATAAATAGTTATGTTACAAATGGACCTAATGTGATTACGATAAAATTTTATTAAATTCTTAATTTTGTTATTTTTATTATTATTATATAATAATTTAGCTATTATTACAAATAAATAAAAAAAAATAATTTTTTAACATTTCTATAGAAAAAAACCTAATCTTTCTTATGAACCAAAAAAAAAATTTCATTTTTGAAAAAAAGTCAAAAAAATTTTTATTTTGAAAAAACAGACAAAATATGTTTTTTAAATTTTTTTTCTAAACTATTTGGGACAAATTTTGCTAAGAACAATAAAAAACACCTGTTTGGTCAAAATGTCAAATTTTGACCCCCTCTAACTCAGAGAGTTCTGCACCAATTTTGTTGAAAAATTGTGTCTAAACTACTATTCAATAGAACTAACCTTGGTGCAAATTTCATCCCGATCGGAAGACATCGATTTTAAATGTTGGATCACTTGACATGAAACGCCTCATATATCTGTGGTCACAAGCATTAACCGCCTAAGTCGAAAATCATGCTTTTGAGAAAACTAACTTCTTATACAAATGTAATAGGGCTTCATTACGACTTAGTTCAGAATGTATTCATTGATAACTTTTTAATAAACAGTGTTAGAGAAATGGAGATTTCACGTAAATATAAAGCATTTTTAGTAGAATATGATAGCATACGTAACTCAAATCATTCTTAAGACGACTTAGTCGGTTATCGCTTGTGATATATTATTTCGATATTTTGTTTCAAAAAAATTTAAGTCTCCTTAAATCTGACCTTAAAGCTGGACAGTTTATAGTGTTTCAATTTAACCTTAATATACAAGATTTGAAATATGAGAACACGAAAAAGATGTAGCCTAACAGTTGAAAAAGTAAGAAAAATCACATTTTTCTTCAATTCCGCTGAAATAAAACCGCTGCCCTCGCCAAATTAAGAACCGGATACCTATACGGTGATTTTTTAAGAGCTATAGGAAAGTTTTCAAAAAAAAAAAAAACACATAAAATTCTGAAAAATGCATGAAGTCTTTATTTGAATCGATAGTACGGTCCATATGATTTAATGTTTGAAGATTATTTCATGCAAATGTTGACCGTGACTGCGCCTCAAATGGTCCATCCGCTTAGTCCAATTTTGGCATACTCTTTCCAACATTCCGGCCAAAGCGTCAATTGAAGCGGGATTGTCTGTATAGACATGAGCTTTAACATAGCCCCACAAAAAATAGTCTAAAGGGGTTAAATCGCACGGTCTAGGCGGCCAATTGGCCGGTCCCGAACGTGAAATAAAATGTTCACCGAACTCGCCTCTCAATAACTCCATTGTTGCGCGTGCTGTGTGGCATGTGGCACCGTCTTGTTGAATTCACATGTCATGCAAGTCAAGCTCTTGCATTTTGGGCAAAAAAAAGTTGGATATCAGCTCTCGGTAGCGCTCACCATTCACAGTTACGTTGCGATTCGCATCATCTTTGAAGAAGTACGGTCCAATGATGCCACCAGCCCATAGACCGCACCAAACTGTGACTTTTTCTGGATGCATCGGTAGATTTTCCAATGCTTCTGGCTGATATTCACTCCAAAATCGACAATTCTGTTTATTTACGTACACATTGAGCCAAAAATGAGCTTCGTCGCTGAACACAATTTTTCGGTAAAAAAAGTGGATCTTCGGCCAACTTTCCAAGAGCCTATTCACCAAAAATTCTACATTGCGGTAGGTCGTTCGGCTTCAATTCTTGCACCAGCTGTATTTTGAAAGGCTTCACACCTAAATCCTTCCGCAAAATTTTCCACGTTGTTGAGTAACAGAGGCCCAATTGCTGCGAACGGCGACGATACAGAAGCGCGCGATAAACTTTCTTAACAGAGCACGCATTTTGATAATAAAATTCAATAACTCGCAAGCGTTGTTCTTTTGTAAGACGATTCATGGTTAAATTATAGACCAAACTGAAGATGTTTGACAATAAAACAAAACACGAAACGTGCGTCAGCTGTTTAAACCAGTGTTGCCAAAAAGATAATAGCTAAAAAATCACCCTATACAATATTTGGCATTTTTAATCAAATATATTTTTTTAATAAGACCCTATAGTCGAATCGTGGATATCGGAAAATTTCATGCACAAAATTTTTGAAAAAGTAAAACTGGAGATTTTGAAATAGTGCTAAAAAATACGTGCCACTTTGACATTAATTTAGAACGGCATGACAATAGACGAGATGCAAAATGCTGTACACAAGATCATCTTGGGATCAGAAGAACGCAAAAATTTTATTGTTGTAAATTATTTCAATGTCGTTAAAAATTTGAGCTCGATTATCTTAATCAAGTGGTCTGCGGAGCATTTATTGCCCGGGGAACTTGATATAGCTTGGCTGTCTTTCAACCGATAATAGATTTTGTTGCTTCATTTGAGAAATAATTTACTCCTGATAATGGTTTATTAATTAATTTAATTGAAACGCAATTATTAATACTAGCAGATTCCAGCCCTCGAAAATTCTAGGAAATTTTATTTTTCCATTAAGTAAAGACCCTAAAAGAATGCTAATCAATTATGTGTTAGTAGCAACTTTAAATGCAATTTACTCAAAATAAAGTTAAATATTTAAAAATCTGTAAATCTGCAAAACGGCTAAAAAGAAATACCTTTCAAATAATATACGTTTGGCCAAAATCGGAATAAAACGGTAGAACAAAACATCGGTCACAAGAAATAGCCTAGCCTATTAATATTATGGATAAAAATTTTTGTGAAAAAAGATTTTTCTTTGATAATTTTTACATATAAATTCATATTTGAAGTTTGAAGTCAATGCGCGTCCAGAAAGTATTGTCTGATTTGGCTCAAAATTTGTGCACTAAAGTTCGAGATCAAGTGTAACAATAATCCGACCCGCACGTCTTAAAATTCCACAAAAAAAAATGGTTGTCACCCTAATGTACATAATATTCAAAGTAAAATTCAATTTAAGCTAATGATTTGATGTGAAAACAAAATACGCTAAATCCACTTCAAGAAATACTCGTATTTTTATACAATATACTGCTGACTTTATTACTGACATTGCTGAATTTTTGTTTATAAATAACTAGTATAGTACTGGTACTTTAGGAATATGAGAAAATACAATCAAATTTCATAAAAGAAAATATATATATGTACGAGTTTATTTACTAAACCTTAAATTATATTATAAATAAAACAATATTTGCAAAATAATGGTTATGTACACAAAAGAGAGTGAGTCTGTACCGTTGTTGTATGTAAACAAATAAGTTCAAATGAAATTTAATTCTTGTTTATATTTTTTTTATAAACAATTTAACAAAATTAAAAAAAAAAACAAATACTTACAAATATATAAGTATGTATATAAACATAAATATGTATAAGAAAATAAATGTAAAACCCATTTAATGGTATTTTCTTTTCTTTCTTAGGAAAACTGATAGCAAAGTTACAATAACAGCAGCTATAAAGCTATAATGATGTTTAACATATACATGAACATGAACATGAACATGAACTACACATACATACTATGAGCATTGTTATTTATACTGCTACTTACGACTCGTCGTATATAAGTCGTACTCGTACTCGTACTCGTGTACTTGTTGTAGTAAGTATCTATTTGATTTGTTCATGATGATATGAAACATAACAAAAATTAGCGCTTATCGTGTTCATTTATATTAAATTGCTGAGTAATACTTACAAAGTATATTAGACATTATTTCGAAGAGCATAAACGTTGACGCAGTCGGAGTCGTAGTCGACATTTGTTCATTGCAAAGGGAATAAACATTAAATAGACAACCAATTGGAAGTTGTTGGTGATGGCGTTGGTGTTGGTGTTGGTGTTGCTGTTACTGATTGTCTGTCCAACAATGTTTTTTTTTTTTGTTTGTTAGTTTATTTGTTTGTCTACATATTCTGTACTTCAACACTCATTCTAATAATAAAACTTTTAAAATAAGAATAAAAAATAAAATAAAATAAAATAAGAAAATTATACAAACTTTTCTCTCACACACAAACTCATATACATGCAGGCAACGAATCACATCACATTAGCAACATTAAAAATCTAAAACATGTACACGCCATTAAAACCCACAAATGAAATATTTGAAAAAAAAAAAAATAAGAATAAAAATCGAAAAGTTTAGAAACAACAAAATTGGCCAAATAAGAAATAGCTTAAGCTTAATACATTCCATATAGCACTTACATACTGGTATTTACGATTTTTTTTCTTTCTGTTTGTTATGTAAAGCCAAGAGTACTTAAAAGACGTGGTTAGGCTTGGCTATTAGACAAATATTTTTACAAGTAAATACAAGGAGTATGTTGCTGGTAAGACAACTAATGGATCTTCATGTAATATAAATACGTAATAAGTACTTGAAGTTTATTGTACACAATACCGTCTGCAGTGTTTGTATACTGACATTAATAGTTTGGTATTTGCATTATTTATACGAATTTGTTTCCAAGTGTAGCAATTACTTGTGCAATTTATTTAGATTACTTTCTATTAGTATTTGCAGCTGTTGTTCAATAATAATTGAAATTTAAATATTTAATTTTCCAATTCAATAAATGTCAAATAAAATTTTATCAATAAATCCACAATAAATTAAATTTTTAGACTTCAGCCTATGACATGGATATTCTAGTATACTAATCTAAGAAACGTACAAAATATTAGTTAAATAAATCCTAAAATATGAACTGAGCCTTAAAAACTTACAGAAGTGGCCTAGAAGACATTCCTACACATAACATTAAAATATTAAATATTATTTACGAAGGGTCAAAGGTCATTATGAAGTATCATAAAAATGGTGCTATAATTTTCTTTCTTCAAAACATATATTTTTGCTAAATGTCTTCCAAATTCTTTTGCTAAATTTAATCAGAGAGCGTGTATTGATTTCAGCGGAATTCCATGCTTGGATATGGTCTATATATTTATTCGAATCAAAAAGTTTTCAATAAAATGTGATAGATTTGTAGTTGCATATTTTGCTTTAAATGCATGTTTTGAAAATTTTTTATATATGTAATTAATTTTTGTGTTCAAATTTTACATTTTTAATGTACTCGTATGTATAACCATGTTAGAGGGATTTAAGTGCACAAATAAAATTAGTTAATGATGCTGTTTGTGAAATAAATGATATGGAAGGGTAAATTGCTGAACGCATTAAGAGCTAACTGAAAATGGCATTGGGAAAGAAGAAGGATTTCAAGAATTTAATGAAATTGCCAGCGTTTTGTTTATACAAATGAGGAAAAATTTTCTACATTTTGGAAAACAAATTGTTTAAATGTTTACACAAATTTATTTTTGGAATGAGTAATTATTATTAAACAATGTATATATGACACTCGGTTATAAATAGAACACTAAAAGTAGTAATAATATTTTGTTTTGTTTACCAAATAGAATCAACTGGCAAAATATTTAAAAAAGAAAAACGATTAAATTGGTCAATATGCCCTTCTGTTATGAAGCCTTCGATATAACTAAATTTTGTGTATTGTTTCCTTTTATATTTAATGAATATACAATAGAAATATTTGCCAACTCTAGATAAATTTTATAATATTTTATGTTCTTCGGAGAAATTTCAAAGAAATTCAATGAATAAAATTTTCGTGCTCACACATGATCAAAAATGATGAAAAGTTATAGTTAGTTATATTTAAATCGATTTAAAAATAAAAAAATTTTAATAATACAAAAAAAAAAAATCTTGTGAGTCCTATCACAGGGGAGATGTGTAAACATCTAGTAATTAACGATTTTTTTATGGCACTTTTTTAAAAAACAGGAAGCGTCATCTATGTATCAACTGCAGTGGCTGTACTAATATAAAAATATTTATTATTATTTATTAGTTCAACCGGTTAATTTTTAATTTTTAGTTTTTCAGTTTTTATTTTTCATTTTTCGTTTTTCATTTTTCATTCTTAATTTTTCATTTAAATTTTTTATTTTTTATTTTTCATTTTTCATTTTTCATTTTTCATTTTTCATTTTTCATTTTTCATTTTTCATTTTTCATTTTTCATTTTTCATTTTTCATTTTTCATTTTCATTTTCATTTTTCATTTTTCATTTTTCATTTTTCATATTTCATTTTTCATTTTTCATTTTTCATTTTTCATTTTTTATTTTTCATTTTTCATTTTTCATTTTTAAGTTTTCATTTTTAATTTTTCATTTTTATTTTCCGTTTTTAACTTTTAATTTTTCATTTTTCGGTTTTCATTTTTCAAATTTCGTTTTTAATTTTTTATTAATTTAATTTTTTATTTTTGGTATTTCGTTTTTAATTTTTCATTTTTTATTTTTCAATTTTCATTTTTTATTTTTAATTTTTAATTTTCATTTTTCATTTTTTATATTTAATTTTACATTTCTCATTTTATATTTGTCATTTTTCGTTTTTAATTTTTCGTTTTTCGTTCCATTTTCATTTTTTATTTTTTATTTTTCATTTTTTATTTACTATTATTCGTTTTTCATTTATAATTTTTCATTTTTAATTTTTTATGTTTTATTTTTTATTATTAATTTTTTATTTTTATTTTTAATTTTCATTTTTATTTTTCATTTTTATTTTAAATTTTTTTTTTTCATTTTTATTTTTCATTTTTCATTTTTATTATTAAATTTTTCTTATTTCATTTCTCATTTTTTATTTTTCGCTTTTTATTTTTATTATCAATTTTTTTTTTTATTTTTATTTTTCATTTTTTATTTTTCATTTTTTATTTTTCATTTTTCATTTTTTATTTTTCATTTTACATTTTTCGTTTTTAATTTTTCATTTTATATTTCTAATTTTTCGTTTTCAATTTTTAATTTTTCGTTTTTCATTTTTGTTTTTTCGTTTTTCATTTTTAATTTTTAGTTTTTCATTTATAATTTTTATTTCTATTTTGTATTTTTTATTCTTGATTTTTTATTTTTCATTTATATTTTTTTAATATTTTATTTTTCATTTTTTATTTTTATTTTTAGTTTTTCGTTTTTCGGTTTTAATTTTTCATTTTTTATTTTTCGCTTTTTAATTTTCATTTTTCATTTTTTATTTTTCATTTTTATTTTTATTTTCCATTTTTTACTTTTCATTTTCCATTTTTCATTTTTTATTTTTTATTTTTCAATATTAATTTTTTTTTGTTTCTTATTTTTCATTTTTCATTTTCATTTTCATTTTCATTTTTCATTTTTCATTTTTCATTTTTCATTTTTCATTTTTCATTTTTCATTTTTCATTTTTCATTTTTCATTTTTCATTTTTCATTTTTCATTTTTCATTTTTCATTTTTCATTTTTCATTTTTCATTTTTCATTTTTCATTTTTCATTTTTCATTTTTCATTTTTTATTTTTCAGTTTTCATTTTTCAGTTTTCATTTTTCATTTATTATTTTCCCCTCTCAATTTTTTATTTTTCAGTTTTATTTTATCATCTTTTATTTCTCATTTTTCATTTTTCGGTTTCCATTTTTCATTTTTTATTTTTATTTTTTATTTTTCATTTTTCATTTTTCATTTTTCATTTTTCATTTTTTATTTTTATATTTCATTTTTCATTTTTTATTTTTTATTTTTTAATTTTTAATTTTTATTTTTTATTTTTTATTTTTTATTTTTTATTTTCAAACAGGTTATTACATATCACTATTTTTTCACCAATACAATCATGAGTCAAAATTTACCCCCCTACGCCTATAGATGTTTACTAGGGCGGGTCGATTTAAAAATCACACAAGTGACAAGGAAAATCGTATTCTAGGGACCAAAATAAGAAACTTTGCCCGAGAACCATACCTCTGAAACGAATTCTGATGTCCCGACTTTTGACCTGTCTGTCTGTCTCACTTTGACCCATTTAAAGTGACGCGAGTCCAAATGTATGATCGACCCCCACTAACTTTGGACCAACTTTTTTTTGCAACTTTTTTTTTCAACTTAGCTAATTCACAAACCAACACTTTTTTGGTTTTTTATTATTGTGAATGAAGAAAACAAACTTACAAACACATTAACAAATTTAATAAACACACACACAGCATTGTATAATTTAACTTATGGGTTAGTAGCAACTTTAAATGCAATTTACTCAAAATAAAGGCATAAATTTTAAAATCTGCAAGTCTGGTTAACAGCTACAAAGAAATACCTTTCAAAAAAATACATTTTGTCCAAATCGGGATAAAATGGTAGAACGAATTATCGGTCACAAGAAAACGCCTAGCATATTAATATTATAGACATATAAATAAATTAGATATATTAGCAAAGTCAATTAAAACAAAAGCAGGAGAACTACGTTGTAAAACGTAAAAGACAAAACGATAAAATTTTTACTATGTTAAAACACATTCTTGACCGACTGTATTTTCTTATAGTAATTTAAAAATTTCCAAATATTTTTAGAGTTTCGAATTAAATTTCAACTATTTTATAAATTCAGAAATGAACTCAGAGAAAAAAAACCCCAATTGTGCCTCTGCAAAGTGTTTCATTTTGGACGGTGTCTTCTAATGCTACTCATCAACTAATATTATTTTTCATTTTCTTTTTCTTTTCCTTTTTCTTTTACTTTTTGCACTTGTTTGGCAATTTGATATTTTTCGTGTGATAACCAGAAAAACATGTTTAATGCGGAAAACAACTTACAAGCTGACGAATCTATCTGGTTTGCTAAAATGAAGTATCGTTTTGTATCCTTAGGGCTAAATAACTTTGTTTCATTTACTTATTTTCGAGTTAGGAAGTCGAAGTCTTAATGAGATTTGCGTTTTGCATGTTCGGCTCTACTCTAACAAAGTAAACAATCTACCAGTCCACCAAACAACCAACAGTAATAGATACCACTTTAATAGAGACATGAAATTCTTCCTTTTCTTATTCAACTGTTTCTTTTTTTTTTCATTTTTCTTTACTATTTATATATAATTTTTTTTTTTTTTTTTGGTTTTTGGTTTGTATGCCTATAACCAAAGGCACGTTGTTGGTAAATAGCAAACCAAACAACAATTCAAATGACTGACTTTAAGCTGGAAAATAATCGAGTCAGACATTTAGCCTTTTAGCCAGTTGTAAATAATGCCAACCAACTAACCATTATCCTGTTTGGAATAATAAAAAAAATCTACTTATGTAAGTTTGTTTGGCCGTCGTCCTTATAGTGCTTGGTTTTTTTATATTTTGTTGGTTGCACCGAAGCATAAGAAAAGAAAAATAAGAACTGGCTTAGCCACCACCTAAACCGTTACAAGGTGCATGAAAAGTTCAATATCTTAATGAAGTATCGATTTCACAACAAGGAGCAGGCAGACATTATGTACGCTCACCCATTGCAGGCAGTTCAATGGTGTTGTAATGTATCCAAAGTATGTAGATTTTCTTATTATTGTATTAACAGCTTAAAAGGTCATACATTTTCTAGCAATATTTCGGTTACGAAAGTACGTACTCCTTATGCGATACACTCAAAATAATAATATCTTCGGAAATTCATGCTCTAAGTAAGGTTAACATAAAATAAAATGACTATATTAAAAAAAATATATTTATAAACGAATTAAAGACTGTTATAAACCTTACTACTATTGAAGAAATATAATACATAGAATTCTTTAGAACTTTATATCTGTGGTCACAAGCGATATCCGCCTAAGTCGCCTTCAGAACAATTTGAGTTATGTATGCTATTATATTCTACTAACAACGCCTTATTTTTACATGAAATCCCCATTTCTCTAACACTGTTTGTTAAAAAGTTATTAATGAAAACATTTATATAAACAGTTATTTTTCTCGAAAGCATGATTTTCGACTTAGGCGGTTAATGCTTGTGACCACAGATATATGGAACAATAAAAATTTTATTTAAAGATGTTTACGCTATAGTGTACATCCTTCATTATATGGAGAAAAAAAATGTTCAAACTTTCGGTCGCACCCCCACAAATACGCGAATAGCAAAAAGACTGAGAAATACAAAGTTTTGGGCCAATAAAAAAACATTTACAGGTGGCTCAATGTGATTGAAAATTTCAATATGATTTTCTTTCAGATTTTATGGAAATTTCGTTCTATAGTTTAATTTTTCCGACAAATTGTTATATAACACGGTATTAAATTATCTTTCCAAAAAGCTATAAAACTTTAAAATCGAATAAAAACTCGCCAAGAAATAGCAAATGCCCCAGATCACTTTTGTGCCAAAAAAAAACTTGATGATGAAATTTGATGGCATTTTTTTCAACTTTAAGAAATTAATTAAAGCCAACATTTTGTTTCAGTCTCTATACCTGTAAGTACTCAGATGTGAAGTATTATTTTATTATCACCTTGTTAACCTATTAAGACCGAAAATGGAAATATTTTTTGATAAAATTTTGAGAACTCCTTTTTCAAGTTTTGAAATTTTCTTAAACAAAATTAAAAAAATTTATCTAGCTCTTTAAGGTCTTATTAAATGCATATAAGAGATTAAGTGTGTGGATTTTGAGCTAAATCCCTGTGGCAGAATTTTTTTTGGCAAGGATTTTATTTTAGCGGATTTCGAGAAAAATGTGATTTTTGTAAAATATTCTCTAAACAATTTATTCAAAAGAATAAGAATTGTTTTCTTGAATCACTTAGGTATTGCTTTTCTTTAATTTTATATTAATTTAATTTTATACTTCATATTTGAATAAAATGTCTTTTATTAGCTTTGGGTCAGTTGTGGATCTTCTTATTTTATTTAGAAAAATATAGATACTTTTTATACATAAAATAATTTTATAACAAAATTGGTTATAGTTGTTTTAATTTATATTCGCGAGCAATAAGCAGATAATTCCACCAAAGATATATCACAATGGATTATTTTGATCCCAGGAGCACTAAAGCCTTAAATAAATAAATAATAACCGAATTATTTTTCTTAAATTCGAAACAGTGGTTTCATCGAGTTCAATAGAGAAACTCGTTTTCCGTAATTTTTATTTAAAAATATTTTAAAATTCAAAGCTGGCCTTGGCAAATAATGGGTTAGCGTTCTCGGATTTATCCCAAATTTTAGGAATGGAAGTTATTATAAAGGATGATTTTTTAGCTATTATCTTTTTGGCAACACTGGTTTAAACAGCTGACGCACGTTTCGTGTTTTGTTTCATTGTCAAACATCTTCAGTTTGGTCTATAATTTAACCATGAATCGTCTTACAAATGAACAACGCTTGCAAGTTTTATTATCAAAATGCGTGCTCTGTTAAGAAAGATCATCGCGCGCTTCTTCCATTTTATGGATAGTTTAATCGACCCACTGAAGCGGCTATTCGGGCTATTGTGACTAAATTTAGCACCAAATTTACATTGTTGGACATTAAACCACCAACACGCTTACGTAGAGTGCGAACTGAAGAAAATATCGCAGCTGTATCGGCCAGTGTTAATGATGACCATCAATTATCGATTCGTCACCGTTCGCAGCAATTGGGCCTCTGTTACTCAACAACCTGGGAAATTTTGCGGAAGGATTTAGGTGTGAAGCCTTTCAAAATTCAGCTGGTGCAAGAATTGAATCCGAACGACCTACCGCAACGTAGAATTTTTGGTGAATGGGCTCTTGGAAAGTTGGCCGAAGATCCACTTTTTTACCGAAAAATTGTGTTCAGCGACGAAGCTCATTTTTGGCTCAATGGGTACGTAAATAAGCAGAATTGTCGATTTTGGAGTGAATATCAGTCAGAAGCATTGGAAGAGCTGCCAATGCATCCAGAAAAAGTCACAGTTTGGTGCGGTTTATGGAGTGATGGCATCATTGGACCGTACTTCTTCAAAGATGATGCGAAACGTAACGTAACTGTGAATGGTGAGCGCTACCGAGAGATGAATCCAACTTTTTTTTGCCCAAAATGCAAGAGCTTGACTTGCATGACATGTGGATTCAACAAGACGGTGCCACATGCCACACAGCACGCGCAACAATGGACTTATTGAGAGGCGAGTTCGGTGAACATTTTATTTCACGTTCGGGACCGGTCTTAGACTATTTTTTGTGCGGCTATGTTAAAGCTCATGTCTATACAGACAATCCCGCTTCAATTGACGCATTGGAAGACAAAATTTAAGCATTTATTCGTGAGATACCGGCCAAAATTGGACTAAGCGGATGGACCATTTGAGGCGCAGTCACGGTCAACATTTGAATGAAATAATCTTCAAACATTAAATTGTATGGACCGTACTATCGATGCATTTTTCTGAATTTTATGTGTTTTTTTTTGGAAAACTTTCCTATAGCTCTTAAAAAATTACCCTTTAGTTTAAGCATCGCTTCTAAAAATTTAACAGCACTTACAAAATATTTGAATTTTTTGAATAAATTGTCTTTTATTATATTTTTTTCCGAAACCGTAGGCTATTGAAATAAAATATAACATTTAAAAGTAGACAAGTTTTGATACAAAGTAGTTAGAAATAGTATATTTACAAAATATTTTACAAAAATCGAATTTTTCCCGAAATCCGCAAAAATAAAATCCTTGTCAGAAAAATTCTGGCACAGGGATTTACTTAAAAATTCTCACAGTTAATGTCTAATATGCGTTTAATAAGACGTTAGAGAGCTAGATCAATTTTTTTAAAGTTTGTTTAAGAAAATTTTTAAAAACTTGCAAAAGGAGTTTTCAAAATTTTATCAAAAAAATTTTCCATTTTCGGTCTCAATGCTTAATAGGTTAACAAGGTGGTAATAAAACAATACTTCATATCTGAGTACTTACAAGTATAGAGACTAAAACAAAATATTGGCTTTAATTAATTTCTTAAAGTTACAAACAATGCCATCAAATTTCATGACCTAGTTTTTTTTTTGGCACAAAAGTGGTCTGGGGCATTTGCTAATTATTGGCGAGTTTTTATTCGATTTTTAAGTTTTATAGTTTTGTGGAAAGATAATGTAATACTGATCCCGAATTGTATAACAATTTGTCATAAGAATTAAACTATAGAACGAAATTTTCGTAAAATCTGAAAGAAAGTCATATTTTCCCCATATAAAACACACTTGAAATTTTCAATCGCGTTGATCCACCTTTAAATGTTTTTTGATTGGCCCAAAACTTTGTATTTATCAGTTTTTTTGCCATTCGCATATTTCTAGGGGGTGCGGCCGAGAGTTTGAACACTTTTTTTTATTAAGGGCCACCCTAATGTACGCACTGAATTAGTTCATCTACTGATGACGATCCAATAGCATGGACACATTGAATGAATTGTCTTGCATACCATCAATAATTATGTCAACTAATTCTTGACTATCAATTTCAGCTTGTGATGCAATATTTTTCATTGATATAATGTAATTTATATATGTTTCAGATGGAAACGTAACCTTTGATATATTTCTTCACGTGAAACTTTTCTTTCAAATGTCTTAAATAATGAAGCTTTCAAATCATTATATATCCAAGAAGCAGAGTACTGCATAAATTCACGAGCTGTTCCTTGTAATAACCACTTCAAGCACATACATTTTTCATGATCATTTAAGTTTACCGCATAGTTTTCATATAAAATAAATCATTACCATTACCAT
Organism: Cordilura impudica; assembly: GCA_963682025.1. Classification (NCBI taxonomy): domain Eukaryota; kingdom Metazoa; phylum Arthropoda; class Insecta; order Diptera; family Scathophagidae; genus Cordilura; species Cordilura impudica. The sequence goes on from OY821517.1 coordinate 43,853,522, forward strand.
TAAAATTTGGAACCGTTATGTCCAATTCATCACAATTTATCGACAACCTCAATTAGCAGCGTTTCCTTCTAAATTTCTTAACTGGTTCAACAGATAAAAACATCTCATATCGCATTTTCAGAATCTTAATTTGATTTTCCGATTCTTGAAACCCTTGTGTTGGCAGAAAAACTGAAGAATTTATTGGTCAAGTATAATTTCAGAAAACATCATTTGAATTTCAGAAAACATATGTATATAGAATTTCAGAAAACATCAAATATAATTTCAGAAAACATCATTCGAGTTTCGGAAAACATCATTTGAATTTCAGAAAACTTCAATATAATTTCAGAAAACATCATTCCAGTTTCAGAAAACATCAATTGAATTTCAGAAAACATCAATTGTATTTCAGAAAACATCAATTGTATTTCAGAAAACATCATTTGAATTTCAGAAAACATAAAAAGAATTTCAGAAAACATCAATAGAATTTCAGAAAACATCAATTGAATTTCAGAAAACATAAATTGAATTTCAGAAAACATCTATTGTATTTCAGAAAACATCATTTGAATTTCAGAAAACATAAAAAGAATTTCAGAAAACATCAATAGAATTTCAGAAAACATCAATTGAATTTCAGAAACCATCATTTGAATTTCAGAAAACATAAATAGAATTTCAGAAAACTTCAATATAATTTCAGAAAACATCATTCCAGTTTCAGAAAACATCAATTGAATTTCAGAAAACATCAATAGAATTTCAGAAAAATCAATTGAATTTCACAAACCATCATTTGAATTTCAGAAAACATAAAAAGAATTTCAGAAAACTTCAATATAATTTCAGAAAACATCATTCCAGTTTCAGAAAACATCAATTAAATTTCAGAAAACATCAATAGAATTTCAGAAAACATCAATTGTATTTCAGAAAACATCTATTGTATTTCAGAAAACATCATTTGAATTTCAGAAAACATAAAAAGAATTTCAGAAAACATCAATAGAATTTCAGAAAACATCAATTGAATTTCAGAAACCATCATTTGAATTTCAGAAAACATAAATAGAATTTCAGAAAACTTCAATATAATTTCAGAAAACATCATTCCAGTTTCAGAAAACATCAATTGAATTTCAGAAAACATCAATAGAATTTCAGAAAACATCAATTGTATTTCAGAAAACATCTATTGTATTTCAGAAAACATCATTTGAATTTCAGAAAACATAAAAAGAATTTCAGAAAACATCAATAGAATTTCAGAAAACATCAATTGAATTTCAGAAAACATAAATTGAATTTCAGAAAACATCAATTTAATTTCAGAAAACATCAATAGAATTTCAGAAAACAACAATTGAATTTCAGAAAACATAAATTGAATTTCAGAAAACATCAATTTAATTTCAGAAAACATCATTCGAGTTTCAGAAAACATCATTTGAATTTCAGAAAACATAAATAGAATTTCAGAAACCATCAATATAATTTCAGAAAACATCATTCGAGTTTCAGAAAACATCATTCGAGTTTCAGAAAACATCAATTGAATTTCAGAAAACATCAATAGAATTTCAGAAAACATCATTTGAATTTCAGAAAACATAAATAGAATTTCAGAAAACATCAATTGAATTTCAAAAAGCATTATTTGAATTGCTGAGAACATTAATTGTATTTCAGAAAACATCAATTGCATTTCAGAAAACATCAATTGAATTTCAGAAAACAGCATAATCGACTTATTTTTTATGCACTGGAAAATATGATGTTGATGTTTTCTTTAATTATTAGATGTTTACACATCTCCCTTGTGATCGGACTCACATGATTTTTTTTAAAATTATTTTTTAACCGACCCAACACTTGAATTATAGTATGACTTTTTCTAAACTGATTTTCATTTTCTATCAAACTGATTCAAATGACCTTTCAAACAAAGAATATTATAAAACATTTTAGAAAACAAAGTATTTAAGAATAAAGTACATAACATTATATTGCACTACAAAATTTTTTCAGCGTATAATGCCAAACTGGCCCAGTACTTTCTCGTGACTTGGAATTTCTCGTCCACCAGACAGTGACCCAGAAAATGTTCCACAGTGTTATTAGCTCACCTCAAAATTTTTAAATTTTTAATATATTAAATATTTTTTTCTTTTAATATTTTCACTGAAAAAAGGCGAGTAAAAATATTATAGTCGGTCTAGATCGGCTATACGATACCCTACGCCATGCGTTTAGAAAATAAGCAGAAAACAAATTTGAGTGGAATCTATAATATTAATAGGCTAGGCGATTTCTTGTGATTGATGTTTTGTTCTACCGTTTTATTCTAATTTTGACCAAACGTATATAATTTGAAAAGTATTTCTTTTTAGCTGTACACCAGATTTACAGATTTTTAAACTTTTTCCTTTATTTTGAGTAAATTGCATTAAAAGTTGCTACTAGCATATACATAAAACAAGTAAGAAAATTATAGTCGGTCTAGACCGACTATACGATACCCTATACCATGCCCTTTCTCTTAGGCCCAACTAACTGGACATAGAAAATAAGCAAAAACCAAATTTGAGTCTGATTTTTATTAATTTTTTTGGCTGCAGGTATGAAAAAGTTCATATCGGATGCTATATCTATATGGGGACTAGGTCCAAAAATGGACCGATCCTGATTATGTTTGGTAAAGTCTCTTGTATTTTGCAAAAATATATACAAACAAAATCTGAGAAGAATCAGTGCAATATTTTTGTTTTTTAATAGATTTAAGTGAAGATCGGGAAGCAGCTCTATATAGGACCAAAGGGATCATTTTTGGACTACTCATTAATGGACGTAATGAACGCATACAAAACCCAATTTGAGTAAGATCTATATGACAATTTGGATCTTATGGCAATTTATGTCGATTTCATAGGGGTCATTTGTATGGGGGCTAGGTCTGAGCATGGACCGATTCTCACCAGTTTCAATAGCGTTCATCCCATGGCCGATAGAAGCTTATGTACCAAATTTCATCAAAATATATTCATATTTGCGACCTGCAGTTTGATTACAAGCTTTACATGGACACACAGACGGACGGACGGACGGACGGACGGACATTGTTAAATCAACTCAAAAAGTGATTCTGATTCGATCGGTATAATTAAAGATGGGTCTAGTTCAAATATTTTTGGTTGTTACAAACAGCAGCACAAAGTCATTACACCCAAACCACATAGTGATATAGGGTATAATTATACAGTGCTATGTGTGTGTTTATTAAATTTTTTAATGAGCTTGTAATAAAAATGAGTTTGTTTTTTTGTGTTGATTTGCGAATTGGCTATAATTGATTAGCATACTTTTAGGGTCTTTATTTAATGAAAAAATAAAACTTCCTAGAATTTGCGCTCGACTTTCGAGGGCTGGAATCTGCTAGTTATTTTTCATTCTTTTGCTTTCGGATATGAAAAAGTTCATACCGAATGTAATATTTATATGGGGACTAGGTCAAAAAATAGACTGATCCTGACCATATTTGATAAGGTGTCTTATATTTTCAAAGCAAATATATAAACCTGAATTGGTAGATTTATGAATAAGAATTGTCCCATTAATAGGTGTAATAGACACGTATAAATCGAGTATGAAAAATATGGAGAAGAAATTTTGGTTTTTGGGGAACTTTAAGTCGATCTCCTAAGGGTCATTTATGTGCGGACTAGGTTTGAATATGCATTGATTTAAACCAAATTCAATACCATTCAAAAGCTTATATACAAAATTTTGTCATAACATTTCCATGGCCACACAGACAGACGGACAGACTTCGCTAAATCGATGAGTGGTTCAGTATAATTTAAGATAGGTTTTGGTAGTTCCAAACATCACCACCAGAGCGCAGAGTGATATAGAGTATACAAAATTAATAAATAGCTTAAGAATTTATAAGAAAAATAAAATAGTTCACCTTAACTATTTTTATACCCTATACCACTATGTGGTTTGGGTATAATGACTTTGTGCTGCTGTTTGTAACAACCAAAAATCTTTGACCTAGACCGATCTTTAATTATACCGATCGAATCAGAATCACTTTCTGAGTTGATATAACAATGTCCGTCCGTCCGTCCGTCCGTCCGTCCGTCCGTCTGTGTGTCCATGTAAACCTTGTAATCAAACTGCAGGTCGCAAATATGAATATATTTTGGTGAAATTTGGTATATATGCTTATATCGATCATGGCATAAACGTTATTGAAATTGGTGAGAATCGGTCCATGTTCAGACCTAGCCCCCATACAAATTACCCCTATGAAATCGACATAAATTACCATAAGATCCAAATTGTCATATAGATCTTACTCAAATTGGGGTTGTATGCGTTCATTACATCCATTAATGAGTAGTTCAAAAATGATCCCTTTGGCCCCATATAGAGCTGCTTCCCGATCTTCACTTAAATCTATTAAAAAACAAAAATATTGCACTGATTCTTCTCAAATTTTGTTTGTATATTTTTTTGCAAAATACAAGAGACTTTACCAAACATGATCAGGATCGGTCCATTTTTTGACCTAGTCCCCATATAGATATAGCATCCGATATGAACTTTTTCATATCTGCAGCCAAAAAAATTAATAAAAATCCCACTCAAATTTGGTTTATGCCTATTTTCTATATCCAGTTAGTTGGGCCTGAGAGATAGGGTCTCTTAACGCATGGTATAGGGTATCATATAGTCGGTCTAGACCGACTATAATATTCTTACTTGTTTCTTATTTCTTTCATGGTACGCCAGTTTTAAATTTAGGTGTACGGATACTTTTCCTAGCAAGTTTTGTATAATTTTTAATAAATATTTCTTTTGATTGTATATACTAATAAGCGGATAAGATATTTTTTTATACCCTCCATTCCATTTGTAGCGCATCGAAAAACTTATTTCCGACCCCATAGAGTATATAGCGATGTCCGTCTGTCCGTCTGTCTGTTGAAATCACGCTCATTCACAAAAAAGCCATCTAACTGGATAAGGTTACAATAATATCATTTGCCATAAGTCCCAGCAGGTTGGTATTGAAAATGGGCTAAATCGGGCATCATTTTGATTAAATACGAGCAAAGATATGTAGATGTCTCTAAAAAAACATAAAACCCAGTGTGTTTGTTGTAACAGTTTAGTGGTTGAACATAATAATTGTACAACAACATAAAAAAATGCCACAAAAAAATTATGGATATAGAGTATATTAACAATACCAAGAACACAATAACATAGCTCATGTTAGTAGTATTGCCACATTTTTTTTTTATCATTATCACGTTATAATAAAAAAAAAATCGCCAATATGAAAGAAAAAATTAAAACGAAAAATGAAAAATGAACAATAGATAATGTAAATGGAAAATGGAGAATGGAAAATGAAAAATGGAAAATGGAAAATGAAAAACGTGAAATGAAAAATGAAAACAGAAAATGAAAAATGGAGAATAGAAAATCGAAAATGAAAAATGGAAAATGAAAAAAGAAAATTGAAAAATGAGAAATGGAATATGAAAAATGAAAAATGGAAAATACAAAATGAAAAATGGAGAAAAGAAAATAGAAAATGAAAAATGAAAATTGAAAAATGAAAAATGCAAAATGCAAAATGGAAAATGAAATTGAAAAATGGAAAATGAAAATTGAAAAATGAAAAATTTAAAATCGAAAATGGAAAACTCAAAATGGAAAATGAAAAATGAAAAATAGAAAATGGAAAATGAAAATTTGAAAATGAAAATGGGAAACGGAAAGCGCAAAATGGAAAATGAAAAAAGGGAAATGGAACATGAAAATTGAAAAATGGAAAATGAAAAATTAAAAATGAAAAATGTTAAATGAAAATTGTAAAATGGAAAATGGAAAATGAAAATGAAAATTGAAAAATTGAATATGGAAAATGCAAAATGGAAAATGGAAAATGAGAATTGAAAAATGGAAAAATGGAAAATGTAAAATAGAAAATGAAAAATGGAGAATCGAAAATCGAAAATGAAAAGTGGAAAATGGAAAATGAAAAAAGAAAATTGAAAAATGGAAAATGAAAAATGGGAAATAGAAAACGAAAAATGGAGAATGGAAAATGGAAAATGAAAAATGGAAAATGAAAAACGGAATATGGACATTAAATATGGAAAATGGAAAATAGAAAAATGGAGAAAAGAAAATAGAAAATGAAAAATAGGAATTGAAAAAAGAAAAGTGAAAAATGAAAAATGCAAAATGCAAAATGCGAAATGTAAAATGGAAAATGAAATTGAAAATTGAAAAATGAAAATTGAAAAATGGAAAATGAAAAAATTAAAAATTAAAAATGTTAAATGGAAAATGAAAATTGAAAAATTAAAAATGGAAAATGAAAATTGAAAAATTGAATATGGAAAATGCAAAATGGAAAATGGAAAAGGAGAATTGAAAAATGGAAAATGGAAAAATTAAGAATGGAAAATGAAAAATGGAAAATGAAAACTGAAAAATGAAAAATGAAAATTTCAAAATGAAAAATGGAAATTGAAAATTGAAAAGTGGAAAATGGCAAATGGAAAATTAAAATTGAAAATGAAAAATGGTAAATGAAAATTGTAAAATGCATAATAATAATTTTTAGCCAAGAATCATTTGAATTTTGGTATTCGGATTTAATGTTTCAGTATCGGCAAAAGTTTAAAAGTGGTAGCCGTACTCAACATTGGGTGTAATATAGAGCTTAAGACTCAGGTGGAAGGTATCAAAAAATTCGGCACAGCCGAATTTAACACCCTTACTTGTTTTAAATGTGTCAGACGCTAGGTTTGAAATTTCAAAAATTATTTCAGGCTATTTTTTTCCAGAATAAAAAAATTTACCTTAGATTTTCGGCACAATATTTTAATATTTGAATTCTTGAAACTTGACAAAAAAGAAAAGATAAAAAATTTAAAGAAAATCTCCCAAATGCAAATAATATTTACCTGCAGGTTAAGAACGTTTTAAAATGAAAATATTATTTTTAATTTTTTTTTCAATTATATATTCTTCCTTTATTTACATATTTTAACATATTTGATATTTACATATGAGATCTCATCTTTACATATAGATACTCCAACAAATAATATATGGGTATTTCCACAGAAAGGTCAACCGCTACCAAAATATTAAAGTTGAAGAAAAAAGACTTTTCTGAGAAAATTTAGTTGGTTAATGCATTGGATTTTAAGAATATACGTAATTAAATACATATTACCATTTGTAATTTAAGAAAAGTGGTCTGCAAAGAGCAGCTTTGCTTTTTTTGGTTTTAGCGTTTTTAATTGACATTTTTCCTTGAGTTATTTCTAAGTGTTACATATCATGTCGATTGCACTCTTCTTATAGACTAAATATACCAACAATAAATATTTAAAAACACCACAGTAGAGATCAAGCAAACTCCGAATAACGGTATAATTCAAAGATTCTTTGTACTACATTCTTCTATCCCGTTCGCGACCGAAAATAAGCATTTGTGTTTAGTTCTCCGTGACCGTTGATCGGAATAGTTTGATATTTACAATTCAAAACAAAATAACCGAGATCATTTAAAAAAACCAAACCTAAAATATTTTGATCCATAAATATTTTTTTTATTGATTTTTAAAATGTGTCCCGTTCGTGATCGTAAGTGTTAAATTTTTCAAAAAATAATACATATTGTGATAAAAATAAAATTTGTTTGTGCAGATGGAGAGTTGTTGTGGAGGTAAAAAAATTGCCCAAAAGAAATACATTGAAGGAATAAAAAACAATCCCATTAAGAAGAAGAAGTACCTAGAGAAGGCGGCAGAAAGAATGAAAAAACATCGCTCAAAGCTCAAACAATTGGCGAGTAATAATAAGAAAGTGCTTAACAGCTTACGTCAAAAGGAGCGTATAAAGAAACAAAAAATGCGCATACGTATAGCAAATGAAAGAAAGGAGACAAACATTACTTTGAAGCCATATAACAGCAAACAGTCTTTTGGAAAAGCGTTAAAGAAGGCCGAAATGGCGTTGCCGAAGGAAGCTGCAAAAAGAACGAAAATTGTACAAGCTTTATTTGCAAAGTATGGTCAGGCAGCTATTTTTGAGAAACCTGTAATAGAAAATTCTCAAGTTCTAAATGCAGTACAGAACTTTTTTGTTTCTAATGACATTAGCGTTCAATCTGCTGGTAAAAAAGATACTCTGATCGTAGATGGAGAAATTATTGCGAAGAGATTTATGTTATTAACAGTGGACGAAACATATGAAATTTATAAAAATGAATGTACCAGTGAACCTGTCAGTAAGTCTTTCTTTTACAGTTGTCGGCCCAGACATGTTCAGCTAAGTAGCAAAATGCCACATAATATGTGCGTTTGCATTTACCACGCCAACTTTGCGTTTTTATTGGATGGCTGGTCTAGAATTGTTAAATATTTTTCTGGTGGTCTTAAACATTTTCTAAAATCAGTTTGTTGCAATATTGAAAATAAAAATTGTATGTCGAACCGTTGTGGAAGATGTGTAACCGATTTAAAAAGTGAATTGTTGCCCCTTGCCTATTTAAATAAAATGGATGAAGAAATACAATTGAAGCATTGGAGAAAAGTTAACGACAGAATAACATTAACGAACACTGTTGGTCCATTTTCAGATTTGATTAATGAATTAGAAGTGCAGTTACCTAAGTTTAAGGAACATTTCTTTGTTAAGAGAATTCAACAGAATCACTTTGACACCACAAAGAATAATTTAAAAGAAAATTAGATTTTGCCGAAAACTATCGGATTTTATTCCAAAATGAGATACAAAGCGCACACTTTAACTACAAGCAAGTATCAATTTTTACTTGCGTAGCATGGACTGTTAATAAAACTCAATCATTTGCTATTATAAGTAATAGTTTAAAACACAGCAAAATTGATGTCTATATTTTCTTGACAAAAATACTCGAGGAACTAAAACAAAAACACGGATATTTTAACAAAATATTTATATTTTCTGACGGCAGTAGTTGCCAGTTTAAAAACAAATTTATAATTTATAGTTTAATGGACTTTAAAATAAGATTTGGATGCGAAGATATTGAATGGAATTTTTTTGCAACATCGCACGGAAAAGGTGCAGTCGATGGAGTTGGAGCCGTAATTAAGCGGAAAATTTGGAAGCTCACAAAAACTAAAAATATTTGCCTTAATGATGCATCGGATTTTTATCAGTGTGCAAAGCAAACCGTTAAAGGAATCATTATTTTATACGTAGATGAAAATGAAATTGATAAGGCTTCTTTTTTGTCAGATAAATGGAATAATTTACGAAATATAACCGGTATACGAAAACTTCATTGGTTTTCTTGCAACGCAAACTTAGATATCCATGGAGCTCAAACTGTAATATCTTTTAAAATTAAAATAAAATAATAATTCTTTTATTTTTGTTATCATTAGAATATATCTTGTTTTATTTATTTTTTATACTTATAAATAAAAAATTTTAAACCTAAAAAATGCCTTTGGAATAATTGTCCCGTTCGCGTTGTCCCGTTCGCGATTCTAAAAAAAATATTAAAAAAAAAATAATATTAAGGATAATTGAAAAAAAAAACAAAATGCTAAATAAAAGCTTTATATCTCTGCTTTAGTTAAAAACTAATCTCCATTTAATAAACTGACGAAATTCGCAGAGTTTTAAACAAAACCACACACCGAAAAAAATGACTTACATTTTTTCCCGTTCGCGATCGCAAGTTTATCCAAAATATTTGGAGAACGTTCATATTTTATAATTTTCTTTTTGTTCTCAAAAATTGTTCTACTAAAATGCTATTAATTATTTATAAAAAGTTAAAAAAAAATTTGAGTTTTGATATTTTTTTTTCAAGTTGAGTGCGTACGAATGTCCCGTTCGCGATCCTGGAAATGCCCATATGGGATCTTAAGATATTAAATAGTTTTTATTTTATTTTTGAATGATTTTTAAAGGAAAATGGGAGGAAAAAACCTTTATATGATTTAATATATTCAAATACTGTCTGAAAATATTTATGTGCTTATAGGAGGTTTATTATATATAATAGATCTCTATAATTTTAAATTTGGTGATTTCTTTTTTAATTTTACGTTATTTCTCTCCATTCTCTTATCAGTGGGTAAAAGGAATTTTCAATTTTGGCAAAGTAATTGTTATTAATCCTTGTTATGAAATCGATAATTTTTTCATAAACTCTTTCTTCATGAAGAAGAATTGTAGGATACCTCCAGGGCTTTTTATTTATCATTTTAAGACATTTGTTTTCTACAATTTGTAAGCGTTGTAGGTGACAGTTGGCAGCGTCACTCCAAATAGGACACGCATATGTTAATATCGGCCTTATAACACTTTTGAAGAGTACATTATTTTTAAGAAAATCTCTCAGATAAAAAACTTATTCTAAAAGATAAATCTTCAGATGTTGCCGTAGTGCTTCGAACACTATTCGAATTTTAAAAATATTATTTTAGTGACTACTGACTACTGATTTTAAGTTTACTGTATAAATATGTATGTAAATGTAAATATGTGCAATACATTTTTTTCAAAACTTTTCTCTAATAGATTTTTTTTTTTAATATTTTCAGTGTAGCTGTCGTCTCTATTTGGAAATGTTGTTTTCTTTCAACCATCCCCATAGACTGTAGGGTAAAGGATAAATTATTTGTTTTGCCTTAAGTTATGCAAAAGACAAAAAAAAAGTAAAATATAAAAAAAAAGATATATAAGTCTTGGAATTTTAAAATGTTTTTAGATTATTTTGATGGCATGACAAATTAATTACTTATTTAAATTGTCATTTTATCTTGTTTTTCTTTTCATTTCCGTAAGCTATTTGTCTGCTGATGGGAACGGAAAATAGAAAATGTAAAATAAACAAAGCGCGATATAAGGAAGAGCTTATTGGATTTCAATTAATCATGCTCTAATCGAAATAAATGTTTTCGCAGAATTCATAATAGATAAAGAAATAAAACTTTTGAATCAAAACAAGCACCCAGCACTACAAATATAACGATATGATTACCACTATTTGTACAGCGTGATTTAAAATGAAACTCAAAGAATTAATTATAAAATAAGAATGTCAATAAGTAAATGTTTTTTTTTAATAGAAAGAGAAATATGGGTAAGTATTAACGTAGTTATGATTATGTTGATTAAGTGATGGCAATAACAACAATTAGCTAAAGTTGTTATAAAATATTTATAACAAAGGAACGATGTTTTGGAAGTATATTGAACATAACCGAAATATTTGTTCAAGTTTCATTTAATTAAGACGGTCGTATAAAATCCTTTTCAGCATTTAACATGAATTTCATTAAAGTTGACATCAGTTCCAGCTTGTTTATGAAATTACAGTAAAAACTTCTTACTCAAGTTATCAAAATTTATATACAAAAGATATATTTTTCATAATCACACAAATTACCTTTTTTGGTTTACTAACATTTGCGTGCCTTCCTCTGAAATCCAAAATTGTTATCTTTGGTTTTCAAAATACTAAATGTCTTTCAATTTTTATTGAAACGAAATATGAAAGAATAAAAACTTTGATGTTTCTAGAGGAAAAATAAAGAAAAAAAAAGCTTTAAATAGTTTTGTGATTTCATTGTTCAAACACACAAAAAATACAAAGAAAATATCCCCAGGAAAATCTCGTGAAAATCATTGTCCATAAATTAATTACCAACGGAATCCTTTTGTTAATGCATTTTATCTTGTTATTGCCATGGAATTTTATGTGTGAGTGGCTGTGTATGTGCAGATGTATTTCTTGCGTGCAATACATACGATGAAATAGCTTTTATGTGTTGTGTGTGTGTGTTCAGTATCATTCTTATTATACGAGTTGTACCTTTTGGCAAAGTTGTTTGCTACGACTCTCGTTCACAGATCTCAGAGCAGTAGAACGAACATATAAAATTTGCTTTATCTATTGCAGACTTTTTTACTTTTCAAGTTCTTTCCTTATGGGTAGAAATTATGCAACAATTTTGTTTGGCTGTTGTTCGTTCTTTCATTTCAGTTTTCTATTGTCCTTTGGAAAGTCACTGGCAATAGCAAACATACTACACTAACACACCTGTGTATGTTGCATAAGTGTGGTGTAACAGTTTGAAGAATTCTACATATGCTTGGTAATATGTGTAGTATAGTCAGCTGTCTGGTTGACTTTTTTTTCTTCTATTTTTTGAGGGAGTTAAACCTTTTCGGTTAAAACATTTCTGAATGCTCATTTCGGGAATTGCTTACAAGCAGCAATAGCATTAAGTAAAAATAAACAAAAAAGGTTTTCATTCAGGAATTTCATTTAATATTGGATTTGGGGAAATGTTATTTCATATTTTGCGATTTTCGCTGAAAAGGACTCGTCAATCATAAATTTTTAAGACACCTCTACATTTTGCCACGTCTTGCCCGGGATCTACAGGCCTTTGACTTGAAAAATGGTTCGCTATGCTTATCAGGCGCTGAGTACTTAGTCCGCAATGAACAAATTCCCAAAAAAAATTGACTTTCTCCCCAAAAATGTGTACGGGATTGGGAAATTTGTTCATGATGAAAAAATTCCCCATCTTTTACGTTTATGGGGAGTAAATTCATTTTTTATTTCAATTTAAAATTTTTTGATTTTTTAATTTAGAAGTTTTTTATAAGACGCTACTGCAGAAATGCTTTAAAAATAAGCTGCGAAGCCGCTTTAAGTTTTTTTTGTTGAAGTTTATTTATTTTGTAAACATGAAATATAACGGAATCTTTTAGAAATTAGAAGAATCAGATCTTTTAAAATTGAATTACTTCATTCAATAAGTCATAATCATTGAGCAGAGAGTTCAAATTTATAGAAGTTTAAAAAATGGAAAATTAATGTGACGTTTAAAATTTGAAGCGATATTTTAGCTGAGCTGTGTTCGCAAGCGCGTCGCGTACCGCTTTCGCACACCGAAATGATGCTATTGAAAATAATACAGATTTCAAATACGTTTATTGCAGGACAGATATTGAGAGCAGTATGGGGAAATTGTTCATTTATTTTGGGTACCTTTTTTTTTTTAAAAATTTGGAGAATTTGTTCATCGTCAAGTTATTCCCCAAATTTTTTGGGTAATAAGTTCATTTTTTGGGGAAGTTGTTCATTGGGGACTAAGTACTCAGCGCCTACTTACCATTACAATTAAGTATGTTTATGCATGGATTATTTTGAGTGTATGATGTCTAAAAGTTACGAATTTTTTAGAGAGGCTATATGGCAACAATATTTTACATATTTAGAAGATAATAAAAAATAAATAAAAAAAATTTACCATTAAATTATTATATAAATATATATTGTTTACCAGTTATTGCAAGCATAGCATAATGACTTTTACATAAGAAGTGTTTCTATATTCTTCAATAAGTAATTCTTAACAAGATGCTTAAATATTGGAAGAACGGGAATATTTCATAATACGTCAGGTAAACTATTAAGTTCATGTGGTCCAGCAAATGTAATGCGCTGCTTCGTTAATTCCAAACGACATCTCGAGGAGATTAAGTTTTCTGATTGTCTAGTATTTCTTTGCGTACGCGAAATATCTTTAGCATGAATTTTGAATAGACCAACTGTACTATATCGAATCGGCAGATTAAACACTAGCTTTAAAGCTTTGTTTAGAGCAGATTGGAGAGATTTTAACGAAGTACTTTCTTTACAGCCCTATATAATTGCAACATATGTTAAATGTGAATGTATACGTGATTTATAAATCAGCATCTTAACGTCACAACTAAGTTTGTTTTTATACCTATAAAGAATGCCAATAGCCGACGAAATGTTTGATTTTAACAGATTAAGATGGGTATCCCATAGAAGGTTGTGATTTAAGTGTACACCTAAATACTTAACCATATCTAACTCAGTTATCTGAGATCCATCGATGAGAACAATCATTTTATCTTTGTTTATAAAACGATATGGTTTAAATATTACAAATTTAGTTTTTTCTGAATTAAGAGCCAGTTCATTTAGTCTCGAGAACTCTGAAAGTATAGCAGAGTCATATTCGGTTTACGTCTGTAAAACCTTTTTGTGTTAAAATCGAAAAGTCAAACAAATATCATCAACATACGTTAGGGCGGGTCGATTTGTAGGGAGGCAAAAATATCGCTCAAGTGACAAGGAAAATCATATTCTAGGGATCAAAATAAGAAACTTTGCCTAAGGAACCATACCTCTAAAACGAATTCTGATGTCCCGACTTTTGACCTGTCTAACTGTCTGCCATGGGGCAACCCCATTCGTCCTCATGCAATTGATCTGAAACTAGGCACATAGTCTTGTTGTGACTACAGATTAATTTTGGGGTAGTCATGCAGAGTCACGCATAGTCACGGAGTGATCTAAAAGTTATTAACCCTCATCTGATCGATCTTTTTGAATAACATAACATAGTCAAGGCGTGTGATTATTATTTATTAGCAGAGCAGAAGATACGTATATGTATGAGTGTTAATTTTAATATTAAATCAAACATAGTCAGCCCAACTCTAAGAAAAATATTTTGATTTTTTGAAATGTGTGTATGGGGAACCCCCAGAGGAGATGCCACTCGCATGGGTGATTCGGTCCTCCAAAGTTAGTGGGGATCGATCATACATTTGGACTCGATTGGGGCACTCTAAATGGGTCAAAGTGAGAGAGACAGACAGACAGGTCAAAAGTCGGGACATCAGAATTCGATTTAGAGGTATGGTTCCTCTTATTCTGATCCCTAGAATATGATTTTCCTTGTTACTTGGGTGATTTTTAAATCGACCCGCCCTAGCATACATGTATAACTTTCCGTTAAACTCAATATTTTTAACATTGTTCATAAATATCTTAAACAATAGTGGACCCAGGACACTGCCTTGAGGAACCCCTCGTTTAACTAGTAACAAGGTGCTTTTATAATCTCCGACTTGTACGAATTGCATTCTATTTTCCAGGTACTGCTGAAAAACTCGCAACGTTTTATTTTCCAAGCCAATAACTTTCAGTTTCTTCATTGAAATATTATGATTTACTAAATCAAAAGCTTTAGAGTAATCGTAAAATGCTCCCGCCACGCCACTGTAACCAGTCTCATCATTCGTCAGGCTTTAACAGTTCATTTGGTTCTTTTTGCTTTTCAAATAAAACAAGTCTTTTCTTCTTGCTGGTTGAATCCAAACTTATACTTTATTTAAAATTGCCCTTGCTTATATATTTAAAATTATAAATAACACTAATGAGTGGTTTACAAAATTAGAGTAACTTTTGAATGTTAGTTACATTATTTAGTCTCTTAAGTCTATATAAATTCTCTTTTAATTTATTCTACCTATTTATCACTAAGTACGATTGTACTAGGCGACCATGAATTATAGGGTGGTTTCTCTTACTCAATTATCAATCATACATAGAGTACAATTCCAAGTAACCGAGTGGAATTATACTGGTTAAAGTGCAGACCGACATAAAACACCAATTTCGCATTCCATACGGCCTGCAAATGAAATTGAATCGAGTTGCTCTACATATACATATACATATGATCAACCAACTCTATTTGATTTCATTGCTTCGTACAATAACCCGCTCAGTCAAACAAACACACTGAGTCATGTATTAAAACCGTTAGACCTACCCCAAATATCCACTTGATATTATTTGTTCTACATTTGTTTGTCGCTAGCCAAAAGTACATATGCATATATGTAAGTTTGTTTGTTTATATTGTTTTGTTCTTTATTGGCACTTCATTGTGCTACATACATAAGTAAATATGCTACATATACGACACCAGCATCCAGCTCACTACATATATACTCCATAACGTTGACCACGGCTTCCTCCGTACCAGAACCCTATTTAAAGCCAAATTGTCGTTCAAACAAAATATCGTTCCTTTCAAGATAAGTGGAAAATTGGTCATGATAAGCTTCTCAAAAATTTTATCAACAACAGTTAACACCGAAATGGGTCTATAGTTTTCAATTCTATTTGATCCAGGTACTTTAGTAATGGGAACTATCTTGTGTAACTTGAGAGCATCAGGATAACATCCTTCATCAATCATCTTATTGAAAATGTCAGTTAATATGTTAATCACCAATTCTTTATTTGTTAATAGCATCCTTGGTGTTATGCTATCATAACCAGAACTTTTTTTATTATCCAAATTATCAAAAACACTTTCAATTCGGGTTTTCCAATTTTTTGTAGAATAAACTTAGACCTTAGTGGTATTAATGTACGGAAAAAGTTAGTTTCATCACCAGCATTTTCCCCGATTTGCATATGCATATTTTCAATAACTTTAAAGAAAAAATTATTTAATGCTGCTGCTTTTTTATCATCATTCGTTAAAATATCATCATTTTCATTTATAACGGCTCCTACATCACATCTATTTCCACCAAACGCTTTATTTAAAAATTGCCATGTTTTTTTTGGGTCCACAACGTACGATTTTAAATTTTTCATATAGTAATTACACATTAGATTTTTGTTTCATACTTTTATGACTTTACTTATTCTTTTAATTTGTATTGATATTGCTGCATTATTACGATCTTTTCTTCGAGCCTTTAATAAGGAGTTTTTGTAAGAGACTAATGATAGCAAATTATCTGTTACCCAAGGAGTTATCTTTTTCCGAATACTCATACATTTATTAGTAATTTTCGTTGAATATGACACTGCATCAGAAAAGGTATTTATGAACTTATCACACAAATCAGAGAGTTTCTAGATAAATCTATACTTCGAAGATTAATATCTACATATCTTCCCATTTTTTCATAATCAAGTTTATATTTTATTTATTTATTTTTTTTATTTATTTATATTAATTACAATAAAAAGTAAATTTGTATTCTAATTTGAGTCCAGGGATAAGCCGGGTGACAAAGACCCTTTGGCTGGTTTTTGCAGCGACAGACCAAAGCCTATGGTGGGAATCGAACCCACGACCCCCGTATGATAGGCAAGCACGCTACCTACTCACCTACTGGGGCGCTTAGTTTATATTTTATCTCAATAAATGTATCGTGGTTCGTTAATTCACTAATTTGAAAGCTAGAGCTGACCATACTATGATCGCTCAACTCATTCTCAATCGAGTAAATAGAAAATTCACGCGATATATTTGTAAATGCACAATCAATAGATCGGTGATTTTTTTGATTTTGCCCATTTTTGATTTTGAAGATTTTTGTTTTTGGGCGATTTTATTTTTCCGCGATTTTTGGGTTTGGCGATTTTTGATTTTGGCGATATATTTTCCACGCCAAATCACATTGATAACTAATGAACTTGTCAAAAGACTGTCGCTTTCGTAGTGCTTCATATTTTTTACAGCGGAGGTGCCACGCCCACTAATCCCATCCCGCCCAATTTTTATTGGACTACTCACATTAATATCTGCTGAACTCGTGCAAAATGTCGAGTCCTTCCCTTTTTTAGTACACCAGTTATATGATATCAGATATCTACTTTGCATTTGGCAATTTTTTTTTTCGACTAATCAAACAAAGAACCTATGGGCTGACGCAAAGCCACAAAGCTCTCGCTTTTGCAGTACTGCAGATATATGACATTAAATAGTTACTTTGCATGGGGAGTGCCACGCCCATTGGTGTGAACCCGACAATTTTTTGTTCGACTACTCATACTAAGATCTGATAGGATCGTGCAAAGTGTCAAAGCTTCCTTTGTTAGAACACCAGTTATATGATATCATATATTTACTTTATATGGGCAGTGCCACGCCCACTGCTCCGATCACGCCCATTTTTTGTCTAACTAATCAAATGAATTACTTATGGGCTCACACAAAGTCCCAAGACACTCACTATTACAGTACTTCAGATATATGGCATTTTACATTTACTTTGTATGGCAGGTGCCACGCCTATTGGTCCGATACAACCTATTTTGTATCCGACTACTCACATTAATAATATGTGACTTCAGAAAAATTTTAAAAGCTCTCTCTATCACATTACTCGAAATATATAATATGGAACTATTACTTGTATGCGAGGTACCACGCCCACTTATCCGATCCCGCCCATTTCCGGCGTAGCTACTAATATTAACAATAGGTGACCTCACACAAATTTGCAAAGCTCTCCCTATCATAGTACTCAATATATGTATATGATAATTAAAATTTACTTTGTGTGGGAGGTGCCACGCCCACCAAAAATATTAAAAAAATTAGAGCCTATAGCACTTCCCATATCCGCAGTAAGAGTCTGTGAAAATTTCAGGAAGATCAGATGGGTAGTTACAGAGATTACCTCCTACAAACAAACAAACAAACAAACACACATTACCTCTTTATTATATATAACGGGTGATTTTTTTGAGGTTAGGATTTTCATGCATTAGTATTTGACAGATCACGTGGGATTTCAGACATGGTGTCAAAGAGAAAGATGCTCAGTATGCTTTGACATTTCATCATGAATAGACTTACTAACGAGCAACGCTTGCAAATCATTGAATTTTATTACCAAAATCAGTGTTCGGTTCGAAATGTGTTTCGCGCTTTACGTCCGATTTATGGTCTACATAATCGACCAAGTGAGCAAACAATTAATGCGATTGTGACCAAGTTTCGCACTCAGTTTACTTTATTGGACATTAAACCAACCACACGAATGCGTACAGTGCGTACAGAAGAGAATATTGCGTCTGTTTCTGAGAGTGTTACTGAAGACCGTGAAATGTCGATTCGTCGCCGTTCGCAGCAATTGGGTTTGTGTTATTCGACCACATGGAAGATTTTACGCAAAGATCTTGGTGTAAAACCGTATAAAATACAGCTCGTGCAAGAACTGAAGCCGAACGATCTGCCACAACGTCTAATTTTCAGTGAATGGGCCCTAGAAAAGTTGGCAGAAAATCCGCTTTTTTATCGACAAATTTTGTTCAGCGATGAGGCTCATTTCTGGTTGAATGGCTTCGTAAATAAGCAAAATTGCCGTATTTGGAGTGAAGAGCAACCAGAAGCCGTTCAAGAACTGCCCATGCATCCCGAAAAATGCACTGTTTGGTGTGGTTTGTACGCTGGTGGAATCATTGGACCGTATTTTTTCAAAGATGCTGTTGGACGCAACGTTACGGTGAATGGCGATCGCTATCGTTCGATGCTAACAAACTTTTTGTTGCCAAAAATGGAAGAACTGAACTTGGTTGACATGTGGTTTCAACAAGATGGCGCTACATGCCACACAGCTCGCGATTCTATGGCCATTTTGAGGGAAAACTTCGGAGAACAATTCATCTCAAGAAATGGACCGGTAAGTTGGCCACCAAGATCATGCGATTTGACGCCTTTAGACTATTTTTTGTGGGGCTACGTCAAGTCTAAAGTCTACAGAAATAAGCCAGCAACTATTCCAGCTTTGGAAGACAACATTTCCGAAGAAATTCGGGCTATTCCGGCCGAAATGCTCGAAAAAGTTGCCCAAAATTGGACTTTCCGAATGGACCACCTAAGACACAGCCGCGGTCAACATTTAAATGAAATTATCTTCAAAAAGTAAATGTCATGGACCAATCTAACGTTTCAAATAAAGAACCGATGAGATTTTGCAAATTTTATGCGTTTTTTTTTAAAAAAAAGTTATCAAGCTCTTAAAAAATCACCCGTTATATATTAGTATAGATTTTAATATCAGGTAATTCAATTGTCACAATTTCCATAAAATCCTTAAAACTTCGTAATTAAGTTTAGATGTAATAAAAACTGAGTTTCCTCCATAACCATCTTCTCTGCAACAATGGACAACTCCATAAACAGGAATCGTGTATAGATTTAGATATTTTTTATTGAACCAGGTTTCTTGGATAGCTATTATATCTGGTAATTTTGCAAACTGTGGTTGAATTTATTAATAGAAGAAACCCTTCTTATATATAACAGATTCGAATTATTTTTTTTAACAAAAGAGTTGAATGTGTTTGCTCCAGAGCTTTGAGATATATAACATTTCTGGTTTTTCCTTGTGATGCATAGACGAAAAGATTGTGCTGGCTCCCAACTCTGGAGCAGGCGACATATAATTGTCTATGAGAAAAACAAGGAGATTCTAAGTTTTTGTACCATCTCTTGCAATGAAGGAATCAACTTACAGTCGTTTCAGGAGTTTCATATTCTCTGCAGTCAGCTTGTCTTATCCGTTTTGCCCGAAGACGTTGTTGGGTCGTTTCAGGAGTTTCACATTCCCTCGACTCACTTGAGTAGATTCAGTCATTTCCACTTCTCTAAACAAAGCTGGTCTTTATCTTTTGGCTTCAAGAGGTTATTGGGTTTGCTCAGGTGTTTCAGCATTTCTCGACTCAGATTGTCTAACTCGTTGAGACTCGATACGAATTTGGGTCTGATCGGGTTCTATAGAATTCTGTTTAGTCTAAACCTTTTTGCATTTAGGTAATATGGCCTATATGCTACGCATTCATGTGCAAGTCACAATTGCAAATAGTTCTTTTTCCACCTTTGCAACTCATTTATATAGTGAAAAATATAAAACGAAAATATTTATAATAGGCTGCTTTCCAGTATAGCCAAAAGTCGAGATAGAAATAAATGTAATATTTTGTTTTCCAATGTAGTTAAAAAGGCGAGAAGGAAATATTTGCATGAATTAACCTAATCGGAGTAATCCTACAGTGGTAGGCAACCTGCATCTATTCAACCATGAAATAAATCTGCTCTAATTTTGGGGTGTTACAACTCATATAGGAAAAAAGGCAAGACGGGAATATTTGTAATAGATTGATTTACAATATTTATTTCATAATGGTGTAAACTCAAAAGTAGTAAGTAAAGAGATTTATGCACAAAGTTTCAGGGAAGTCCATTGAAAAATTAAAATCGTATATAGAAAATTAAAATAAGTGGGCGTGGCCGATAAAAGTATATGACGACCTTACCTGAGGATATGAGAATATTGTGCAATACTGCTCTGGGGTATAGAGATCGTGCGTACCAAATTTCAGAGAAAAATAAAAATTTTTATGGCGAACAAATATACCAAAAAACAGAAAATGAATTTTATACAAAAAGTGGGCGTAAAAGTAGGCGTGCCCTGTGAGACGCACATGGTGACTTTCCCTAAAATACGGAGATCGTGCGAACCAAATTTCAGAGAAGTCCGTTGAAAAATAAAAATTTCTATAGCGAAAAAAAAAACAGAAAATGAATTATATATAAAAAGTGGGCGTAAAAGTAGGCGTTGCATTGCATCTGAATGGCAGTTTTACTTATATGGTTCACGTTTTTGGAATATTCTTCCACATACCCAACAACTTAATAGCAACGCAAATAGTTTTAAGCAGTTTTTATTTAAATTTTTTGAACAAGCTTAAATGTAATTTACTATATATGCTTTTTTTTTAATTGTTCTACTATATGTTTGCCTTAATGTAATTCTTGGATATTGAATTCCTGTACTTTAAATATAAGATTAAATCTTGTTGTACAGGAAATGGAAAATAAATAAATAAATAAATAAATAAATAAATAAGTAAATAAATAAATAAAATAAATAAATAAAAGTGTGTACCAAATTGCAGAGAAAATCGTTGAAAAATAAAAATTTGTATAGCGGTCAAACAAAGAAACAAACAAACCAAGGTTCAGAAAATACACACATGAAACACACAATGTTCTGTTCAAAAGCAGCCAACACATATCTTTATTTTCATATCAATTATGTGCGTTTCTAAATTTTATACGGTGCCCAACACAACCACGACTGTGTTCGTTTTAATATTTCGTTATTTACACGAACATTTTTGTATCACATACTTTTTGTTTCAAACACACATAAAGCACACATTTTTGAGTGTTGCTTTATTTGAAGTTCATGTTCTGCTACGTGTAGTGAAAAAAAAACACAGAACATGTACAATAAACAGGTTCGAGTTCAGTTATATTTTAAACACGACTTAAAATATAACTGAACTCGAACCTGTTTATTGTACATGTTGTGTTTTTTCTTACTACTCGAGCCACAACACGACTTAAAATATAACTGAACTCGAACCTGTTTATTGTACATGTTCTGTGTTTTTTTTCACTACACGTAGCAGAACAAGAACTTCAAATAAAGCAACACTCAAAAATGTGTGCTTTATGTGTGATTGAAACAAAAAGTAAGTGATACAAAAATGTTCGTGTAAATAACGAAATATTAAAACGAACACAGTCATGGTTGTGTTGGGCACCGTAGAAAATTTAGAAACGCACATAATTGATATGAAAATAAAAATATGTGTGTGTTGGTCTAAGTTATGTTTGTTTACATATATGTACGAGTTTTTTATTCAGTGTGTGTTTTTTTCTGAACTCTGAAACAAACAGAAAATGAATTTTATACCCGTATATAAATTAATAAAACAACACTCAATAAATATTTACTATTTAACTAAATTAAGTACGATTATATAATACTTCAAATACTACACTTGAGAATAGTGTTTTCCCAAGATTTCATTCTACTTGGTACTAAGAAAAATTATTTATTTAAGCCTTGGCTACAACTGTGCTGAAGAATGAAATCGTCAATGCTTCTTGAATTAAAGCTTGCAGTATTATGGTTTATCTTTCCCGCTTTAGAGTGGTCTTTATCCACAAAACGGGAAAGATAAACCAAAATACCGTAAATGACTGACATATCAGTCTATCATCGTTTTTACTGAAAACATTGGAAAAATTGGTAGACGTCTATGTGAGTGGTCTTTAGAGTGGTATTTATCCCCAAAGCGGGAAAGATAAACCATAATACTGCAAATGACTACAGACCTATCAGTCTATCATCGTTTTTACTGAAAACATTGGAAAGATTGGAGGATTTCTATGTGACATCTTCCCTCAAGGGAAGCTCGGTGGATACGGCATTACATGAAGTAATGGGGACGATTGAGGATACCCTGCACTATAAGGAGTATGTTTGGACTTCTTTCTTGGACTTGGAAGGGGCATTTAATAATGTAAAAGTATCATCGGTACTGGAAGCCATAGATAATACGGGCACGGTTCCACAAAAAATTCTACGGACGGGCAACATGCTGAAGCAGGGTGATAAATTCGCAAGTGAGGGGAAGCGAGGAAGATGGTGAAGAGTGTAACTCCACAAGGAGGTGTTATATCTCCTCTTTTGTGGAACCTGGTGATCAATAAAATCCACCAAACTTTTGGCAGAACGGTTACCAAAGTGATCGCCTATGCTGATGACGTTGTGCTTCTGTTCAAAGGTAGATTCCTATCAACGATCAGTGACGTCATGGAGGTAAACTCGTGAAATGGACAGGGGAAAACGGTCTGGTGGTCAACCTGTCTAAAACCGAGATAGTTCTCTTTACCAAAAAGACAAAGATACCTAAGTTTAATCCTCCAAGACTGGATGGGAAGACTCTGGCACTATCAAGGTAGGCGAAGTATTTGGGTGTCATTCTGGACTCTTTAATCACTAATGGACTAAGCAGGTGTTATGTGCCTTCTACATCTGCAGGAGGAAGTTTGGCAAACCGCAAATCATCCACTGGATATATTGTACGATAATTAGACCGATTTTGACAATTGGTAACCTGGTGTGATGGAAAGCTGTGAACGAAGAAGCCAGGCGTTCTAGAGTCGTGGAGGCTCAGATATCGGCCTGTCTGGGCATCACCGGAGCTATTAGATCGACACCACATACGGGACTGGAGGTGATACTGAACATCATGTCTATTGATATTTTCATCAAGAGCACAGCAGCGAAAGTGGCTCTCTGCTTAAGGGAGTTATATAAGCTGGAACAAAGTTCTTGGGGACACGGCACAATCCTACGGACAGAAGTTTCTTTTGGTCTTAGGTGCATGCCTGTCTTGTCGTCCTAACTACACGGTGCTCTTAGAGCTAGGTGAGATACAATGCGTCCAGCAGCGCCCCTTCCTTAGATAGATAGCAAGCTAAGAGAGATGGTTCGGCATACTCTCCTCCCTTTGCTATTGGGTCGGGCCGATTTAAAACCTTACTACTCTATGGGTCGTAGCACCCAGTTGAATGCAACTCCACATCGAACTGTGTTATTCCCGCGATTTTGGGCTACCACGAAACTCCCCGATGGGCCGTTTCCAAAAAAGCTATTTAAGGGTACAATACGTTATTATCGGTCATCAGCAGTATTTGCAAAAACACATACCTCCAATGAACCACACAGTTGTCTACTATGTTCGTTCTTACTAGTTGTTATTATCAGGTGGTCCTGATATGTACAACGTTTCGTACCAACACTTCAACCGATATCCGTCTCTTCCGCGAAATGCTGTATTGTTATATGACTGCCATCATGCTAGATTATGCTTACGTCAACGTTCCGTACTTCGATTTTCAACTAGCGTCCGACTGGTCTTGGACGCTGTATTGACATGTGTACCTGCCTCAAGCACCTTCGACTCGTCTTCAACCCACACCATCGCTCAAATTCCGGGATATAGATCCAATGACCATAAATATTTTAGAGGACAGTCTTGCTGCTCTGAAATCGGGGAAAGTTAGATCCAAGTGTGTGAGGGAATGTATCAGGTCCCTCATACAGATTCGACAACATACCGTGAGGCTAATATGGGCTGCAGGACATAGTGGCATCAAAGGAAACGAGCTGGTTGACGAGTGTGTGCGGAAGACCTCAGAATCTTTGAGCGGGATGATGGACACTGAGCTATCTAATCTAATTAAAGAGGAAGCTGATCTTGAGTTAAGGACAAGGTGGAAACAACTGACCTCTTGCAGAATATCCCAGATCTTGTGGCCCTCGCCTAATCCAAGGAGTACGAAAGCACTACTCGGCTTTGGTAAAGGCACAATCAGCCTAATTATAGGAGTACTCACTGGACACTGTGTAATAGGAGGGATGTCCGAACGCCTAGGTGCATCGAGAGATGACTTCTGTAAAAGCTGTATGGATGTGGACGAGGAGGAGTCAGTGCAACATTTGCTGTGTGAATGTCTAGGACTGAAGGAGCGGCGCATCAGCTATCTAGGGCAAAGGTTCTTCCATAATCTCGGGTATATAGTAGATGTTCCACTATGCGATCTCGCGGACTTTTTGAGGGAATCTGGGTGGTTCAGGGGGATGCATAGCGAATACTTTCCAAAGGTTATCATAATGAGCCTTGTGGCCTCCGTGTGTACTCGCCTTCGGACGGCCGACCCATCTAACCTAACCCAAAGCTGGAAAACTAAGTAAATATAAAAGGACATAAAAAAGTTTGGCCTGAGAATTCCATACCCTTTTAAGGTTTTACTTGCAGACCAGCGGATAGTAGAAGTTCAAAACTTTAAGCATCTATATTTTTTTTGAATTGAAATACCAATTTTTAAGACATAATAATTTACCCATAAAAACAAAGTTTTTATTAAAACTCTTTCTTTCCTTATGCATATGAGTTTTGAACATATCCGTGACTTTGCGTGACTGTGTGTGACTATTTGAAAATTAATCTTTGGCCACAACAAATCTATGCACAAAGTTTCAGATCGATCGGATGAGGGGAAGTGAGGTTTTAATTTCTCCGTGACTGTGCGTGACTACGTCAAAGTTAATCTTTTTTCACAGCAAGTTTATCGACCAGGTTTCAGATTGATTGGATAAGAGGAAATCCGTTTGAAATCTCTCCGTGACTGTGCGTGACCATGCGTAACTGTGCGTGACCATGCGTGACTGTGCGTGACTAAGTCAAAGTTAATCTTTTTTCACAGCAAGTGTATAGACCAAGTTTCAGATCGATCGGACGAGGAGAAATGATATTTAGATCACTCCGTGACTGTGCGTGACTATGCGTGACTGTGCGTGACTGCCCAAAAATTAATACGTAGTCATAACAAGACTATGGACCAAGTTTAAGATCAATTGGATAAGGGGGAATGGGGTTGACCCACGACAGACAGACAGGCAGACAGAGAGTACGAGTCAAAAGAAAGAGTCTATAAAGAAGAAATATTTCAGCTAAATAAAAATTTTTTGAAAAATTTTTTCAAGCCCAAGATCAAATGTTTTTACTTTAAAATAAAGTAAAAATAAGTAAGAAAATTATAGTCGGTCTAGCCCGACTATACGATACCCTATACCATGGTTTAGACCCCCTATCTCTTCGGCCCAACTAATGGGATATAGAAAATAAGCATAAACCAAATTTGAGTGGCATTTTTACTAATTTTTTTGGCTGCAGATATGAAAAAGTTCATATCGGGTGCTATATTTATATGGGGACTAGGTCGAAAAATGGACAGATCCTGACCATATTTGGTAAAGTCACTTAAATTTTGAAAAAATATATACAAACCAAATTTGGAAAAATTCTGTGCAATATTTTTGTTTTTTGATAGATTTAAGTGAAGATCGGGGCCTATGAATAAGAATTTTCCTGTAGGAATTATTTTTGGACTGGCAATTAATGGATATAATAAACATATACAAACCCAATTTGACTGAGATCTATATGATAATTTGGATCTTGTGGCAATTTACGTTGATTTCATAGGGGTCATTTGTATGAGGACTAAGTCTGAACATGGATTGAATTTCACCAATTTCAATGGCGTTCATCCTGTGGACGATAAAAGCTTATATACCAAATTTCATCAAAGTATATTCATATTTGGGACCTGTAGTTTGATTACAAGGACACACAGACGGACGGACGGATGGACGGACATCGCTAAATCGACTCAGAAAGTAATTCTGAGTCGGTCGGTATAATAAAAGAATGGTCTACGTTAAATATTTTTGTAGTTACAAATAGAGCACAAAGTCATTATACCCAAACCACATAGTGGTATAGGGTATAAACATTGACACATTTGTTTCAAAAAATTATCTATATTCTATATATTCTGCCTGACAGGTTATACAGCTGTTTCGGGAAGAGTCACCAACCCTCATTAGTAACCAAAAACATTTGATAGTTTGTTTGGTGAAAAGTTAATTCATATACCTTTGCTGTGAAACCAATTCAATGAGAATCCAAGCAAAGAGTTATACTATTATAGCATCCTCAATATAACAAACTAAATATAGAACATCTTTGATGCAAGTGTTTTTGTATACTAGAAGATTCCAATGCTCAAAATTCGAGTGCAATTTCTAGGCAGCTTTATTTTTCAAATTAGCCAGTTCACAAACCAACACTTTTATGGTTTATTATTATTGTGAATGAAGATATCAAACGCATTGACAAATTTAATAAACAAATTTAATAAAACACACGTATGTATTTATGTGTATGTATATGTTAGTACCAACTTTAAATGCAATTTACTCAAAATAAAGGAAATAATTTAAAAATCTGTAAATCTGCAAAACGGCTAAAAAGAAATACCTTTCAAATAATATACGTTTGGTCGAAAGCGGGATAAAACGGTAGAACAAAACATCGGTCACATGAAATCGCCTAGCCTATTAATATTATAGATGTGTATGCTTTTTCTTTAAAACAACTATTTGTGTTGCTAAACTTAGATTTAGCGTTAACGTTATATTTATACAAATGTACAAATATTGTAAAAACTTTTAAATAAAGTAAATTTTTTAGCTGAAAAATTTTTTGTGTAAAATTTATGAATTAATGTCTCCACTCATAAATTACGAGTCAATTGACAAAATGGTGCTATACAAAATAAGAGTTCTACATTCTTCTAAACAAAAATTTAAAACAAAAATTTAAAAAATAAATCAAATGTTTTGGATTTATGCACAAAGTAATAAGTATTAAATGTAACTTCTAACGAACTATTTAAAATTTCACAATATTGAACCCATTCAAATTTCGTGAAATTTTTCCAATTTTAATCACCAAATTGCTCAGACAACTGATAAACATTAAAAAAAAAAAAAAAAAAAAGAACATTCATGGATTTATATCTTAAATGGGTTCCAATATCCATATTTTATCGAATTATAAATGAACTGACATCATTATCCTTTTCAAAATTATATATTTTATTTTCGTTTGTTTACTTATTTTCAAACGAAATTACTTTTACTTTAATCTAATTTTTTACCCCATAATGTATTCATATGTGTGTTACCCTCTGCTATTATATACACACAGTATTTTTTTTTTTAATTTTTGCTAAAAAGAGCACATTAATTGTATTTGAAGATGAATTCAAGTATGCTTGTTTCTTTGGCTATGAAGAAGAAAGTAAAATGAAAAAGAGCAAAAAAAAAAAATTATTAGTTTTGTTACTCCCTGGCATTGTCAAAAAAGGTAAATGCGAACGAATTTTTTATTATTTTCATTTAAAATCCGCTTATATAATATTAAACAAATTCATATGAGTTGCCATGATACCCCTCGACATTTCACTTTGGTTTTTGTATTTGAACATATGAAGTTTTTGCCTTTTCTTCTTCGCAAGAAGGAGTCGTTGTAGAAGACTAAATATTAAGCGAATATTTAACTATTGTTGCATTATCATATGTTGTATTTCTTCAAACAAAAGTTTTCTTATAACGAAACAGTGGTACAAGAGGGCAAGAAAAAGGTTAAGTTGAAAGTTTTCCATAGAAAAATGTGTACAGAATTAAAAACATCACGTGATTACATTTTGATATATATAATGACTTTATGTAAATGTTTGTAACTACCAAAAATATTTGAGCTAGACCCACCTTTTATTGTACCGATCGACTCAGAATCACTTTCTGAGTCGATTTAACGATGTCCGTCCGTCCGTCTGCACGTCTCACAGTGGAAAATTTTGTCCATTATCGCATCAAAAATCTGTTACTTTTTCATTAGAGCTGGAACTCTGTAATTTTTCACGGATAATCTTAAATATATATGCTTTTATTTACTTGAATACAACCACATTTAAGTTAGAGATTTTTTATGAAAATAGGTATGAAATGTATACTATATTTTATATTTGTTTATATAGGTATATTTATATTGTGTACATTAACGAAAGAAATAAAATAAAGAGTAAAATTAAAAACACTCTGTTAGATACAATGGAACTATAAAGATTTGATTGCTACAATAATAACAGTGACTCTTTTATTTTTCAGAATCACTATGTTATGATAACTTCGTCACTTTAAGCGTATCTTCATGCAAATCAAGTTAGGCGGACGGTTTTCTAATACTTGTTACATAGGGATCAGAGGTAAATAGAAGTCTGTTGAAAACATCTTCATTAGTGACCGATCGCGAACATTTTCGAGAGTGATGTAATCGATAGTTTTTGTAATCTTTATTTCGCGACTCTTGTGCGTTTTCTGACAGCTGACCAATAGGTAATACTGCGAAGTGTTTTATAATGTTTTCCCCATGTATTAATATTTTATGGACAGATGATGGCATATGAAACCAGTTCTAAATATATTTCTACATACAGTCTTGCTGTTTCCATTGAATATTCATCAAATTGTTAAGGGTCTGTTATCAATGCTTGAATAATTATGTGAAAGCTTTTTATTGATACTTTATCTACGCCACACTGTGGCTGAAATTTTGATTTCATTGGCCAAAAGTCAAATTTTTTTGTCACCGATTTTTAAAATTTTACCGCCTTATTTTAGCTAATATATCCAGATTATAGTAGCCAAAAAATTAGTTTAAACTATTGCTAATTGTAGGCGTGGCATGCTGTCAAACTCAACTGTTTTTTCAATTTCAGAAAAAGGTGATTTTTTGTTGTTTTTTATCAAAAATAAATGGTTACTACTCGCAAGCTATCATCGGTAATGACCTAAGGTCTTTTGTATAATGTTGGTAGGATTATAGTCTTTAGTTGTTGTAAGTGGTCACAGCTTTACCGTTTAATATGAGGGGCGTTATGAAATATTTATGAAACTACTATATTTTTCTCAAATTTCAACTTTAGTGGAGCAGAACTTCTAGGGAACAAATAGGAACAAGAAAGGCAAACCACTCGCAGAAAAGTGAAAGTGTCCTCTTTAACCATATATATACTTTTGCGTCCGTGACAACCCGTGGGTAGAACACTTTTTTCATTTTAATTAAATTACTCAAAAAAAAAAAAAAAAAAATCAAATTACAATAATTTAAACAGCCCTATAAAGTACTCGTATACAATGGTGTGTTAAATTTGTGCTTTAGGTATTTTATAGCTTATAATAGTCATTATTTGTTCTATTACCATAATATATTTGAAAGTAAGAATGTCAATACACAGAGGATGTAATTCATTAGTAACCTGGGTTTTTTTTATCATACCTTTTTTATACCTTTTATTTTACCTGGAATCATAGTATGATGGCTTATGAGAAGGCTTATAAAAAAGCGACATTTGAATACAAACTCAATTGCTTTAATATATTTCAGCAATAACAGTCGCAAATAAAAATATTCAGAAAATTATCTAATTTCGTCAAAGCACAAAAAACGCTACAAAGAAGTTAGCTACAGTAAAAAGTGCAAACTGGTTAGAAGGCCAACTTACTGTCGCTGCAGAAACAGCAAAGCAAGATAAGGCTGGAAAACCACGTAAATCATTGGACAACTGCAGCGATAGATCTAAGAGGCGGAAACTTAAAGCTGTTAACAATGAAATTGGTTGTACAAATATAAAAGAATCTATTATTGTGTTATTTGGCTAATATCCTTTTGTTTGTTTTATTTCAAAATAAGCTAATACGGCCTAAGATTTTTTAATGTAAATAAAACTGCATTTAAATTACATTTCTTTCCGACGTTTCGTCAATTCTTTGTTGACTTTTTCAAGGAAATTAGTAACATGAGTATTATTTATCACATTTAAAAATGAATTTAATTTACATCCAACATCAATTACGATCACAGCACCAATTAACAAAAGTGTTCTAGTGAGAACAAAACAAATTCTTAAATGTATACCAACTCCGAGCTATGCAAAACAGTTCACATATGAGGAGGCATTAGAATTATTTCTGGATTTGAAATTAACAAAACAGCAACATATTCAGCTCAGATTGCGTGCGATTGAAAAATGCTCAAATATGTATCCAGCATATCATCATATAACCGCTGCTAAAATGGACTGTTTGCCATCAAAGGACACTATCACAATCATACCAATTTCGGCAGAGGTACAAGTGCAATCTCTACTTGATCACACAGCCGAACGCTTGCTTCAATCAATAAAAGGAATTGAGTTAAAGAAATATGGAAACACAAAGTTAATTATTTTTTGTAAATGAGGATGTGATGGTTCTTCGGGAGAGAAACAATACAAACAAGTTGTTTGTGAAAATATTTCGGACTCATTTGTACCATTGCGATTGAAAAAGGTTTTTGAAGATTCAGAGCCTTCGACTAGTACAATGCAAACAATGGATATTTGGAAAAATGAGACACCATCTTCTACGAATTACTGCAGGCCAATCAAATTTGAATTCAAAAAGAAACTCATGATGCCATTAACAAAGAAGTTACTGGTATCAAGGCCCAAATTGCAAAACAAGGGTCCGGCAATACAAATGATGGCAATACCGCAAGAAGATTCTTTTCAGTTCCAGAAACAGCATCTGAAATAACAGGAGTGGATTTAAACCCTATTTTAAGATTTAAAATAATTCTAGAAGTACTTGCGTGCAATGAAGAAATTGACTCTAGAAAATTTGGAGATTATGCTAAGGAAACTGCAAAAACATATACAACCCAGTACCCATGGAAAAATATGTCTGCAACAGTTCACAAAATCCTTTATCATGGGGAAGATGTCATTAGATATCATTTGGTGCCACTTGGAGATCTATCAGAGGAAAAAAGGAATAAGGATTACAGATTTTATAGAGAGCACAATTCTACAAAAAAATTTCACGAAATTCCACAAACGAAGATCTATTTAATACATTATTGGCAACGTCAGATCCCTTCATCTCCAGTATTCGAAATCAATGGAAAGTGGAACATCGGGATTTAGATGAAGAAGTCAAAAAACTACTAAAGAACAGAAATAAAACAGAACAAAATATGCAATATTTGCAATCAATATTTAGTCAAATGAATAATAATTATATTGCCTTTCATCATTGTTATTTAAATCCGAAAAACATAGTATTAGTAAAAAATAATAGTAAACAGACAAATTGCAGTATTTATTTTTAAAATATTTTTTAAAATTATCAAATTTGACAGCAAAAAATAATAAATTTTTCTGTAGTAATAGCAAGATTTTTAGATAATATTATTAACGTTTTTTTAGTGTAAATATTCTTTGAGTGTAAACAAATTTGCAAATTTGACAGCAAAAAATTTTTAATTTTTCAGTAATAATAGCAAAATATCCAATTGATTTTACTATTTTTTTTGAGTGTCAAAATTTTTTTTAGTGTAACATTAAAAAAATCTAAATATTAAATTTTTTAATAAATAAAAAAATAACAAACATATATTTCACTCTAAAAGTTAAAAAAAAATCAAAAGTTCAACTTTGACCTAGAATTCCTTAAAAAGTCCTCAATCAATTTTAATGTAATTAAAACTGAGTCAAGCTGAACTAAATATCTATCCATGAAAATGAAAAATTACTTAAATATTTTGATCGGTTCAAAAGCTACAGAATTTTGGCAAATGAAAAACGATTTTCAGCCATTGTGCGCCAGAGCGCGAAGAATTATAAGAAACCTTCTTGCGGTATTGCCATCATTGCTGTTTCCATTTCCTTGCCTTGGCTTATCAATAATTAGTCCCTTTATTGTTTTTTGATGTTCAGTTAATGCTGACCATTTTTGGAATTCACTATTATGACCTATATGCGAAAGCGTTTCCATATATCTTATCCAAGCGTGGAGGGTAGACAAGCCATACTTAACCCTTCAGCACTCCTTGGGTCAATTTGACCCAATTTTGGTTTTCAAACGCAAAATTTTTCCCTTGAACTATAAGATATGAACGTGAAACTTTAATTTATCAGTACAGGGGGCGAAAATTATGCTTTTAAAATAAAATAATAAAAATTAATTTTTTCCTCCCCCCTCCACATTTCAAAACACGATTTACACACATTTAATATCCTTTGGGTCAATATGACCCAACAAGGTATATTGCAAGCTTAATTCCACTTTACCATTTTTTTTCCTATTGAAAATAATTGAATTGAGTTCTTCATTCAGAATCATCGATCTATCATTTTTTAAGTCAAATAATCAACAAAATCGCTTTCAGTGAATATTTTTTCATTTAAAATTTCATTATTCTCAAACTGTGGGTGGGATTTGGAGAATCCCGCAAACGTATCTCTTAAAATTTGTTTTATGATGATATGAGTTCAGTTTAATTTTTGGTGATCAGCGTGCATACATATATATATATATATATATATATATATATATATATTTTTTTTTGTAATTCATCATAAATGAGTATTTTTACATAATGCCACAAAGAAGAAAACTAAGTATTGTAAAACAAAATTTCTAAGATATGACTGTTCCATAATGAAATTGCTTCAGATTCTTAGTGATCTTGCATCACATAATGAATGACGAAGATGATAACATTTTTGATGATAGTGATGTAGACGAAATGTTTTCACCCAACAACGATGCAGAAGGCGATTCATATTCATCATCAAATAATAGCGTGAATGCGTGGATGTGGAAATTGAAATTGAGTATTGAAATTGCAGGAGAAATTGATCACAGCACTTCAGTTACATATTTATCTGAGGACAAAAATGTAGTTTGGAAAGAACAACCACCACTTCAAGCAGCCAGGTTACCAAAAAACCAAATTTTATTGAATAAGCCTGGACCTACCAAAAGAGCAACATCTATTGTTACAGA
This sequence comes from Cordilura impudica, assembly GCA_963682025.1. Lineage (NCBI taxonomy): Eukaryota > Metazoa > Arthropoda > Insecta > Diptera > Scathophagidae > Cordilura > Cordilura impudica. Next base: position 43,887,368 of record OY821517.1, read on the forward strand.
TATAAAGTCTTCGTTCGATTTGTTCATATCACCAAAGATAAAAAATATTGTGATTCAAATGACAAATCAAAAAGTTGTAGAATTATATGGAAATAATTGATATGATAGAGCTTAATGCATATCTTGGATTACAAATAATGGCAGGAGTTTATAAATCTCATGGAGAAAATCTCACTAGCTTGTGGAATGGAAAAATGGAAGACCTGTTTTCCGAGCAACAATGAGTCTTAAGCGATTTGCGAGCATATCAAAGTCTCTACGGCTTGACAGCTCTGAAGATAGAGAAGAAAGAAGACTTCGTGACAAACTGCACCGATAAAAACGTTTTGGAGTAATCAGCTCAAAATATTTTACAATCCACATAAAAATGTTACTGTAGATGAACAATTCGAGGTCGGTGCAGTTTTAGGCAATATATTCCATCAAAGCCCGCCAGATATGGTTTAAAAATTTGGGCACTTTGCGATTCCACAACTAAATATGCCTGGAATGTGGAAGTGACTGGGCGATTCCTGTTGCATTATTTTCAAATATGATACTGATATGAATCCTGCCTGAAATTTCAATAAAAACTTCAGATGCAGGCAGTATCCAGTAGAACTTGCATATCAGCTAATAAATTAGCATATTTTGCGAAGAAAAGTTTTGCCACATGGACAATCAGCAAAAAATCTTGTTAAAAATATTCCAGAACAAAATAATCTCATAGGTGCCTCGCAATGTTCTAAACAAAGAGTATAAGAGTATATACATCATTATCCAGTAATTTACCAAATAATTGATAGCGGTGTTTTCTTTGTCAACATGGGAGGAATTCAAATTAGTATTCCACTAATTGAGGTTCTTGTAGAAAATTTTTTGCAAAGAGCACATTGTGCATAAATTGTTACACAAATCCTTAAGTTTTTAAACATTAGCTTTAAATATATAATTATTATTTAATTTTTCAAAAAAAGGCTGAATTTAAAATTTAATTTTATTTTATATATATTTTTCTTTTTAATAATTGCTAAGGAAGGGATTATATATTTTACTTTTCATTATTTTTTATTATACTAAATAAAAAAAAAAACACAAAACAAATAAATTTCCTATATTAAATATGAAATTTTGTCTACATTTTTATGTTGGGTCATATTGACCCAAAGGATCATAGGAAGGGCACATATCCAAGGGATGCAGAAGGGTTAAAAGCCTTTTCATCTTCTGGTCGTGCAGTCACTCTCTCTAAATTAGTCATTTGAGTTGGTGTCGCTTTGCATATGGTGCATGATGCGCTTGAAGATGTATTTGTCAAAACTTGTGCTACTTTCTCATCGTTTGTTTTTGGAAATTATAGTTGGTGACAATAACTTTATTTGAGTTTCAATATTATCTACCACTTCTTTGGTTTTAGCAGGGGTTTCTTTGCAAAGTTTTATTTAAATGGGGCGACAGTATGGAACAAATGAACAGACTGGGTTTTCCAAAACTATAACACCTGTTTCTTCGTTTATAAGTTTAGCAGGTACTAAAAATGTGATAAACAGATTCGCATCAGAAATTAAACCTGATCCCTCTGGAGGGGAATGTATATATTCTGGTTGACCTGACGAACAATCACAGCCCCATTTACAGTAGAGAAATGGGTTTGTTAAGTTTTTATTATCCACAGCATCAATCATTAAAATCCTAGTTGTTGTATGATCTAACAGATCTTGTAAACACCTCAATCTAGCATAAGTATTCGTTACTTCTAGTGATGCTGGAGGTAGGCAGCAGCTTTTTTTTTGCTTCCTGAATTTTATAATATGGAGGAAGAACAGTATATTTTTTTCCATCATAAGATTTCTTAAATAAATGTATGAAGCTTTTATCAGATCTAGATCAATAATGATCCACTTTGGAATCTTCCAGAGTTTTAAGAATTTCCATCTTTTTAAGTTTTGAAGAAGATCTAAGCAACTCAATAATTTTAGCCTCTTCTTCTCATTCTCTCATCGATCGCAAGTCTTGAACATATGTGGCATAAATATATTCGAAACCACACAGAGAAGTATTTTTACGTCTTGACGATTTTGATGATGCTTTATATGAGTTACAGGGTCTCCCTTGTTTCGCAGTACGATTTTAAGGTTTCAAAAAAAAAAAAATATTTTTTGCCAAAAAAATTAAACATTTTTTTTAAATTCATAAAAAATCCAAAACGGAAAAAGTCTCAAGTCCTATTACTTTCACGTAAAGTCACATAAACAAAATGATAGATAGATTATGAAAATCGATTTACGTGTTTCGCTTTTATTCACAATTAAGCAAAGATATCTCATTTTGACAGGAATATTGATTTTAGGTTTCAATGAATTTGGATAGTATTTATTATATAATATTTATTATTAACACGTAAAATTAAAAAAATTACATAGATACATAGATCATAAAAATCGATGAACGCATAAATTTATTTTCGTTTGTTTGCTTTACTTTCTTGTATGGTGCGCCTACTTGTTAAGAGTTTGTATTGGATGAGGATCTGTCTTCACCTGGAAAAAAATCAAATGTTTTTAATCGGAAGGGTTTTTCGACAGGGACGCTACAGAAGTGTAGAAAGACAGGGACAGCAAACGACGCCATATTTCTTGCCGCTCTTTTGACATTTCTCTTCAGTAAGGTGTGCCATTTCATGATGGAAAGATATACGAGCCAACAACGAGTCGAAATTATTAAAACTTACTACCGAAATTCGGAGTCAGTCGCCTCAACGTTAAGAGCGCTACGTCCAATTTATGGTCGTCATAATCGTCCTAGCAGATCAACAATTGAGAGCCTAGTGGAAAAATTTGAATCCACAGGCACAGTACAAAATGTTCCCGTGCCAGTGAGACAAATAATTGCCCGTAGTGTCGAGAATATTGCTGCCGCTGAGGCTTCAGTTGAAGAAAGCCCAAATGTGTCTCTCTCATGTCGTTCTCAAGCGTTGGGCATCTCTGTGACGTCGTTGTGGCGAATTATGCGAAAAGATCTTGGCCTACATCCTTAAAAGATCAAATTGACGTAAGAACTGAAGCCGCTTGACCACCAGAAGCGTAGTATGTTCGTAAATTGGGCTGTGCAACAACTTGAAAATGATTCGGATTTTCATCGAAAAATCATCTTCAGCGATGAGGCTCATTTCTGGCTGAATGGCTTCGTCAATAAACCAAATATGCATTATGGGTCAGACAGCAATCCACACGTACTCCATGAGTCATCATTGCATCCCGAAAAAATTACGGTTTGGTGCGGTTTATGGGACGGCGGCGTCATTGGGCCGTACTCCTTCCGTGATGATCAAGACCGGCACGTTACTGTGAATCGGAATCGCTACCGTTCAATGATAACCGAATATTTGTGGCCTAAATTGGATGATATGGACATGGAGTACATGTGGTTCCAACAGGACGGCACCACAAGCCACACAGCGAATGTCACAATCAATTTATTGGAAACCAAGTTTGGAGAACGTGTTATCTCACGAAATGGTCCATTCGATTGGCCGCCTCGGTCGTGCGATTTAACGCCGTTGGACTATTTTCTGTGGGGCTACGTCAAGTCTATGGTCTATGCCAACAAGCCAGCGACGATTGATGAACTTCGTACGAATATCGAACATGAAATTGCAGCAGTATCGGCCGATTTATGCTTGAAAACCGTCGAAAATTGGGTTCAGCGTCTGGACTTCTGCAAGCGTGGCCGTGGTGGCCATGCAAAAGAGATCGATTTCTATACATAATGGCATCGAACGTACTTTCACAGGAATAAAGAATTTCATTCATATCCAAAACAGTTTTTGTTTTATTTAAAAAAACTTTTGTATCGCTCTTATTGAAAAACCCTTTAATTGAGATGGTGATGCAAGAAGTGAATTTTGAGAGACATGTTCACTCCAATTTTCTGGACATCTTGGTCACAAGAGCTCGGTAATTGTGTGCTCGCTTACTTTCCAAAAAAATCATGTGATTTTCTTCACTGTCCTCCACGCAGGTAATCATTACCGACTAAAGCATCTTTAAATTCTTTTGATTTCATGAGTTTCCCTATATCGGGCCCATTCAGAACACCTTCCTTTAATTTTGCTTCGCTGATTCGTGGGAAAATATTTTTCAAACAATCAAGAATTTGCGGTTGCTTCAGAATGGCCTTGATGAAATTTTTTACGATTCCCAGTGTGACACGGAGAGGGTTATGAGGACGTTCTCCATTGGCACGAGCGGATCATTTACGTAGTTGTGTCCTTTCTCCGTTTGATCTCGAGCAAGGCAGTCATGCCTTTCGTATTGATTTCCTTTAAATCGGATATTCCACACACACAAGAAATTCAGCATCTGCACACATTTATGACCGTTTTTTAGTTTGTTACCGCAGTCATAAATATGAAATAACCTTTTGTTTATTACTTTTTTTTTAGTTCTGAGAATCATAAAAAAGTCATCAACGTTTTTTCCAATGAGAAGCCTTTACTTCAAAATGAGATACCTTCACTTAACTGTGAAGAAAAGCGAAATGCATGCATCGATCTTCATGATCCTTGTCTCATTTTGTGCACAGGTTATGTGACTTTACGCCAAAGTAACAAGATTTGACACTTTTTCCCGTTTTGGATTTTGCATATTTTTAAAAATAAAAAATTTTAGTTTTTTAGGCAAAAAATTATTTTTTTCTTTATAAGTTTATTAATAACTGCGAAACTGTTGATCGTGTTGAGAAAAGGTATAGAAGTAGATTAAAGTTTTTGTAATTTTTAATTTTGCTAAATTTCTTGCAGTAAAATCGGACTAGTAGTTCTAGAGTTATGTCGAACAAAAGAGCCCAAAACGCCAGAAATTCCCCTATACGTACTTATTAAGTTCAAATCCATATATCTCGATTCCTAGGCATGAGCCAGCGAAACGCCGGCACACGTATAACTTTTTTTTTGACCGATATACCTTTTTCTGGTGGTTTCATCAAATCCCGATCACTGACCCTTACCATTTGTCGCACAGTGTTATTAGCATTATAGTATGTAACTTCTGTTTACGCATGAATATGCAGCCATTTTTTATGCGGTATATTACTAATATATTTAGCTTTAAAATGATATACATATGAGCACGTAGTAAGCGTAGCTACTAGTTAAGCAAGAAAAAAATGTCCTTCATTAAGATGTATAAATTTGAAATGCTTTCACAAATACAGATAATTCCAAAATCGGAATCTGCATGAAAATAAAATTAACTTTCCAATAAGGTATGTAGCTCCTAAATTGTAATGTAAATTATATTTAAAATATACCCTGATACATGATTAAATTTTTTGGTTATAAATCGTTTTCGTTGAGATGTGAATTCGGTCGTTATTTTCGAATACTGCTATTGACCAAACATCTAATATTTTCGCCAAAATATTAAGTTTGACATCGTAGCTATTCAGTAAAAATGTTTCTATGGTGAAATTCCGAACTTTGTAATAACCAATTGAGGTGGTCTTATACTACGATTTTCCACAGTGCGTCTGTCCGTCTGTATCCATGTAAACCTAGTAATCACACTACAGCTCGCAAATATGAATATATTTTGATGCAGTTTAGTGTGTAAGCTTCTATCGACCATATGATGAACGCTGTTGAAATTGGTGGAAATCGGTCCATGTTCAGTCCTAGTCCCCATACAAATGACTCCTATGAAATCGACTTAAATTGTCATAAGATCCAAATTATCATAAATGTATATGTCGGTCAAATAGGATTTGTGTATGTTTATTACCGCCATTAGTCAGTAGCCCACAAAAAAACCATATAGGAAAATTCTTCTTCATAGCCCCCAATCTTCACATAAATCTATTAAAAAACAAAAATATTACATAGATTTTTCTCAAATTTGGTATTTGTATATTTTTATGCAAAAAGTAAGTGACCTTACGAAATACGGCCAGGATCGGTCCATTTTTCGACCTAGTCCTCATATAAATATAGCATCCGATATGAACTTCTTCAGATCTGCAGTCAAAAAAATTCATAACAATGCCACTCTAATTTGGTTTATGCTTATTTTCTATATCTAATTAGTTGAACCTATTCGATACAGTCTCTAAACGCATGGTATAGGGTATCGTATAGTCAGTCTAGACCGACTATAATTTTCTTACTTGTTTTTTTTAAACGTGCTTCAGTTGATAATATTTTTTTTTTCCATAAACGGATATTTTTTTTTTAATTTCACATAAGAAAACTTCCTTAAGTTCTGAAGGGTAACAAATAGAAAATAAAACAAAAATAATCTGGTGAATAATTTTTAATGTGTTCTATTATAATATAAAACTTATTAACAGAAACCACTGTTTCAAGGTAAACAATTAAAACAGACAAAATTCCGTTATAAAAAAAAAATCACTCACTTCAACATATTCGTACATGTATTAGTTTAATTTGTACACACATATGTGTGCATGTTCACATATAATAGTGAAAAAAAGAAGACGAACAGAAATGAGTGTACGATTTGTTTTAATTCGTAAAGCAATTAAAAAACTTGTTCGTTCCGTTTGTTTTGTAATTTAATTACAATTTTAAGGATTTTTTTCATTCAATTTTTTTTTATTTCTTTGCTACATGATGTTATTTTGGTTGGTTTGTTGCATATAGCCCACATAAAAAAAAGAAACACTTGTTAAAATTAAAATATCTTTAAAAAAAATAACTACTGCTTATTAAAATACAATTCAACGAGAGAAATCTGTATGTGTCAGTCTGTGTTTATAGTTACCCTATACCACTATGTGGTTTGGGTATAATGACTTTGTGCTGCTGTTTGTAACAACCAAAAATATTTGACCTACACCCATCTTTAATTATACCGATCGAATCAGAATCACTATCTGATTCGATTTAACGATGTCCGTCCGTCCGTCCGTCCGTCCGTCCGTCCGTCTGTGTGTCCATGTAAAGCTTGTAATCAAACTGCAGGTCGCAAATATGAATATATTTTGATGAAATTTAGTATTTGATCTTCTATCGGCCACGGGATGAACGCTGTTGAAATTGGTGAGAATCGGTTCATGTTCAGACCTAGCCCCCATACAAATGACCCTTATGAAATCAACATATATTGCCATAAGACCCAAATTATCATACAAATCTTAGTCAAATTGGGTTTGTATGTATATATTACATCCGTTAATCAGTAGTCCAAAAATGATCCCTATTGGACAACTCTTAGTCATAGGCCCCATATAGAGCTGCTTCCCGATCTTCACTTAAATCTATCAAAAAACAAAAATATTGTACAGATTTTTCTAAAGTTTGGTTTGTATATATTTTTTCAAAGTATAAGTGACTTTACCAAATGTGGTCAGGATCGGTCCATTTTTCGACCTAGTCCCCATTTAAATATAGTGTCCGATATGAACTTTTTCATATCTGCAGCGAAAAAAATTAATAAAAATGCCACTCAAATTTGGTTTATGCATAGTTGCTATATCCAATTAGTTGGACTGAAGAGATAGGGTCTCTTAACCATGGTATAGGGTATCGTATAGTCGGGCTAGACCGACTATAATTTTCTTACTTGTTTAGTTTTAAAATTCTATACAAAAGAAAATTGGAAATTATTTGAGATGAAAATCTTTTATACTCCATCATATCTGTTTGAAATTATTACAAAAACAAGTAAGAAAATTATAGTCGGTCTAGACCGACTATACGATACCCTATACCATGCGTTTAGAAACCCTATCTCTTAGGCCCAACTAACTGGACATAGAAAATAAGCAAAAACCAAATTTGAGTGGGATTTTTATTAATTTTTTTGGCTGCAGATATGAAAAAGTTCATATCGGATGCTATATCTATATGGGGACTAGGTCCAAAAATGGACCGATATTGATCATGTTTGGTAAAGTCTCTTGTATTTTGCAAAAATATATACAAACAAAATTTGAGAAGAATCAGTGCAATATTTTTGTTTTTTAATAGATTTAAGTGAAAATCGGGAAGCAGCTCTATATGGGGCCACAGGGATAATTTTTGGACTACTCATTAATGGATGTAATGAACGCATATAAACCCAATTTCAGTAAGTTCTATATGACAATTTCGATCTTATGACAATTTATGTTGATTTCATAGGGGTAATTTGTATGGGGGCTAGGTCTGAACATGGACCCATTCTCACCAATTTCAATAGCGTTCATCCCATGGCCGATAAAAGCTTATATACCAAATTTGATCAAAATATATTCATATTTGCGACCTGCAGTTTGATTACAAGGTTTACATGGACACACAGACGGACGGACGGACGGACGGACGGACATTGTTAAATCAACTCAGAAAGTGATTCTGATTTGATCGGTATAATTAAAGATGGGTCTAGGTCAAATATTTTTGGTTGTTACAAACAGCAGCACAAAGTCATTATACCCAAACCACATAGTGGTATAGGGTATAATAATAATCTCTGTTATTTCCAAGTATTACGAAAAATTGTTTTGCATACTGGAAATGTGATTGATTCACTTGGACAAAATATCGGAACGTCTTCCTCTTACGAACTTCGACATCTTTTTATTTCTGAGCGTTTAAATAAATGTTGTTTGCAAACCTTATCTTTCGCTCTCTGTAATATTGTTTGTGTAACCGCGGATGCAGTCTTCTTTGCATGATATCCACATCTTTACCTTGGGTCCTTCCACTCATTTTCTACTCAAATATATTTTCTCTTTTTCTGGAAGCTGTTTTTAACATTTATTTTCCATGATTCTGTATGTTTCTAACGTTTTTGTGTCTTATTTCAGGAAATACACACTTGAAGTTGTCTCTTTATCGGAGCTATTAAAGTTTGGTTTCTAATTTGAGTTGGTAAAAAGTCTCGAACGGCTGCCAAAGATCTCGGAATTGTCCTCAATATTGAATAGAGGATCAAATCTTGGATCATCTGACAAAAAACCGTTTTCCGATATATCTTTGTCGATTACTTTTACAGTTATTTTCTCAAGTGAATTCCCTGTTCCATTTGTTCGTCTTCTTCTTTAATAAAACGTTTACATTTGATCCTATTTCTATCAGCATAAATTAATGCAATCAAAATTGTATTTTCAATAAGAATTATCATCATTTTGCATTAAAAAATAAAAATGGTGTATGCCCATTTTTGATGCACATACGACAAAATACTTGCTCAGGACAATAACATTTTGTGACATACGATAAAATGCACGCTGTGTATCTTGGAGGTTATAAGGTTTGGGAAGAAACTGATAATACTATTACTCTGCGAAGTTTATTATGAATATTTAATAATCTCTAAACCAAAAAATTTCACTTACTCAATCCGTAGTTTGAGGTAGCGATTTTTAGTTTACCTTATAAATTTTTTATTTATGTTTAAATTGTTCAAAGTGCTATACTACGAGCACTTACAGGGATTTATCTTTAAAAAGTTCTTATACAAATATATATATATATATGTATATATATCTACATTATTAATTACAATTGCAGCCACATCTGTATTTAGTTTTTCTATTTAAATCTTAAACTTTATTGTTGTAGTTCAAACTTTATATTTGAATGTATAAGAGAGTAGCCCAGTAAAGAATGTCGGAGGAAAAGTTTTACATTTTGTTATTTATTTAAAACTTTTTTTAAAATTCTTCTAATAAATGTCTTGAAAAAAAAAAATACACATTTTCGTAATCACGCTTTCTGTGTGATGTATGTGGGTGTTATTTAATATAAATATGTTCAAGTATTTAATAGAATAACAATTTGATATAACCATATACATACTTACATACATATTTATACTTTGTAAAATTGGATTTTTTTTCTTTAATGAATTTATTTTGCATAAGTTTTTAAAGTAAAAGAAAATGTATGTTCATTGTGTGTGTGTGTGTTTGTGTGTTTTTTTTTTTAAGTTTATTGTATTTTTGAAAACTTTATTTTTGTGAATCTACCGATATTTGTATAAATTTGAATTTATTTACAATTTCTTTGGTTGTTTTTTTTTTTTCTAAATTTTGTTATTCTTTTGTTCCCAATTGTTTCATCAAGAATTGTAAAATACAAATAATTTATATAGATTGAAAGAAAAATAAGGCATAAATAACTCAAGACATTTAGGCATTAATTTGCATTTTTATAATGTAACAAATATTGTAATCTATTTCATGTACATCCATCCCTCTAGCAACACATTACTAATGATATAAAATGGAAATAATAAAATTTTCCACTTACCATATAGCTTCATGAACCTTAAGCCCTCTCTGTGTTCATATATGGCCCTGAGGGGCCAGTTTCGTAAAACAAAAGAAACTTTATGCGTTCTTTAAAAAGACAAATTATTTAAAAGCGTATGATTTCCATAACCCGGGGTTTTATCAATGTATTACAAGCAAATTCTTATAAATGATATTTCGAATAAATGCTAACTTTTTTAGTAAATATAATACAAATTGATTTAAAAATAAACTAAGCAAAAAAATTAAAATGCTATGCATTTTGTGAATTTTGCAAAAGTGCATAAATTGCTTAAAAAAATTTGATTTGCATTACAGTCACCTTTATTATACCTTTCACACCAGTGCACATTTTGGTCATAATCGTGGAAAACTTGGCATTAATATGAAGGAGGCATCCAATGTGCATAAAGCTTACACCCTTAAGGTTTTTGGGGTCGCTGATTTCAAATTTGAAGTCAGATTTTTGAAAAACAAAATGGCGGACCCAAAATGGCGGACATTTTTTTAAAACTGCTTGAATTTCTTTAGGAATGAGACTAAGGGGGTTTTTGGGATCGCTGATTTCAAATTTGAAGTCAGATTTAAAAAAAAAACAAAATGGCGGACCCAATATAGGGGACATTTTTTTAAAAAGCTGCTAGATTTCTATAAAACTTAAAAAGAGGAACTTAAATGCTTATAAGTAAAATAAATGAATTTTAATATCAGCACATTTTATTTATTGATATTAAAAGTCTTTATATTCTTCTGATTCAGATTCAGAAGCAGATTCCAATTTTGTTTCGGAGTTTTTGTCATCAGTTGTGTTCATTAATAGTGATAATAATGTAATGTTTTGATCGCTTATTAATTTGTAGCTGATCGCTTATTAATTTGTAGCTGACCTGGGATATTCATACATGTTTAGTCACACTTGTTATTTTTATGAACACTTGTTATACGCGCCTCTATGTCTAGAACTCAAACACAATATTGGCTGTATAGTAGTGCATGACACATATTTTCATTGTTTATATTTAGTTTGTGTGTGACGTCATGCATACACTACAATAATTCCTGTGGAAGTGTTTGTTTATTTTTGCGGCAAGCTCTCTTACTTAAATAGATACTTGATATTAATGGATCAGAAGAATCTAATGCGCGATGGAAAACATCTGCAAGGTTGTGTTGACGATTATCTTTCCTTGCGTGACTCAGTCTGTCTGATTTGTACAGTCTATGGCACGACGCAGAAGCCTCCTCACTTAAAACTACTAAGGGAAGCTCTGCATTTTCCATTATTTGCTTTGTATGCACAAGCACTTTGTGCACTGTGGGCATCATAGGTAACCAAGGATATTTTTCCTGTATCATGTTGCCAGTTTGAAAACAAAAGTGCTCAAATTTATCGAGGTCGATTTGCAATTGACATGATAGCGCGATGACAATTATTTTTAAATTACGGATCAAATCAGCATCAATTCCGGTAATTGAAGAAAATAGCTCTACATTTTCAAAAGATCGACGAGCTATGTTGCCGTCGTTACTGCCACCAAAACCTTCTGTTTTTGGCAATTGAACTCTTAGTCCCATTTCAGTTAAAAACATCTGCTGTATATGCTTCTTTCGAGATGCAACCGCTTCCTTTTCGCCCTCATCACGTATTTGCCATTTTCTTATTTCAAGTCTGTAGCATGCATTAAGAAGAAACTCCAAAAAGCGGATTTTGCAGTGAAAAGGGTTGATAGCATACTTAACTGACTGATTTTTTGGTTGGAAAACAGGGGCTCGAAAATCTTTCTCTTTTAGAAAAACGCTTTGATTTACTCCACAAACAGGACACGATTAAAAAGACTTTGTTTCGGTCAAAATATTTAATATTTTACTATCAATCAAGGTTAAATGCATACGAAAATCGAAAATTATTTTATGGGTTTCCATCCGTTCAAATATGCATGGGTGCAACTGCGAAATCTCTTGCCTTATGATTTTATCTTCACTTAACACGATTGATTTAGTCTCTTTCACAAGCTCAAGTTTGAGCGGCCTACAAAATCTCACTGATTGCAGGATAGAATTGCTCCAGATTATTGCCCCGCTTGAAGCAACCAAAGGAAGAGGAACTAACGTCGTTGCAAAACAAAGAATAGTCATCTTCAGAGTTGTCATTTCCCAAAAATTGCTGCTTATATTTGGAGTGGCCTGTACAGCTGTCAAATCCATAGCCAAGAATGAGAGTTGCATTAACATCTTGTGCAGCTTTAGGTGGCAACAAAACGGGAATATAGTCTTTTTGCAACTCAACAATTCGCTGGGCAGTGTTTTGTAAAACAGACTGTAAAGGCACTTTTGCAGTTTTCTCACATACAGTAATTCCACTTGGCCTACAAAGATTTTTGTATGCCAGAACTTTAGCATAAGAGGCATATATGTCGCTATTTCTTGACTTATTTAGTTGGTATATGTTAATATATTGTTGTTTTGTAAAATTGTTTTCGAGTTCAGATAGAGGTTTAGGATCCTCATCGGACATTTTCAGTGTTTTACGCACCTTCGAAACTTTTTGATGAGTACTGGCAGACCGCTTTGAAACCGCCGCTAAGTCGCTCTTGTCTTCTTTGCGCGTGGACATTACCTGCTGCCATTAACAAAAGCTCAGTTTCATTTGACGATTTTGCGCATAGAGTTGCTGCATTCAGTCTTTGAGCTTCTACAGACTTCTCTTTAAAAAGCACTTTTGGTCGTCCACTAACTGGCTGTTTTCCTGTTTGGATAACAGTGTCTTCACTAAGCGACTCTGCAATTTTTTTTTTTGAAGTTTGTTTCTCTTCCACTCTCTTCAATTCAAAATATATACTGCGTAAGATAAATGCTATATCAATATATTGGCACTAGGGTTTCTAAATATCTGACATTAATGACAATCCGTATTATCGAATACTGAAAAATCTAAATATCTGGATAATCCGGATAACAAAGACGAATTTAAAGATAATAGCTTGAATCCATTATTTGATGGTGTTTTATGATTTATTTATTTATTTCTATTAAAATATTTTAATTACTCCATAAATTCAGAAAATATAATACATGACAAATTATTAAAATTTATAAAGAAATGTATTAAAACTTTATTTAAAATTTAAAAATAAGTATTTAAAAAAAAAAAAAAATGCGTTAAAAGTTTCGAATCCATTATTTTATAGTGTTTATAATTCTTAATTTCATTTTAATTCAAATATTTTAATTATGCATATTCATAAAATAAGATAATTAAATACATGAAGAGAAATTGTTAAATTCATCAAGATCGCATCTTAAATGCGACTGCTTTATTCCATTGGGCAAAAAATTATTGTAAAATACTAAAAATACTAGTAGCAAAGGGGATCATGAGGAAACATTGAAAACACTGAAGAGCAGATTCAATGATGTGAGAATAATCGATGACACCGCTCAATACCATGCCTTTATACCGCTTGTCGATGGAAGACCCAAGCTTTCCATTCACTCAATGCGATTTCCCTCCGAAGCCAAAAAAGAAACCAGCAGCGAAATCAACAGCTGAACCTAGTAAAGCAGCAAATAAAGGCGATAAATAAGCTGGATAAAAAACTGGATATTTAAAAATTTACAAAACTTAAATACCAAGGTTCAGAAAATACACACACGAAACACACAATGTTCTGTTCAAAAGCAGCCAACACATATCTTTATTTTCATATCAATTATGTGCGTTTCAAAATTTTCTACGGTGCCCAACACAACCATGACTGTGTTCGTTTTAATATTTCGTTATTTACACGAACATTTTTGTATCACATACTTTTTGTTTCAATCACACATAAAGCACACATTTTTGAGTGTTGCTTTATTTGAAGTTCATGTTCTGCTACGTGTAATGAAAAAAAACACAGAACATGTACAATGAACAGGTTCGAGTTCAGTTATATTTTAAGTCGTGTTGTGGCTCGTGTAGTAAGAAAAAACACAACATGTACAATAAACAGGTTCGAGTTCAGTTATATTTTAAGTCGTGTTTAAAATATAACTGAAAATATAAAACATTTATAATATAATACATAAAAACACTAAATAATTACGTACATTTATAGCTCTGTAGTTACAGCGCGGAGTTGAAAACTGCGTTCTATTTTCAACTAGTTTTTGTTCTAAGTCGGTCGGTATTTGTTAACTGTGTGTCTGTACACTTGTGCGCACTTGTCTCTATCTAATTTATAGTTAAGTATTTGGTTGTGTTTTACATCGCTAATATCTAACATCTCCAGTGTGTATCTCTTTGCATAATTACGCTCTTCTTGTAATATGCTCACATTTTTAAAGTTTGGTTCGTGGCCCGATAATGTACTGCGGGCTGCAGGTCCAGTTTTTTGTTCAAGTCTATTTATTGCTTTGTAGTCTGACTTGTGAGACGATAAGCGTGTCTTTAATTTTGTTTTTGTGGTGCCAACATAGACTTTGTTACATATGTTGAACCCATTTCCGTTGCAGCCTATTTTGTATATGTATAATGTTTGACCTGTCTTCGTTTTCAAGTTTTGATTTTGTTTTGCTGAATAACTTACTAACAGTATTAGAAGTTTCCAGCGCTATTTCATATTGTTCTTTATTATAAATATCTGAGTATTTTTATTCTCTCAGAAAGGCCTTGAATGTATGTTACCGATTTGTAAATTTTTGCCGGTTTTTCTTCATTATTATCAGTTTTACTAGATTTTACATGTTTTATTAGCTTTTTTATAGTTTTCTTGTGGAAGTCATTTTTCATGTGAGTGCAAATAATTTTGTTCGTATTTTCTTTGTGAAAGCTGTTATCACTTATATTAAGAACTCTTCGTGTAAAGTTGGTCGCCGTATTAACAATTGCTCGTCTTGGATGTTTGGAATGGAAATTTATTAGCCTTCCTGACGTACTTGAATTTTTGTACCAATTTAATTTTAGTTTGTTACTTTATTTTGATAATCAGTGAATCTAAAAATGGTAGTTGGTTGTTGGTCTCTTCTTCTTTGGTAAACTGTATTTAATTTAATTATTATTACGAGTACAAATAAATAAAAAAATAATTTTTCAACATTTCTATAAAAAAAAAGTGATTTTTTTCCTGAGGTTAACATATTGCGGATATTACAGTATAGAAGGTATGCAAGTTAGTTAGGTATGTTACATACCATCGGAAAGGTTAATCAATCAATCAAGGTTTTAGATACACTTACACACTAATAGGAAACAATTCAAATTAGTGCATATGCTAAAAATTGAAAACCGTTGTCTTGAGTTTCAAAACTTTTTTTTTGATAGATATCCCAAATGAGTAACAATCTTGTCGCGATGCGGTGGCTTAAGTGCACTGCGGCTCCTTACTTGATGCTAGTAATGGAAGAGGGTTTTACTGTATCAGTACCACTTCCTAAACCTGTGTCAAGTTCGGAACCTTGAAGGTGCACGACTAAAGGTTGCTCACCCTAATCCGGAGTGTCACGCGACCCGTGCTTATCGGATGGTTTGCAGTCAGGGGTAACCGACTGTATTTTAACGGAGCCTCACTGATACCTGGGCACCTCAGTGAGTAGGTAGAGGCAGTGGGCCGCCCTTGCTGCGTTACTGGGGGCTATGACGCGGTCGACATTATTTTTCCCCTGCACTCGTGGGAACAAAAATGAATTTTTGTAAAACAAACAAAAACAAAAACAAAAATCGAGGCTCTGCCTCACAGTCCGCTGCTAGTTCATCTAGCAGTTGTCCGAAGGCTAAGACCCAGGAGTCTGGCCATTTAGAAAACGCTGCGACCTCTGGTCAAAGCTCTAGCGGGTTGGGGTCCGTTGTCAGTCCGACTGCAATCTCCATCACTGGCAGCAAACCCATGAAGGCTATGGACAAATCCGGTCATCTTGGGAATGCAGCTAAGGAGGGGTCCAAGTCTGGTAAGACTGGGGTCAATCACGTCCGTCCGTCAAAGGCGAAATATAATCAGAGGAGACTATGCCTTAAGATTATCGATAGGCTAGGCAAACTCGACCAAGCGAAGCTGTCTGATAGACAGAGAGAGTCGCTCACATGGGCTAAGAAGGTCACTGAAGAGCAGGACCTCTCAGCTAAGACTAGTGTACCTGATAAACAGGTTGCTAGTACCTCGAAGACGGGTAAAAGGCTGCGCTCGCCAGATGAGAAACCATTACCTAAACGTACTAAAGTGGCCGGCAACGCTGTGCCGAAGTCGTTTAGTCAGGTTGTCAAAGACAACCTTGTAATGGCTATCATTAACATGGGAGATGAAGATGGCACTATCCCCAAGGACAAGTGGAGTTATGTGGAGGCTAAATTAGCCGAAGTATTCTTCACTGTCCTTGAGGATATGCCAGGTCCACCTCCAACCTGCCGCGACGCAGGCTGGCACCAAGGTCGTGCTAAGCTGGTGGCTTTTGCTGACCAACGCTCATTATCCCTTTACAGGGCTGCCGTCAGCAAACTAGGAGAGCTCTGGCCGGGAGCAAAACTGGATGTTGTGCACAAGCATGATATCCCGTCCCGACCCAGAGCGCATGCTTGGCTTCCGGCAACTCCTGGGGATGCGGAATCCGTGCTAAAGATGCTGAAGGTCTGCAATCCTGATCTTCCAACGCACAATTGGAAGATTGGTAGATTTGGTGATACAGAGGGGGCACCTCTGCAGGTAACACTGTTACTTAATGCCGAATCCCTCCCGCGTTTAACCGAGACAAACAGCATCATTTCCTACGGATTTGGGCAGATTATGATCAAGGTCTATAAAAGCGATCAGGCACCAATCCCAGAGATCGTCAAACCAGTAGAGAAGTCTGCTGGGGAGGGGACCTCTGGTGAAGCTCAAGCTGAGGTGGGTTCCCACACAGCTATGGAGGAAGATGGGTACTTAACATCTGATTCTGAGCTGTTAGGGGATGCTACTGGCTTATTCTATGAAGACCTCCTTGAAAGCACGGAGGACGAAGCCGAAATCACGGTGGTGAAGATGGATGTGCAGGCAGTTGCAAATGATGCGGCTCCTACAGATAAATCTTCACCACTGTAAAACAGCAACGGCTGCATTGCTGGTTCGCCTGACGACAGGCGGAGTAGACATAGTCTTCATCCAAGAGCCCTGGGTTTGTGGTGGCAGGGTTTGCGGATTGAAGACTCCTAATTATAAGCTGCTCGTCGCTAAGGATGAAGGTACACCAAGGACCTGCATTTTGGCGAGGAACAGTTTAAATATTTTCTTGTTATCTAATTTCAGTGACAGAGATGTAACAGCGGTTAGCCTGGAGTTAAATGGTAAAACAATCTGGCTCGCCTCCGCCTATTTTTGCGATCCTGGGCCTATTCCCCCGGACAGCGTGGCAAATCTGATCCGGAAGGCCGAAGGGACTGCACACCAAGTGGTGCTGTGCTGTGACGTCAATGCGCAAACGAAAGAGGTGAGTTGCTTTTTGAGTTTTTACTTAGTACTAACCTGTATATATGTAACAAGGGAAATGAACCGACCTTTGTGACTAGTATTAGAAGGGAGGTTCTTGACGCTACCTTTGTATCAGATACACTATTTGATAAAATTGATGGTTGGAGGGTGTTGGATGACCACTCCTTTTCTGACCATCGCTATATCGAATTCTTACTTAGAGAAAAGGACCCAACGGAGAGTGTCCCCAGGAATCTGAAGAGGACAGATTGGGTTAAGTATAGGAAAACCTTTGCTGGGTTATTGGAAACAACACCCTTAACCGAACCGCGCAATTCTGCGGACATTGATTGTCTTGTAGATCATATTACGACGGTTTTTAACAAGTCTTTAGATTCTTCTTGCCCAGTGGCAAGGCCTAAGGGCAAGAAGAAACCACCATGGTGGTCTAGCGAGCTGCAGCAGGGTAGAGACTCCTGCAGAAAACTCTTTAACAAGGCAAAGTCTTCAAGAGCGGACGAGGATTGGTCGGCGTACAAGCTGCAGCTTAGGACCTATAAGAAGAAGATTAGAACGGCAAAATGCGATTCTTGGAAAAAATTCTGTGATAACATAGAGGACGTTTCCGAGGCATCCAGGCTGCGAAAGGTTCTGGCTTCTACCCCTCACACATTAGGCTATTTGAAGGATCCAGTGGGGGTGTGGACCACCTCCAGTGGAGAATCACTTAGCTTGCTACTGGACACCCATTTTCCGGGCAATTCTCATACGTCACTACAGGCGTTGGAATACTCTGACGCTAGCACGGCGGACATTGCTTCGGAGATAGTTAATGTAACAACATTGACCTGGGCTATTAAAAGCTTCAAACCTTACAAATCTCCGGGACCTGACGGTATCATTCCAGCTGAATTGCAGCATGTGTCGGACTACATTTCCCCTTGGCTATGCAGTCTTTTCACTTGCTGCATAAACACAGCGTATATTCCTTTGAAATGGAGGGAGACAAGAGTGGTGTTCATTCCAAAAGCTGGAAAGAGCTCACACACTGTCCCAAAGGATTTCAGACCAATAAGCCTATCATCGTTCCTATTGAAGACAATGGAGCGTATGATAGACTCTTATTTACGTAGAATTATTGACCCTAAACTGCTGTCAACGAGGCAACATGCCTACAGCAAGGGAAAGTCAACTGAAACAGCTCTACACGAGCTTGTAGGTACCATCGAGAAATCGCTCTCGGCAGGAGAATACACTATGACAGCCTTTTTGGATATAGAAGGGGCTTTTAACAACATCACACCGGACTCGATAATAGCGGCACTATCTAGTCTAGGAGTGAATTCTGTGATCATCTCATTGATTGAAAATCTGCTTGTCAACAGGCGGATAACTTCTAAACTGGGAACGTCGGAAATATCCCGATTTGTGAACAGGGGAACGCCACAAGGTGGCGTTCTATCACCACTTCTCTAGAACTTGGCGCTAAACCCAGTGCTAGTATCGTTGGAGGGGCAAGGCTGCAGCGTAGTCGCATATGCTGATGACGTGGCCATGGCCGTAAATGGGAAGTTTCTATCTACAATTAGAGATATCCTGCAACGGGCTCTCACAGAGCTATCTATCTGGGCAAGGGGTTGCGGTCTGGGGGTTAATCCGACCAAAACGGAACTTGTGCTTTTCACTAGGAAGTATAAGATCCCTACCTTCGATCCCATTTCTCTCAACGGCACTGAAGTCGTCTTCTCTGATGGAGCCAAGTATCTTGGCGTATTCCTGGACAGGAAGCTGAACTTCAGACGGAATTTGGAGGAGCGGGTGAAGAAGGCGACTATAGCTTTATACTCCTGTAAGAAGGCCATTGGTAAGCGATGGGGCTTTAGTCCGAAAATTGCTCACTGGATCTATACAGCGGTGGTCCGTCCAATACTCCTGTACGGAGTCATCGTCTGGTGGCCTGCTTTGGAGAAGGCCACCAACAACAACCTTCTCGCAAGGGTACAGAGAATGGCTTCCATGTGCATCACTGGAGCCCTTCGTACTACACCTTCGGATGCCTTGAACATCCTATTACACCTAATACCACTGGGCATATTAGGGAAGCAGTCGGCGGCCTCATCGGCCATTCGATTAAGAAGCACACTACAATGGCGGGGCTACAATTGTGGCCACGGGGTGATCCTGAATGACAGGAACTTGCCATTGAACGTGGATTACACTACTCCAAGGAGCGTATTTGAACGTCACTACTGTACACTAATACCGACCAGGGAATCTTGGTCTGGGAGGACACCAGGCAGTAGGCGTTCCGTAAATTTCTATACTGACGGATCGAAATTGTGCGGTCAGGTTGGTTTTGGAGTCCATTCAGGGGAGCTTGGACTAAATCTGGCTCGAAGGTTACCAGACCACTGCAGTGTATATCAGGCAGAGGTACTGGCAATAAAGGAGGTTGCTGACTGGTTGGGTCGGAATATTCTGTCTACGACCGCAGTCAACATCTATTCTGATAGTCAAGCCGCAGTAAAATCCATGCGATCAATGTTCCTGAAAACGAGAACCGCCCTTAGCTGCCGCACGTCCTTAAATGAGATGGCCAAGCAGTTCGACATCAGGCTCATATGGGTCCCAGGGCACAGGAACATACCGGGAAACTGCAAAGCGGATGAGCTGGCAAAACAGGGTACTACCTTACAGGTTCCAGCGGATTTGGAATGTG
The DNA here is from genome assembly GCA_963682025.1 of Cordilura impudica. Lineage (NCBI taxonomy): Eukaryota > Metazoa > Arthropoda > Insecta > Diptera > Scathophagidae > Cordilura > Cordilura impudica. Next base: position 43,907,741 of record OY821517.1, read on the forward strand.
TTGGTACACCCCTGGAATCGTGCAAGCTTGAACTTCGGCTTCGCACCGCTGGCATAACGAATAACAGATGGGCTAATGGATTAACGTGTAGGATCACAAGACAAATCTGGCCTGCTCTGAATCGAAAGCGTACAAATGCGCTATTATCACTCTCCCGTGGGGAGACCTCAACGGTAGTTGCAGTTGTTACTGGGCACTGCCTTATAGGGAGACACGCTGAGCGCCTTAAGGTCTCGTCAAATGATTTCTGTCGTAGCTGCTTGGATGTGGAGGTGGTAGAGAGCGTAGAACACTTCCTCTGCCACTGCCCGGCGCTATCCAGAACAAGATTACGGACATTGGGATCGCCGTTTCTTCACGATCTCTCTGACCTCTCAAACGTGGAAATTTCACATCTTAGTGGCTTCATTAGAAGCTCGAACTGGTTCTCCGGTGGGGACTGAAGGGAACACCCATTCGTCCCGTGGTATCACAACGGACCCCAGAGTCTAAGTGTGCTGGTCCTTGGATCAGCAGCCACTTCCAACCTAACCTAACCTAACCTATCCCACTCGCATCCCACTAAGCGACCAAAAAGGTATTATAGGAAAAACCTAAGCTTTCTTTCTTTTGAAAAAAAAAATTTCAAAAAAATTTTTGATTTTGGAAAAAAGTCAAAAATTTTTTTTATTTTTTTTTAACTCTTTTTGCGAAATACTGAAGAAATAGCTATCTAAACTACTTGGGGCAAATTTTGCTAGGAACAATAGGTAAAAAGATACTTGGATGAGAAAACACAACTATTTGGCCAAATTGTCAAATTTTGACCCATTCCAACTCAGAGAGTTCTGGACCGATCTTGTTGAGAAATTGTGTCTAAACTATTATCCACCAGGACTAACCTTGGTGCCCGATCGGAAGACATCAATGATTAATTTTTCATATGCTCACAATATTACTTATACCTTCGTTGTTTATTAAAGTTCACACTATACCAGAGATGGCCAGTTATACTAACTTCGGGAGCCACGTTTACGAGTTAACATTTTAAACAGCCATTTGTTTATTTTTGAAAACATTAATTATATGGATATTAGGGTGGGTCAATTATTTTTACTTCATGGGCTCATCGCGATTCTGGTACTATGGACCATAACAAGTATATTTGCCCAAGAGACCATACCTCTGAAATAATCTTCGAACCCATGGAGATTTTTCGGCCCCCTACAATTTGACCCACTCTAATTTATATAGAATTAATCCAATTTTAAGCTGAATCAGTTTAAATTTTAAATTTAAAATTTGGAGTTACTAAATCCACTTCATACTAATTCCTTAATAAGCATTTGTTTTTCTTCACGTTCAGGGTAATAACTATGTAATAACCGTTTGTGTCTTTTAGCTGGCAAAATTATTCTCATTTCCTCTCAATTTATTGTTTTTGAAATTTCAACTCATTTTTACTAAAAACTATACATAATTAAAATTTTCACAAATGTGAATTCTTAATATTATATATAATTTGTGACACTGGAAAATCTAAATATCCGGATATCCGGATATTCGGATAACAAAAAAGAACTTAAAGATAATAGCTTGAATCCATTATTTGATGGTGTTTTATAATTGATTTATTTATTTTTATTCAAATATTTTAATTACTCCATAAATTCATGAAAAATTATTAAAATTCATAAAAAAAATATATTAAAACTTTATTTAAATTTTAAATGTAATCCGAATCCAATATTTGATAGTGTTTTATAATTTTTATTTTCATTTTAATTCAAATATTTTAATTACGCACATTCATAAAATAAGATAATTAAAAAATACATGAAAAAAATTGTTAAATTCATTGGATGAAAATTATTATATTGAATGGTTTATTTCATTTTTTAAAAATAAGCATTTTAGAAAAATAATCGCGTTAAAAGTTTCGAAATTCAGGTGAGTTCGAATTTTTGTCCTTGTCAGTCCTGCAATTGAAAATACGCGTTCTGTTACGGTAAATGTTTGTTTAATAGATAGATAGATGGAATCCCTTATTTTATTCTTTTCAAATATCGTTACAAAAATTCTTATTTCCTTAACTTATTTATGCAAAAAAGAATGTACGGCATGGTTTAAAACCGTCCGATGGAAGATTGGTTTATACAATTTTTATTTAAAATTTTTAATAAAAAAAAAAAAAATTTTTAAATTCAAAAATTAAATCCATTTGCTAACATATTTCTATATTTTAAAGCATTTTTTGCATAGTTAAGCAGATTTTGCCAACAAGTATCATCACCACCATTTAATACGTGAACTATCTCAAGATCTGTTAACATAATACGCTGAAAATATCTTAGCCTTACTAAGTTAAGTACAGGGCATCTACCAATAAAGTGATATGTCGGTTCAACTTCGTTCAGATTACACAATGAGCAAATTCGGACCCCCTTCTTTGTATTGGTTTCCATTTAGCCATAAGAGATCACCTCTTGCCTTTATTATGTATGTTATTTGTTCTAGATTGAACATTTCATTGCAATATGTTTGACCTTTTGAGTGATCCAGGTGCTTGTAAATTCTTTGCTGACTAAGTGTCGCATTTACTCTATGCTGTTGATATATTCTTATCTTCATCGACTCTATTAGATTTATACAAGCTTCGTTCCGTCTGAGTTTATTGTTTTCCATAACATTGTGCTGTATATTAAACTCTTGCAATTTACTTTTAAAAGTTTTTGTACCAATATATGTTCCTAGCTATAATTAACTTCGATAATACATGATAATACATACGGTTTTCTTAATCAAAGATAGTTTTCATAATATACTGAAGATGTAAACTATACGAGTAAAAGTGACCTTCTTCTAGTTCAGTTTCTAAAGATATCACATAGTTTTGTGTATTATCTGGATGTTTCAAAATAGGTTTGATAAAAAAAACGCTGCAACTTATCGATTAGTTACCTGAGCCCATGAGTATCCCCATATTTGTGCACCATAGCACTGAATTGATCTGCACACTGCGAGAAACATTTTCCATTTTGCCTTTAGTGAAACTTCTTTTCTACCTATAAACCCTTTCCATGTGGCGGTTATGCTGGCTTTAGATGCGTCATTTTTGACTTTTATATGTTCGGTATATAATATTTTGGGCGTTAATAACATTCCTAGGGATTTAAACTTGTTGACAGCTCTTACTACTTCGCTGTTCACTGACCACTTTTCATTTGCTCCGAGTCTACCATAATTTCAGAATCGCTTTCTGAGTCGATTTAGTGATGTCCGTCAACGTAAGCCTTGTAATCTAACTACAGGTCGCAAATATGAATATATTTTTATGAAGTTTGGTATATAAGCTTTTATCCGCCATAGGATGAACGCTATTGAGATTGGTGAAATTCGATCCATGTTCAAACCTTGTCCCCATGCAAATGACCCCTATGATATCGACATAAATTGCCATAAGATCCAAATTATTATATAGATCTCAGACACATTGGGTTTGTATGTGTTTTTTATATCCATTAATCAGTAGTCCAAAAATAATATCAATAGGACAATTCTTAGTCATAGGCCCCATATAGAGCTGCTTCCTGATCTTCACTTAAATCTATCAAAAAACAAAAATATTGCACAGATTTGTCTCCAATTTGGTTCTTATATAATAATATAATTAATAATAATGCCATTCAAATTTGGTTTATGCTTATTTTCTATATCGAATTAGTTGGAACGAAAGATAGGGTCTCTAAGTCATGGTATAGGGTATCGTATAGTCGATCTAGACCGACTATAATTTTCTTACTTGTATTTTTTTGATTTTTATCAAAAATAAATGGTTACTACTCGCAAGTTATCGTCGATAATAACCTGCGGTCCTATTTACAAGGTTGGCAGAATTGTAGTCTTTAGTTATTGTAAGTTTAATATTAGGGGCGTTCTGAAATATTTATTAAACTAGATTTATTTCAAATTTCGACTTTAGTAGAAGAGAACTTCTAGGCAACAAAAGGCAACAAGAAACGTATACCACCCGGAGAGAGGTGAAGGTGTTCTCTTTAACTCTATATATACTTTTGCACACGAGATGACCCTTTTGATATATTTGTAAGTAAGAATGTCAATACACAGAGGATGTAATTCATTAGTAACCTGGGTTTTTTTTTTATTATAATACCTTTTTGATACCTTTTTATTTAACCTAACAATGCACTAATTCAAGTAGTAAAGAAAACGCGTGCAGGTAATTCATTTGTATAGTGGGTCTTTTATATACTATTTTAGGAAGTAATGCACTACTTCTACGAAATACTGCAGGCCAATCAAATTTGAATTCAAAAAATCAAACTCATGTTGCCATTAACAAAGAAGTTATTGATATCAAGGCCCAAATTGCAACTCACAGCCATTACAATTGCAGTAAGATGGACAGCAAATTGAAATATACTAACAGTTAATGCCCACAATGATAGATGGATAAGCAGGCCTGGCTTTGACTAACGCGAAGGCTGCATCCAGCTGCATTCTATGCCAGGCAACAGCAAGCCAATTAAACCAAGTCTAGACAAAATCATTTGATAATACCGATGCATATGAATTTGGATTATCACCAGCACATGCAGCAATGCGGCTTATGACACACATCCTAGTTATGATTGGATTTCGGGTCTTCTGGATCAATAAGAAATAACGAAACTAACAAAGAGTTAAGAAGTTCAAAAAAGAAACATGTTCAAGATGAATGTCGCAAATTTGGATTGATTATAGATCAGCCAAAACAAGGGTCAAGCAATAAAAATGATGGCAATACCGAAAAAATATTCTTTTCAGATCCAGAAACAGCATCTGAAATAACAGGAGTGGATTTAAACCTTATTTTTAGATTTAAAATAATCCTAGAAGTACTTGCGCATTATAAAGAAATTGACACCAATTACCCATGGCGAAATATGTCGGCAGTTCACAAAATCCTTTATCATGCAGAAGATGTCATTAAATATCATTTGGTGGCACTTGGAGATCTATCAGAGAAGGCTCAGGAAAAAAGGAATAAGGATTACAGATTTTATAGAGAGCACAATACTAGAAAAATTTCACAAAATTCCGCAAAGACAGATCCGTTCATCTCCGGTATTCGAAATCAATGGAAAGTGGAACATCGGGATTTAGATGAAGAAGTCAAAAAACTACTAAAGAACAGAAATATGGAATATTTGCAATCAATATTTGATTCAAATGAATTATTCATTATAATTGCCTTTGATTGTTATTTAAGTTCGAAAAACATAGTATTAGTAAACAATAATAATAAACATAACCTCCCAGTGTTACAAATGATATTCAGGTATGTCTTACCTTTTAAGCCCACAAAAATAAAGTTTTTTAAAAGTGCTATAGCTCAGTCGTTTTTCAGTTTATCAACTTTGAGGTTTTTACGTAAAAGTAGAGGTAATTTTCAAACTTTTTCCGTATTTTTTCTTGTTTCCATTTTTTTTTTATCCTCCCCTCCCAGAGCGATGAGATGAGCGGGGTGCCGCTGTTCTTGGGAACCAGATGTCGTATCGGAATTCGGCGGATGCCGTTTTATTGTTAATCACGTCAGGCCGGTCCTGAGCTAGGATATTTCCAAAATATCAAAAATTGACAAAATAGCGCGATTTTTCTTAAAATTAAAAAATTTGCTGTTTTTGGTGGGTTTTTGCCCCACCCCTTCTCCGGTAGTAAAGTTAGCCCAATTGTCCTAGTTCGTGACTAGCCTGACGTAATTACCTACAAAACGCCGTCCGCTGAATTTCGATACGACATCTGGTTCTCAAGAAAAACGATACCCCAGTTTGAAAAAAGGGATTTCGAGAAAAAGATTTATTACAAGAATTTTCTATATTGTCGTACAAATATGTATACATTAAAAAATTTGAATTTTAAAAAGCCATTTTAAGAAATCATTTTTGAAGGATTTTAGAAGACATTTATGGAAAAAAAAAAATGGAAAAACATTTTTTTGAAATTTTTTTTGTTGCAGTTTTTATTTTTAAAAGGTTTCTACTCACATATGTATGAAATATTTTTAATAAATAGGAAAGATTCAAAAAATAAAAACCCTTATTTTCATACCAAAATTAAAAAAAAATCGAAGTCATTGCTCTAATATTCAGCAGATTTATTTTGCTAAAATTAACAAATTTGACAGCAAAAAATGATAAATTTTTCTGTAGTAATAGCCAGACTTTTAGATAATATTACTAATGTTTTTGTAAGATTAAATATTATTTGGGTGTAAACAAATTTGATAATTTGACAGCAAAAATTTTTAGTTTTTCAGTAGTAATAATAAAATTTCCAGTTGCTTTTACTTTGTTTTTTTAGGGTAAAATTAGTTTTGAATTTAAAGATGAAAAAAATTTTCATTATTACAAAAAATCCTTATTATTATTATTAAAGAAAAAAAAAAAATAAGAACCCATATTTTACGCTAGAAGTTAAAAAAAATTAAAAGTTAAACTTTGACCTAGAATACCTTAAGAATTACGCAATCAATTTTAGTCAAATTAAAATTGACTCAAGTTCAACTAAATATCTATCCATTAAAAAAAACTATCAATATATTTAGTTTGATCGGTTCAAAAGTTACAGAATTTTGGCCAATGAAGAACGATTTTTAGCCTCTGTGCGACGGACGGACATCGCTAAATAAACGTGTGAAGTGATTCTGAAACGCTTGGCATAATAAAACGTGTACATATTTTTAGTAGTTATGAACATAAAGGGTTAAGGATCAACAATTACACAAACATCACTTTTTTCTTATAAATAAATACCTTTAAAATTAATTTTTTTAAACTAAAATTTTAAAACTTGTTTTGATAAACTGTAAATCAGAGAAGTTAGTTATAGTTTCTCTAGGTCAGCGTTTCCCAAAGATTTTTCACCTCGGTATCCTTTTTGATTTCAAATTTTTGACGGAAGCCTATTTACAAAAATCTTAGAATTTTAATATCGGGAATATTAATAGGAGCTTTAGTAAATTAAAGTGTTTATTTAAGAAAATAACAATAATACAAAAAATAAAATAAATTCATTCCATTGTTGATTAATAATATAAAAAAAAATTTAACTTATGAATGTTATTAGTGTGAAGAGGGTTGTTGTTTTTTTCTTTGCAAATCCTTGTTATATCTAGTTTTATTTTTGATAATTGCATGCGCATATCTGCCGAGAAATTCAATCAAATTACGATATTTCTTTTGCGTAGAAAATCCAGTTTCGCGCAAATACGTAAGAGAAAATGTTAAAAGCACCCGTATTTCACGTTCAGCCAAAACTTTATGTTCCGAAATTAGATTTCCCAAAAATGTTGGCAGGTGGACATTGTTCAAAATGTATTTTAATTGTTCGTCGGATTTTATTTCAATCAAGTTCTCATATTTCGAGATTGATAAACAATCAGGTTTTTCGTTAATGATAAAGGGATTTTCAACCCACATGAATTCATTATTGGATGCAGGAAAATATTTTTGATGATTATCACGTAATCCACGTAAATATTGGACAATATCAAGACCTATATCTTCATCCAGGAGGTAATAATTTTCCATTAAAAAATCTGAAAGTGTTGAAAAGCAACTCACACTGTTAGTTTCAACACAACTGATCCAAAACTCTAATTTTTGTGACAATGGCGATATTTTATGTTTAACGCTTAATGCTGTTACACTTTTCCCTTGTAGAGAAAGGCTCACTTCATTTAGTTTTGAAAAAATGCCAGTGATATATTATCAAGTCGCATCAGCCAGCAAGAGTTTGTCAATACAGCAAACCGTTCATATTTTTGATTATATTTGTTACGACCTTACTGGTCCTTGCTAGTGATGCAAATAAAACAACTTTTATAACATCATTTGCCCAACGTTTCAATGTTTTTGTAGCGAGCTCTCTCCAACCATTGATTTTGCTCCATCACTACAAACCTCAATACATTTATGCCAATTAATATCATGTTTTTTCATAAAATTGTTAATGCTGTTGAAAATTTCTTCGCCAGTTGTATTTGTTTCTAAAAAATTGCATAAAAGTAAATCGTCTTCTATTGACTTGGCAAAATTATAACGTACAAAAACAAGCAAAACGGCGAGCCCAGCTACGTCAGTTGATTCATCGAGTTGTAGCGTCACACAAATGCAGATGAGAAATAAGCTCTTTTTCAATATCATCTGCAAGATCTTCAATACGTCGGGCAACTGTATTGTTTGATAATGGCACCATATCAATCTTTTCTACAGATTTTTCATCTTCAAATATACACAATACAATATCTTTCACAGAGGGCATAATAAGTGTTTCTGCTATGGCGAGGGCTATACGATAGCTTACTTTGTACGAAGCTTCATTTGCTTTTTCATTGTATGTTTTTCCAATTTTCAGCATGGATAACTTTGTTTTTTCCAATCTTCAAGTTTTCGTTTGAAAAAATCTAATGGGTTATCTTTGGGTTACCGCATGTCTTTTAAGTTTAGTTGGTGCAATATAGGCGTTCGACAATATTTTGTTACAAATAACACTCCGCGCTTCAGGTGTGTCTTTTGTTCCTATACCTATAAATCCATACGACAAATAACTGATGTCATTTTTCGTTTTTTTATACACAAGATTGACTCATTTGTTGGTCTTTTTAATTGAGAATGATCACTTTTTGTAGACGTGCTAGGCTTCGGTTCTTCAGAAATATCTTCAACAGTATTGTTGTCAGCAGTAGGTGCTGACATCATCATCACAAAAATTTGGTTTGACTATCACAAAATTTATCGATGATAAAAATATACTCATGCGATTATTTTCAAATATTGAAAAAAATAACTTACTTTTTATCAAATACTAGCAGGTTCCAGCGCTCGAAATTCGAGTGCAATTTCAAGGGAGCTCTATTTTTCAACTTAGCCAATTCACAAACATACACTTTTATAATTTATTATTATTGTGAATGAAGATAACAAACTCATTAACAAACACATTAACAAATTTAATGAAACACACATAGCATATGTTTAATTTTATGTATATGTTAGTAGCAACTTTAAATGCAATTTACTCAAAATAGAGGGAAAAAATTAAAAATCTGTAAATCTGCAAAATGGCCAAAAAATAATACCATTCAAATAATATACGCTTGGTCAAAATCGAGATAAAATGGTAAAACAAAACATCGGTCACAAGAAAGCGGCTAGCTTATTAATATTATACATTATTAAAAAAGATTTTAAATTCGTATTTTTAATGCGTATTTTAAAACAATATAATTAAATAAACTGTGGTTTCCTTTTTTATTTTTATTGACCTTAAAATCTATAACGACAATAAAAATATTGTTCGCGCAATGCAAATGTTGCCAGATCTAGTTTTTATATAGTGAATGAAATGGAATTGGCACATATGAAATAGAATGGAAATGAATTTTTGAAGGCAATATCAATGGAATTTAAAAAGAATTTTAAAATGGATCGAATAAAATCGAGAATTATTTATTAATCTTTATTTATAAATCATTTTTTTTTTATAAATTTTTTATTTACAAAAAGTTCGCGGAACCCCTGCTATCAGTCCACGGAACCTACTTTGGGAAACGCTGCTCTAGGTAAAAAATCCAAACCATGGATGAGGTCATTAATGGATAAAGAAAATAATCACATATTTAATCTGAAAAAGAAATTTGTTTGAATCGGGAACGAATTCAGAAATCACACAAATATAATTGGATAATTGTATATTTGCAAAACATTTATCAACCGGATATGAGAAATTTCGTTATCATTTTTCTATCTTAGACAGATTTAATTGAATATCGGGAGGCTGCTTGGTTACACTGATAATTTAGCCAGGTCTGAACAAGTGCCTATTTACAGATGCGATCAGATTTAAGCAAAGTACTTTAAATATACAATGTGTTGAACTCAAATTTAGTCTGCCTTAACCCCAGAGAGGTATCAAAAATAATGAATATGGCCTTATATGGCAACAACAAAAAAAAAACATAATATTTCCTTAAAATCTTGAATTAGTTGTAGAGAAAATTCTATTGTTGAGATGCTTAGTTCTAAAATTTCCAACGAAATGGTAACTAAGTTAATTGTCCCTTATTTAGTTGCAATATGTAGAATTGTATACACTATTTTTTTTTTAAACAAAATACACTTTATTACATCACTAGACTGCAGCAAATGCCTTTCCGCATTATTTGCAAACTTATTTAATATTCTTGTTTTTATTTTCATACTACTCGTCCTTAACAATATATGTCGGTTTAACTTTTGAAAGACCTATAAAAATTATGAATACATACATACTTAAAAAAAATGAGCAATATTGCAGATTTAATAACATAAAAAACCTAGCAAAATTTTGCATACCATAAAGCAAAGATGTGATTGTGATTGGAGAAAGCATACATTGGACTGTGATATTTTTATTTTATTGTACAAACAATAGTTCAAGATTTAGAATTCGGTAAATATATTTATTTGTTTGACTTCATATAAAACAAAATTAAGTCTAATAGTTATAGTGCAGGATTACATTTGATACAAGTATTACAATCGTAATTATAAAGCATATAATATTAATTATATTAAATTAAATCAAGCAAAAAGAAAATAAGAGATAAAAGAAAATTAAATCTAAAATACAAAAAGATGGAGAGAAAAAAAATAAAAATAAATATTGTCATACAATAAGAATTACATAAAAAGAAATAAATTTAGGTTTAGGCACAGGATTTAAATATGGATTTTTTTTTAAATGTATTGCGTTGCTATAAAGTTGAAAGTTAGGTGGAAGGCTATTCCAAAGACGTAAAGTATTTATGAAAAAGTGTCATTTTGATACTAGACATCGATGTTTAGGAATAATTAATTTTCTACCTCTGTTTGATTTGGGAAATCGTATATAGTGTATATTATCTTATGTAGAAAAATTAGTACCATAAAGGTTTTTCGAGAAGAACGATATTTGATCAAACTTCCTTAACCCATACACTTGCCTAAGAATATTGCTGTAAGTCATTTCAAGTTTTTTTTTGCTGATTGAATCGCAACTATTTATTATTACATATTTATTATTTCAACCGGTTAATTTTTAATTTTTCGTTTTTTATTTTTCATTTTTCGATTTTCATTTCTCATTTTTTATTTTTAATTTTTTCATTTTTCATTTTTCGTTCTTCATTTTTTATTTTTCATTTTCCATTTTTTGTGTTTCTTTTTCTTTTTTAATTTTCATTTTTATTTTTAAATTTTCATTTTTATTTTTAATTTTTTATTTTTCATTTTGAATTTTTAATTTTCATTTTTATTTTTCATTTTGCAATTTTTATTTTTAATTTTTCTTTTTTTATTTTTTTTTTCGTTTTTAATTTTATTATTTTTTATAAAAATATTATTTTTTATAAAAATATTATTTTTTTATAAAAAAAATAAAAAAATCTTACTTTCGATCTTTATCAATTTAATGATTGAGTTTGAAATTGTTCAGGCTCAAGATCAAATATTTTTACTTTAAATAAAGCAAATTGATTTCAAAAATTGATCTGTATTCTACATGACAGGTTATACAGCTGTTTCGGGAAGAGTCACCAACACTCATCAGTAACCAAAAGCAGTAGATAGTAGATAGTACGCAATGTGTACTCATAAACAAATACATTTGTTTCAAAGTTGTTTTATATTTTAGTTTGTTATATTGGAGGAGGCTTAAATAGTATAACTCTTTGCTTGAATTCTCATTTAGTTGTTTTCAGCAAATGTATATGAATTTAACTTTTTACCAAACAAACTATCTATTGCTTTTGGTTACTGATGAGGGTTGGTGACTCTTCCCGCAACAGCTGTATAACCTGTCATGCAGAATATAGATAAATTTTTGAAACAAATGTGCTAATGCTTTTGCTTTATTTAAAGTAAAAACATTTGATCTTGAGCCTGAACAATTTCAAACTCAATCATTAAATTGATAAAGATCGAAAATAAGATTTTTTATTTTTATAAAAAATAATAAAATTCATTTTTCATTTTTTATTTTGAAATTTTTTTTATTTTTCATCTTAATTTTTTATTTTTAATTTTTATTTTTTATTTTTAATTTTTCGTTTGCCATTTTTCATTTTTTATTTTTCTTTTTTAATTTTTAATTTTTCGCTTTTCATTTTTCATTTTTATTTTTTTATTTTGTTTTCTCATTTTTAGGTTTTCGTTTTTCATTTTTCATTTTTTATTTTTTATTTTTAGTTTTTTTTCATTTCATTTTTAATTTTTTTTCATTTTTAAATTCTCGTTTTTCATTTTTCATTTCTTATTTTTCATTACTCATTTTTTATTTTTAATTTTTTATTTTTCATTCTTTATTTTTAATTTTCCATTTTTCGTTTTTTATATTCATTTTTTTTTTCATTTTTTGTTTTTAATTTTATATTTTTAATTTTTCGTTTTTTATTTTTCATTTTTCATTTTTTATTTTTCATTTTTATTTTTCATTTTTTATTTTTCATTTTTTATTTTTATTTTTAATTTTTAATTTTTAATTTTTCATTTTTCATTTTTTATTTTTTACTTTTTATTTTTCATTTTTCGTTTTTCATTTTCCATTTTTTATTTTTAATTTTTTATTTTTTATTTCTTTTTTATTTTTCATTTTTCGTTTTTCGTTTTTCGTTTTTCATTTTTCATTTTTCATTTTTCATTTTTAATTTTTTATTTTTATTTTTCATTTTTTGTTTTTAATATTTCAATTCTTATTTTTTATTTTTCATTTTTCGCTTTTCATTTCCCATTTTTTTTTTATTTTTTATTTTTAGTTTTTTTATTTATTTTTTATTCTTCATTTTTCATTTTTATTTTTCATTTTTCGTTTTTCTTTTTTCATTTTGTCTTTTTCAATTTTTCATTTTTCATTTTTTATTTTTCATTTTTCATTTTTTGTTTTTCATTTTTATTTTTTATTTTTAATGTTTAATTTTTTGTGTTTAATTTTTTATTTTTTGTTTTTCATTTTTCATTTTTTATTTTTCATTTTTCATTTTTTATCTTTCATTTTTTATTTTTCATTTTTTATTTTTAATTTTTCATTTTTAAGTTTTCGTTTTTCATTTTTATTTTTCATTTTTTATTTATAATTATTAATTTTTTGTCTTACGGTCACAGTTTACGCTGTTTTTGTGATTGTATTGTAAAATAGGAATTTACCACCTGCGCGTATAGATGTTTACACAGCAATAAATGGTAGCTCACATACCTTAAAACCCAATAAGAATAAAATTGATCTACATTAGGAATCGAAAAATCATATGCCGCAAATACTAGATCATGCTTTGGGAAACAAATGTCAACCCAGAATTGTAGGGTCAACAAATGTGCTGCTGGAAGTTGTGTAATGTGTTATTGTGGTAATATGGACTGGAATGAGTCATAGTTTCCTTAAAATATATTTAAAAAAGGAGATTAGAATTGAAATTATCTACGATTGCTATGTCGTTATATGCCACGGTGTATATTTGGATAGTGTTAATTAGTTTTGAAAAATCTGTACGACTATTAGGTCCATAAAAGCAGCCAATTACCATCTTTCTTCCAAGCGATAAAATTTCAATAAAAATATTTTATTTCTATATATATGGCAACACCGTCTCCACCCATTACAACCCCCGTATTCGCCTGTTTGATATCTACCCATTTTGGAAATATTATATCCATTCAAACTTACGAGACTATTAGGAATTGAACTTGTGAACAATGCAAAAATAAATCCGATTATATAATTAAAGAAAAAGATTATAATTTCAACTTAAAACTTAATGAATTCTCTAAGCTTCATATAGTATGAATTATAAAATATATCCCGGAATCGAGTGGGTTGTGAAAATGGTGTCCTTTCCTTTAGTGGAAGTTAACGGAATATATATTTTTAAAAATTCGTTAAATATTATTTATAAACTACTGTGAGAAAGTTTGCTGGTTCAAGAATTAAGAAATGAAACTTGTCACAGCATTTCAAGAACTGCAGCTGCGACTTTGGGTAAAAAAATTTTTTCTTTTCAAAAAATAAAATCGAACATAAACAGAACAACATGTACTCGTATAAAAACTATGAGCCAAGTCGACATGTGGCAAAAACCAACAACTTTTAAATGAAATGTATATAAGTACATATTACAAGCAAAACACTCATATTATAACATGTACAATGTAAATAGCGGTTCACATAAAATCTGGACTCAACATAATATACAATTTTTATGATGAATGGTTCAATAAATAGTTTTAAAGAATATGAAATAAACACTTCTTACAATTAGAACATCGCAGTTTAGGATGTCTGAGATTTTTTCTGTATATTTTTTTTTGTATATAAAACAAAATAAGACTCTTTCTAATTTATATCAAAACATTTCATAAACTTTAAAATGAATGCTGGATTTGAAGAGAAATACAACTCTTACGAAATTGAGACTAGTGGAAATTAGAATGCATAAATATTCAAAAAATTTAAAAATAGCGTTAGTTTGTTTGAACAGAGTTGTATCTTCTGAGATAGATACAAAGTAAAAGCTGTGCGATATTTAAACTGATTCTTAACCACACCGCTCGTAGACCTGACTTTAGGTGGCCAAAAAGTGCATTTACGAGTGTATGTGTGATAGACGCAGGTTCAAACCTCACGGCCGCTCTAAGTAGAAACATTTCATATAAGAACAATCTATTCAATAATAACATAACCATACAGTGTAGTAATAATACAGTGTAGTAATAAATTTTTAGAAATATATGCCTTCTTCTGCTCTACTACGCACCATTGAAGAGAAATACAATGTTTAGGTACTTCGATTAGAGTTTGCCTCAAGATGCCTAAATAGTCAACTTAACGCTTTTCATGCTATATTTGGGGCTTTTTAACTACCCAAAAAGTGAAATACCGATTAGTGCCTTCCATATTATTTTATAGGCTAAATGGACGCTTCTGGTTTTTTCCTTTTTAGTGCTTTAAGCGCCCTTTAAATACAACAGTTCATTTTAGAAAATATTGTACTTCTTGGAACAATTTCCCTTTAAATTTAAATGTTTTGGTCAAGGAGAAAATAATTGGCTCTATTATTCGTCAGTAATAGTGCGTTTACATCTGAGGAAAATCTAGTAGATTTTAGTTGAAATCTATTTCAAAATCTATGCCGCTTACATCTAACTTTTTTGACGTTTTGTGAGATTTTATTTCCACAACAATAAACAGCTGATTAAAATAAAACATATAAACTAGAAATACCAAAAATAAACAAAACAATAGGAAAATGAAAATATGGAAAATTCTAAAAAGGAATAGATTTTATAATTATATAATGCATCAAAAATTAAAAAAAGCATAAACTGAAATAGAAATTAGGCGAAAAAAAATCACCAAAAACAAATTAATTTTCCACAATTATTATTTAGCAGATTGGAATGGGCACATGTCCAGTATAAAAAGTTATAACTTTTCAATTACTATTTTTTTATTATAGATTCGTCATTTTTTTTTTTTTTTAATAATTAATATTTTATTTCCTTTTTATTCAACTTGTTTGCTTTTGTTTTTAAATATCAATTTTTCAGTTACTGCGTTGTAATTTTCTACTACAATATTAAAAAAAAAAAAAAAAAAAACACAGTAGTGTCATTTGGTAGCGACCAAGTTTAACAAGATTTTGTGAGATTTTGCACAAATCTAGTAACGAGCTTGATTTTGTATTATATGGGAAATCTAGTAAAACTGAGCTAGATTTCGTTCGAAATCTCGTATATACTAGATTTTACTTAGATGTAAACGCACTAGAACAGACATATCATATAACAAGATACATAAGTTGATTAAAGAAGATTCCGATATGATAAATATGGATAAATATGGAGAGCTTCAGTTATAAAGAACTGGCTGAAGAGTATTTTAGAAACAAAAAACAAGGAATATGTTAAAATACGTTAATAAATAAGTACGTTAAAATAAAATTAAACTTAAATTCGTGTAGCACCGAAATACAAGAGCAATTATCTAATTTCGTCAAAGCACTAAAAAAATGCTACAAAGAAGTTAGCTACAGTAAACAAAATTTTTATATAAAAAGTGCAAACTGGTTAGAAGGCCAACTTGCTGTCGCTGCAGAAACAGCAAAGCAAGATAAAGCTGGAAGCGGAAACTTAAATATGTTAGCGATGAAATTGGTTGTACAAAAATAAAAGAATCTTTCCTACATCAATTACGATCACAGAAACAATTGACAGAAGTTGATATCATTGAAAAAGTTGTTAAAGCTAGTCCAGTGAGAACAAAACGAATTCTTAAAAGCTTGCCAACTCCGAACGATGCAAGATAGTTCACAAATGAGGAGGCATTAGAATTATTTCTGGATTTGAAATTAACAAAACAGCAATATATTCAGCTCAGATTGCGTGCGTAATGAAAAGGGCCAAATATGTATCCAGCATATCATCACATAACCGCTGCTAAAATGGACTGATGGCCATCAAAGGACTTGAATATCGCAAATTTGGATTGATTATAGATCAGCCAAAACAAGGGCCAGGCAAAACAAGTGATGGCAATAGCGCAAGAAGTTTCTTTCCAGATCCAGAAACAGCATCTGAAATAAGAGGAGTGGATTTAAACCTTATTTTCAGATTTAAAATAATCCTAGAAGTGCAAAAATAGATACAACCAGGTAGCCATGGAGAAATATGTCTGCAACAGTTCACATGGAGAAGATGTCATTAAATATAATTTGGTGCCACTTGGAGATCTATCAGACGAGGCTCAGGAAAAAAGGAATAAGGATTACAGATTTTATAGAGAGCACAATACTATAAAAATTTCACGAAATTCCACAAATGAAGAGCTTTTTAATATATTATTGGCAACGTCAGATCCGTTCATCTCCAGTATTCGAAATCAATGGAAATATGGAATATTTGCGATCAATATTTGAGTGAAATGAATAATAATTATAATTGCCTTTCATTGTTATTTAAGTACGAAAAACATAGTATTAGCAAAAAATAATAATAAACAGAACCTACCATTGTTACAA
Organism: Cordilura impudica; assembly: GCA_963682025.1. Classification (NCBI taxonomy): domain Eukaryota; kingdom Metazoa; phylum Arthropoda; class Insecta; order Diptera; family Scathophagidae; genus Cordilura; species Cordilura impudica. The sequence continues at coordinate 43,924,809 of OY821517.1, forward strand.
ATGCAATTAAATTTATTGCATTTAAATTTATTATTTATTTTTAAATTGTTTTTTAAAATTATCAAATTTGACAGCAAAACATAATGAATTTTTTTGTAGTAATAGCAAGATTTTTAGATAATATTATTAACGTTTTTTGAAGTGTAAATATTCTTTGAGTGTAAACAAATTTGCAAATTTGACAACAAAAAAATTTAATTTTTCAGTAATAATAGCAAAATCTCCAGTTGATTTTACTATTTTTTTTTGAGTGTAAAAATTTTTGAGTGTAACATTAAAAAATCCAATTATTACAAAAAATGTTTATAATTTTTATTAAGAACCAAATATTAAATTATTTTAATAAATAAATAAATAACACATATTTCACTCTAAAAGTTGAAAAAAAAACCAAAAGTTCAACTTTTACCTAGAATTCCTTAAAAAGTCCTCAATCAATTTGAATGTAACTAAAACTGAGTCAAGCTGAACTAAATATCTATTAAAAAAAAATTACTTAAATATTTTGATCGGTTCAAAAGTTACAGAATTTTGGCCAATGAAAAACGATTTTCAGCCACTGTGCGACGCACAGTGTAACGGCCCATACATTTCTTGGCCTAAAATAAAAAGTATGCTTTTAGAGCAATGAAATATGGACACCTATTTCGGCGTAATTTGGTAATTTTGGAAAAAGCGTTAAAATCTGCCCACTGTCACGCTCATCTCCCATATAAAGGCAAATTCTAAAATCCACAGTTTTAGAACTAGAGTCATGAAATTTGGCACCCAAAAGTAAGAAAAAAGAAAAATGAGTAAATCACAATAAATCAGTTTTGTACCCCTATGCAAATATAATGATATACTTATAAAAAATGAAAAATTTTGTATTAGATGCAATGCAAAAATATATATCGATAAAAAAAAATTAAAAAAAAAATTGTACCTCGTTCCCGCCAAAATAAATCAAAGCTCAAAAAACTACAAAAAATCACTGAAAAATCCATGTACATTTTTCCACCTTCCATATAAAGGGATATCATAACATTTTTAATTTTCGCCTTAGAGTTTTTAAATTATGGGACCTAAAAGGACTATAGATCTTTATTTAAAAAAATTGAAATTGCGGAGGCTACCACGCCCATTTTTTATACTACGCCCACTTAAATTTTATTGATTTTTTTAAATTAAACGATTTCTCTTATTTTGGTTGTTTCATTTTTAATACCCATATAAAAATGACTTAAAAATAAGTACATAAAATGTTATAAGTTAAAAGGAGACTTGATTATAGCTCATTTTCAGAAGATTCACTGTCAGAATCTAATGGGGTCGTATAATTTTCCTCTGAAAGCCTAGGCTATTACGATAAAATATAACATTTAAAAGTAGAAAAGTGATAAATTTTTCATACAAAGTATTTAGAAAGAGTTCATTTACTGAATATTTCGCAAAAAATTAATTTTTCTCGAAACCCGCAAAAAAATTACTTGTAAAAAAATTCTGGCTGAGGAATTTATTTAGAAATTGACATAGTTAATCTCTAAGATATATTCATCTTTCTTGAAACTTTGTTTAATAAAATTTTTTAAAACTTAAAAAAGGAATTTTCAAAAGTTTATCAAAAAAATTGTCCATTTTTGGTCTCATTTCGCAATGGGTTTCAAAATGTGGTAATAAAATAATATTTTATGTCTGAGTACTCTTGGGTATAGAGACCAAAAAAAAAATATGGCTTTAATTAATTTTAAATTAAAGCCTAGTTTTTTTCGGCACAAAAGTGGTCCGGGGCATTTGCTATTTCTTGACGAGTTTTTATTCGATTTTAAATTTATATAGCATTTTAAGGAGATAATTTAATACTAAAATCGATTCATATAATGACTTGTCGAAAAAACAAGTAAGAGTGTTAAATTCGGCTGTGCCGAATCTTTGATACCCTCCACCTCGGTTTGAGTATTGATAATAAATGTAAGCAAAATATTTGAAAAAGTAAACATTTTGTTAAACTTAATACAAAATTATTTCAGCAAATTCTTTGGTTTGAGCTGGATTTTTGTTTTTTCCAATAGTATATAGGTATGTATATAGAGCTCTCTCACAGCAGTAATTCGCGCTCCAGCGAGGAAATATCGTTTTCGCGTTTTCTATTATTTTGGATAAATGAAAACACATTTCGGGGTTTGCTTTTTGGTCATCGTGGTTGCTGATCGGCATGCATTTTGGTTATATGACATTATTAGTTAATTAATTTAGTTTAAGTTTTTGCAAATTAAATAGCTCTCCCTAACCTCCATTGCGAAGGTAATGGTTGTATACGCATTAAATCGTGCTAATTGGAGATGGCTGTACAGTTTCTTTTAACTGGCCAAATAATTCTTTATTGCGGCCGTATAGGTCGAGTAACAAAATAATAACCAAAAAAAAGCTCTCTCAATTTTTTTTTTTTTTTAAATATTGCTATATTTGGAAAATAAATTTTTTTTTACATACTAAAAGGAAGTTTTCACTATTTACAAAATACAATACAAAATCTAACCCAGTGATGCCAACTTTTGATTTTGAATTAAATTATGTTAATAAAATATATTTTAATTTATTGACTCCAAATACTACTACCTGGGAATTATTATCGAACTTCAATTTTTTGGATTTTACTTTGCCTACCATGAAGTCAAATTTTGAAGTCATCATGAACACTGGTTCAAATAAGGGATGCCAATCGCGAAAAACCAGATGTCCCAAAAATTTAAAATAAGATAATTTGTTATCTTTATTTTCTGAAAAGCTTAAAATTTTTTTCCACAGAAATTGTTAAAAATGATATACAAATAACATTCTCATCAAATTGCGCTTTATTAATTTAACAATTTTTATGTTCGCAATTCTCAAACATCATTTGAGGTTTTCTAAACTTCATTGAATTTAAATTAATGTCTTCTTATTCTGAAGATATTTTTTTTAAATGTACACATTTTTAAATGTAAACATATTTGGTGTTTTTTGAATTTCAGTTTTTATTTAAAGAATAATATTTATATTTTTAAAATTCAAATGATGTCTTCTAAATTTCAAGTTATTATTTCCGGCGTTTTAATATGATTTTCTGAAATTCAAATGATATTTTCTAATTTATAATTGGAAATCTGAATTCCAATTTATAGAATTGATATTTTCTTAAATTTGAATGGAAAATTTGAAAGGTGCAATTTTGCATTTATGTGAATAATAATGCTTTAGTAATTATAAACAATTTTTAAAAATTAGATGTAATCGCAATCAGCTATTTTGTAGGTAAAGCAGAATAATAATTTTTTATATCTATGTAGAACTGTTTTGAAAGCAAAAAAAAAACTTATTGATGAACTCGGTGACTCTATTTTGTGAACACAACAAAAAGTTAATATGCCAAACTTATGGTCATATTTGTAAAAGAATAATGGAAAAACTATGAAATAAAAGACCAGCCCTAATTGAAAATGTTGACATTCATGTTAAAATAGAAATAACGATTGCAAAACTAATTAGAACAAAAATTGCGGCGCCATCTACTGTGGCATAGCAACACTGAGCAAAATGAAGTGACACTCTGTTAATACAAAAGAAATGTATTTTCCCTAAAGCAAAATACATATTGGAGAATTTTATATAAATAAAATAATATACCGATTTATTTCTAACATGCGGTTATTATGAATATACATCTATATAATATATGTATATTATTTTGTTATTTAATATATGTACATATGTATGTATGCATGTACATCTGTATATGTAAATATTACACACAAAAACATCAAAAGTAATTTTCGTATTTTTCTTTAAATCAATTAATGCATAAAATTTTGTTTGGTAAATTTACATTGCTTTTTGTTATTAACAACTAGGTGGTTTAACATTATTTACTTTAGATGTTGGTGAATTTTTACTCCCTTTATATTAACTCGTAGAAAAATTTTAGATTGATTTTTAGCCCCTTTCCCGTAACCCGATCGATCTGAAACTTTGCAGGCAGGCTCGTGGCGATGACGAAAATGATCTGCCAATTTTTTTTTAGTGATGCCAAAACAATGGAAACTTAAAAATTTTTCTACCAGAATTGATAAAAAAGAATCTAAAAAGGGTTAGTTTTTATAATATTTTTACCACAAAGACCACAAAAACAACAATTCCAGCTATGACAACAATACAATATTTAGAATAACAACAAGAACAATATAGGAACATCATATTTTTAATTTTTTTTTTACTTTTTCAGAGATTTCCCTGGACCTATTCCACCGATTGTGATGATTTTTAAACAGAAAACTTCCCATGAACTTCCCAGAAAACTTCCCTAGCGTCCTAGTGAGGCCGTGATCGTGACAAGAACAATATAGAAAATCATATTTTTTCAAGACTTTTTTAGTTCTTCATTCAGATCTCAGGCCATATTCAACCGATTTGGACGATTTTAAATAACAAACTTCTCAGATAGTCATTGAATCAGTTCTAATGCAAATGAGCACTCTAGCTGCCCGATTGATTTCCCCAGACGGACAGACGGACATCGCTTTATCAACTCCGCTTGTTATAAGGATCACAAATATATATATTTTATGGGGTCCAACATTTTTTTCTATTTATTACAAACGGAATGACAAACTTACATATACCCTCTGCACACTGGGGTGGAGCGTATAATTAAACTATAGAACGAAACTTTCGTAAAATCTGAAAAAAGTTATATATTCCCCATATAAACAGACTTGAAATTTTCAGTCGCGTTGAGGCACCTCTAAATTTTTTTTGATTGACCCAAAACTATGTATTTATAAGTTTTTTTGCTATTCCCATATTTCGAGGGCCTGAGACCGGGAGTTTGAACACTTTTTTTTATTATGGGCCACCCTAGTAGACATGTTGCATTACCATCCAGGTGTAACTGAAATGGATAATGAAGACGACGAATAGTTACATGGAAGTTAATTGATTTTGTTGTTGTATTGAAAACTTTTAACCTCTTAAAACTACAGTCATGTCTTCATTTCAAGCTTAGAAAAGTAGCTTATATATACTTACAACTGCAACAAACTTAGATTTGAACTCAACAGAATCGCTTAAGTATACTTAAGGCTCTGTGGTATTCAAAAGTAGTTATTGTAAAAAATTTTAAGTACAAAACGGATAAAAATATGCCTCCATATGAAATATTTCTAAAATTTACGTTTTCGTGCTTTAAACAATTTATTTACTGCAGATAATATTTAAAGCAAGTTATAAGTCTGGATCGACTATAGAATTCCCTATACCATGCGTTAATATATCCTATCTCGTAGGTCGAACTAACTAGATATAGAAAATAAGCATAAAACAAATTTGAGTGGCATCGCAATTAACTTTTTTTTTGCTTTCGGATGTGAAAAAGTTCATATCGGAAATAATGTGGGAACTAGGTCGAAAAATGGACCGATCGTAACCATATTTGGTAAGATCAATTATTTTTATATACAACCATATACAACCCAAATTTGAGAAAGATCTGTTAAATATTTTTATACCCTATACCACCATGTGGTTTGGGTATAATGACTTTGTGCTGCTTGTTGTAACTACCAAAAATATTTGACCTAGACCCATCTTTTGTTATACCGATCAGCTCAGAATCACTTTCTGAGTCGTTTTAGCGATGTCCGTCCGTCCGTCCGTCCGCCTGTGTGTCCATGTAAACCTTGTAATCAAACTACAGGTCGCAAATATGAATATGTTTTGATGAAATTCGGTATATAAGCTTTTGTCGGCCATAGGATGAATGCTATTGAAATTGGTGAAATACAAATGACCCCTATAAATTCGGCATAAATTGCCATAAGATCCAAATTATCATATAGATCTCAGTCAAATTGGGTTGTATGTGTTTATAATATCCATTAATCAGTAGTCCAAAAATAATCCCTATAGGACAATTTTTAGTCATAGGTCCCATATAAGCTGCTTCCCGCTCTTCGCTTAAATCTATCAAAAAAAAAAAAAAAAAATATTCCACAGATTTTTCTCAAATTAGGTGTGTATATATTTTTTCAAAATATAAGTGACAAAATATATTTGACTTTACCAAATACGGTCAAGACCGGTCCATTTTTAGACCTAGTCCCCATATATATATAGCACCCGATATGAACTTTTTCATATTTGCGACAAAAGAATTAATAACAATGCCACTCAGATTTGGTTTATCCTTATATTCTATATCGAATTATTTGGACCGAAAGATAGGGTCTCTAAACCATGGTATAGGTATCATATGGTCGGTCTAGACCGACTACAATTTTCTTACTTGTTTTATTTGTGTTAATTTTGATTCTATGTGTTTGTTCCAAGTAAGGCGGCGGTCAAGATGAAGTCCCAAATATTTTACATCAGAATGTTGCAGTATTTGCTGATTGTTTATTCGGATTTGAGGGCATGTTTCTCGTCTGAGCGTAAAAGTAACGTGAATACATTTTTATTCATTTATTCTTAATTTCCACCTGTGTAACCAGTACTCCAATTGAAAAACATGTCGTTCTAAAAGTGTAGATGCCCTTGAAGGGTCCTCATGAATACTCAAAATTGTCGTGTTATCTGCAAAGGTTAAAGTAATCGTGTTTTTATTAGTTGGCATGTCCGCTGTATAAAGGATGTATAGGAGCGGGCCCAGAATATTGCCCTGTGCAACACCAGCTTTTATATCCCGAGGGGGCTCGTAAAGTTGCTCTCCTTTATTGATAATTTTCTGTTAATTATATAACTTTCCATTAGTTTATGAACGTTTGGGGGCAGCAGCATTTTTATACCCTATACCACTATGTGGTTTGGGTATAATGACTTTGTGCTGCTGTTTGTAACAACCAAAAATATTTGACCTAGACCCATCTTTAATTATACCGATCGAATCAGAATCACTTTCTGAGTTGATTTAACAATGTCCGTCCGTCCGTCCGTCCGTCCGTCTGTGTGTCCATGTAAAGCTTGTAATTAAACTGCAGGTCGCAAATATGAATATATTTTGATGAAATTTGGTATATAAGCTTCCATCGGCCATGGGATGAACGCTGTTGAAATTGGTGAGAATCGGTGCGTGTTCAGACCTAGCCCCCATACAAATTACCCATATGAAATCGACATAAATTGCCATAAGATCCAAATTGTCATATAGATCTTATTCAAATTGGGTTTTTATGCGTTCATTACATCCACTAATGTGTAGTCCAAGAATGATGCCTTTGACCCCATATAGAGCTGCTTCCCGATCTTCACTTAAATCTATTAAAAAACAAAAATATTGCACTGATTCATCTCAAATTTTGTTTGTACATATTTTTGCAAAATACAAGAGACTTTACCAAACATGATCAGGATCGGTCCATTTTTGGACCTAGTCCCTTTATAGATATAGCATCCGATATGAACTTTTTTCATATCTGCAGCCAAAAAAATTAATAAAAATCCCACTCAAATTTGGTTTTTGCTTATTTTCAATGTCCAGTTAGTTGGGCCTAAGAGATAGGGTTTCTAAACGCATGGTATAGGGTATCGTATAGTCGGTCTAGACCGACTATAATTTTCTTACTTGTTATTTTATAGATTAGACCCTTGTACCAAACCTTATCGAAAGCTCGCGAAACGTCAATAAAGAGAGCGAGCATTACTTTTTTTCTCCAAAGGCTTCTTATAGTGGTTACTAATCTATTGACTTGCTCAATGATGCTGTGTCTTCGCCTAAATCGAAATTGATGTGCTGGGATGACGTTATTTTGATCTACAGCTACAATAAGCTTATTTATAAGCTACTCTGTTTTATTGACACAGATATTATCGTAGCATCTAAAATTCCAGATAGCAATTGAGCCGTAGAAATTTTTGGAGAAAAAAAATAAAATAAAACGTAAACCGAAAAAAGTTATAAGAACAACATACAACGTAAGTAAGAAAATAAAATTTAATTTTAATTTCATGTTTTTGTCTTTAGTTGCTGTTTACTTTATCTTGGTTATATTATATATGCTACACACACACATTCTTTTTCACTAGGGCGTTTCACCAAAAGATTTTTGATGTATTGTATTTCGAATTAAAGAGGTTCTAACTTCGGAAATACTGCATGTTTACACGTACGGTCATCAAAGTACCCTTTACACTAATAATTTTTCCGCACATCAATTTTTGTTTTGTAGGCTGCTAATCGTTAGAAGTGATTTAACAGGGTTGTAAAAATTAAACACCAGAGAAAAATACTTCATATTTCGAAACATTACAAAAATATTCTCAAAAATATTTTGGGCATAACAAATTCATATTCTATTTTAAAATTGCAAAAGTCAAAGAAAAAAGTTTTTGGTGAAACGCCCTATTGTTTACTTACAAAACTATGCACTCATATACATATATACAAACACACACACATACACACCTAAAGAGAAAGTGTATTTGTGTGTTATGTACCGGTGTCGGTATTAGTTGCATTCGCCAACAACTAAATCATATTACAAAGTAACCAAACACATCAGCCATCACTGACTGCATACTACGAGATGATGTTGCCAACAATATGTTTTTATACCCTTCATTTAATGTGATGTTGTTATATTAGTTCGTTCGTTTCGTTTGTAACATTTCACAATATTGGGATACTCAAATAACAGAAATATATATTCTGTGTTTGTAATATTTGGGTGGATTTATTGATGTCCGTCCTTCTGCCTTATCAAATTTTATATGTTTTTAATAATATGATATGAGCGGTCTTGTAAGTCTCTAATAATAAACCAATAAATTTTAATACGTGTTATAAATAACTATGTGTAATTAAAAGGTTGAGAGAAAAAAAAATAAATTTTGTACTCCATTTAATTTGAATGAAAAATATTTCACAAAAAAAAATTATTTTCACTAGAAAATATAATTGAGTATCACGTGATAATAGTTATAAAGTCATAAAATTTTTTTTTACCAAAATAACGTTTTTGTATATTTTGTTTTGTGACATGAATAAGTACTTAGAATTTAAAATTTAAATAGAGTTTGATGATGGTTTTCTTCAAAAAAATTTCTTCTCTATATAAAACTATAAAACTCTTATCTACTTTTCTTTTTCTTTTGAATCTATTTTTCCAGCTAAAAAATTTTCCCTCAAAAAGGGTATTAAAATATGCGTTTCAACCGAATATAATGCTATTACATATTTCTCTCCTTCTTTTTTTTTTTTTTCTATGTTAAAAGACGTGATTTATCTTAAATTGTTATTAGTTTTTTATGATTTTTTTCCTTCAAAAAACTGTCTGTTTCTTGTTATAATAAAATATATAAAGACAAATGTTTGTCAGGTTTTATACTTTGCAATAAATTTCAAAATTTATAGAAAGTTTTTGTTATTACAAAATTGAGACGATGAAGAAGAGCGAGGTGAGATATTTTAGAACAAGGTTACGTGCAAGTTTTTTCTTTTTTGTAACAGATTTTTTTTTATTTGAAAATTGTGCTTTTTAATGCTTGAGGCAATTATTATGGACTAAGAGTAAAAGAAAAAAACTAAACTTTGAATGACCAAAATTAAAGTGATGGCTTCTGAGCCCTTTAATTCGAGAATTGTGTTCTGGATAGTGAAATTAATCTGAAGGCATTTCAATCCTGATTTATTCCAATTTCATAGTTATACCCAGATATGCTTAATATAGACTGCACAACTAAGATAGCTTTGGATAGTTTTCTATTAAGTATAAACGTCTCCACAGTATAATATTAATATATACTAGCAGTAACCCGATGCGCTTCGCTACACACCTCGTAACGAAATAAAAAGCAGGCAACACGTTTTGAAGAAAACTATTGTTTTGTATAGGAGGTACCACGCCCATTAGTCTGATTCCGCCCATTTTTTGGGCAACTACTCACATTATTAGCTTATGAACTCAAACAAAGTCGCTAGACGTTCATTATTATAGTACTCCAGTTATGTTATATTAAATACTTACTTTGTCTGGGAGGTGCCACGCCCACTGGTCCGATCCCGCCCATTTTTTTATGGGACTACTAACATTAATAACTCATGAACTCAGACAAAGTTCGAAGGCTTTCACTATTACAGTACTTCAGATATATGACATTATATATTTACTTTGTATGGGAGGTACCACGCCCTCTGATCGGATTCCGCTCATTTTTTCGAGTACTAACGTTGATAACGTATGAACTCACACAAAGTCTCAACAGTTTATCTATTACAGTACTCAAGATATATGACATTATATATTTACTTTGTATGGTGGGAACCACACCCATTGGTCCGATCACGCCCATTTTTCCGCAACTCTTCGAATTATTTAAATATGTACATGTACATAGTTTCAGAACTCTTGCTGTCGTAGTACTCCAGATATTATATGTTAAAATTAGACGTTAAAAATTCACTTTGTATGGGAGGTGCCACGCGTATTTTTCCTTCCGGATAGGCAGTTGTAAAAATTTTAAGAAGATCGGTTCGGTAGTCCACACAAACATACACAACTACATTTTTATATATAAGATAAAAGAGTTGCGTCATTGATCGTTATCGGCCAGCCCAAACTCTCCGACCCAGAAACTTATAATTTGGACTGTAGGTTCCCCTCTCAGCATAAAGATCCATTAAGGTGGGATTTTTAAAAAATCGTACATTAAGGGGGTAAAAGCGGAAAAAAGTGGGAAAATGGTAACAAATGAGTCTAGGAATATGAAATTTGGTGTGCAGAATGCATCCGAGAAACAAACATGGGCTCAGGATTTAGTTTTTGGAATCCAGCCTTTTAGGGGGAAACACCGGCCAAAAAGTGTAAAAATTGTACCTTTCTGCATCTTCTTAACGTATTAATCTGTACTAGCAGATTGCAGCGCTAGAAATTAGAGTGCAATTTTTAGGCAACTTTATTTTCCAACTTAGCCAATACACAAACCAACACTATTTCAACATTGCGATGTCCTAGACGGTAGTCAATTGTCCGACTCTGCATGAATTTTCAACTAATTTAAAGTTACATAATTTATAGTTAGCTACAAACTAATTATATTTTATATATTATAGTTGGCTATAAGTTGACTTAATGAAAGTCAGATATTAGTTAGCTTTCTATTAGTTTGCTTACTTTAGTTACAAGCAAAAGCCCCAAAAGAAATATAAATCTTAAAATACAACAAAGTTTAATATTCAGTTTATCAAACTCAGGATGCCCTCCTTAGTGTGAAAGGAAAATATGTTACAAATATTAAGTTACCTTGAAACTTTTGTATAGTATTTGAAAATTATATATATAAGACTTTGGAATGCCAGCTGAGTGGCATTTTCATCCTACTGCTCATGGTAAAGGAGCATGTGATGGTATTGGAGCAAACCTTAAAAGAAATGCAGCGAAGTATAGCCTCCACTGCTATTGTAAAGAAACTAAAATAGTTTTTAGTAGCAAAGAGGATCTTCAGGAAACATTGAAAACACTGAAGAGCAGATTCGATGCTGCGGTAACAATCGATGGCACCGCTCAATACCATGCTTTTATACCGCTTGTCGATGGAAGACTCAAGTTGAAAAAGTTTTCTGCCTCTATTCAATGCGATTTCTTTCCAAAGACAACAAATAAACCAGCAGCGAAATCAACAGCTGAACCTAGTAACGCCAAGAAAGGATTGACAAAAACACGCAATAAATAAAGGCGACAAAAAAGCTGGATGAAAGACTGGGTATTTAAAAAATTACAAGACTTAAATACTTCATCAGCTACAATAAATCAAGTAAAAAAATAGTTATGATATAAATGGATCTAATGCAATTAAGATTAAATTTCAACAAATTATTTATCTTTTTATTTTTAATATTATTATTATTATACATTAATTTAATTATTATTAAAAATAAATAAAAAATAATAATTTTTCAACATTTCTATAGAAAAAAGCGATTTTTTCCTGAGGTTAACATATTCTGGGTGTTACAGTATCGAGGGTACAAACTTTTAGTTAGGTATGTTATATACCTTCGGAAAGTTTAGTTTATCTAGTTTCTCAGTATGTTTTATTTGTAAGGTTTTAGACACAAATAGCAAAAAATTCAAAATAGTGCATTTGTGAAAAATTGAAAAACCGTTGTCTTGAGTTACTAAACATTTATTTTGATAGATATCCCACTCCCATCCCACTAAGCGACCAAAAACCTCTTAAAGGAAAAATCCTAAGCTTTCGTATGAAAAAAAAAAAAAAAAAAAAAATGCCCTTTTTGAAAAAAAAGGCAAAAATGCTTTAATTTAGCAAAAAAAAGTCTACAAATATTTTTTTTTTTTTTTAAGTTTTTTTTCCGAAATATTGAAGAAATAGCTATCTAAACACTTTGGGAGAAAATTTTCTAAGAACAATAGGTAATAAGTTACACGGTTGAGAAAAAACACCTGTTTGGCCAAAATGTCAAATTTTGATCCCCTCTAACTCAGAGAGATCTGGACCGATCTTGTTGAAAAATTGTGTCTAATAGGACTAACCTTGGTGCAAATTTCATCCCGATCGGAAGACATCGGTTTCAAAAGTTGGTGCACTTGACATGAAATCCCCCATATATATATATGTATATAAATTAATTTAAGCTTTGCCCATTTTTTAAATTTTGAATATCTTACTGTTTAACTCTTAAAATCTTTCTTCGAAAAGTTAGTTGTGGTTGGAACATCTTTATAGCGACTTGCTTTCTTGTTAGCTGTAAAACCATAATTTATTAGACCAAGTTATGTACATTTTTGTTTAATACTTACATTGAGGAACTGCTTCGAAACCCAGCATGATGAAACGATTGACATTTGGAAGTGACATTTATATTTCATAGCTTATTGTAATTAAATTAATTTAGTTTATATAATTAAAATTTAAAAGAATACACAATATTTTACACTCACCTCACTTAACTGCTCGCACGAGTACTGATTTTGGCAATGAAAAACCAATCCAAAACAAACAGATAAGTAAATGTCAGAAATACGTGCAAATATCTGAACAAATGTCAATAAATATAACTGCACAGAATATGCAAGCTTCTATTTTGGGCAAGCTCTGCATTACATTGTGGTTAGCTTATAGTTAATTCATAAAAGTTAACTAAAAGTATTTTTTCGTAGTCAACTACCGATTTGGTTATAGGGATTTTATGTATGTGTTAGTAGCAACTTTAAATGCAATTTGCTCAAAAAAAAAAAAAAAAAAATTAAAAATCTGCAAATCTGGTGAACAGCTTAAAAGAAATACCTTTCAAATAATATACGTTGGGTCAAAATCGGGATAATACGGTAGAACAAAACATCGGTCACAATAAATCGCATAGCCTATTAATATTATACTAGAAGATTCCAGCCCAATTCGCAGATCAACACAAAAAAACGAACTCATTTTTATTACAAACACATTAACAAATTTAATAAACACACACATAGCATTGTAAAATTTTATGTATGGGTTAGTAGCAACTTTAAGTGCAATTTATTGAAAATAAAGGAAAAATGTAAAAACCTGTATCGGCAAAATGGCTAAAATGATATACCTTTCAAATATTATACGTTTGGTCAAAATCGGGATAAAACGGTGGAAGAAAACATCGGTAACAAGAAATCGCCTTGCCTATTAATATTATAGATATATATGAATTTTGGTACACAGACGTGGGCATCAGTCCAGAATGAATTTATTGCTAATTCTAACGTCTACGTTAGGAAAATCGGCCAAAAATGAGGAAAAAGTGTACATTTGGTATCTTCGAAACAAACGAATATAAAATATAGTCTGTGGATTCGACTAGAGATAGAAACATCAAATGAGGTGAAATCTTTGGAAATTCGGATGTTAAAGGGGGGCAAAAATGGCCCGTAAGTGTGAGAGTGTACCTTTTTTTAATCTTATTTACATAGTGATTCTGGGACATAAAATTTGTTTTAATTCGAGCCTTTAGGAAGTAAAAACGGCCACAAAATGGGAAAACTGATACTTTTCAGCTGGTAAATTTTCACTTCACTGCTAAGAAAACAAGTAAGAAAATTATAGTCTCTCTAGCCCGATACACATGCGTTTAGAGTATTGGTCGTAGGTTCAACTAATTGGGTTTAGAAAAAAGCATAAACTAAATCTACGTCGAAAATTTGACCGATCCTGACCATATTTGGTAAAGTCACTTATTTTACAGATTAATGGATAATAGTAAATACACACAAACCCAATTCAATTGAGATCTATTTTCTAATTTGGATCTTGTGGCAAGTTAGGTCGATATCATATCATAGGGGTCATTTGAATGAGGACACTCATTTTCGCCAAATTCTATAGCGTTTGTCCTATGGCTTAGGTTACTTCCTTTCCAAATTAAGCCATCGATATTACAAATTATATTATTTTTGATTTTTATAATTGGAATAATTTTCGAACCTATTATGAATAAAAAAGTGATACTTAAATAGATTAGGTGGCAATGCATTGGAATCTTTTACAAAATTTAGTTTTGTTTTTTAATAATTTCACGCTTAGTAATAAAATTATATATATTTATTTGCGAAATCGCTACATGGTGCGTTCTATATTGGAAGATAACACATTTGTTACAAAAAATTGAATTTTAAAAAAATAGATGAACGAAAAAGAAATATTTTTTTAATGATGCCAAAGCAGAGGAAACTTTTGAACTTCTGTACCAGAGTTGATTAAAATAATAAAAATAGAAGAAAGAGTGAAAGAAACTGTAAAATTTCTTAAGCCTTATATAAATATTTATAGATTCTGATGTTTTCTTTCAATTATTATAAAATATGGCAAGAATAAAGTTTTATGAAGAGTTAAAAACCAGAATAATAGATGATTTTCATGATGGTTGTAAGCAAAAGAATATTTGTGAGATATATTCTCTGAATATATACATAAAATCGTCTGGCTAGCATTAATCTTGCTTAAGAAGGCATGAAGTGAAATTAGAATACTGTTGGCGAATAGTGTTGACGAAAAAATTGTGTATTAAAATGGCCTTAAATTGGCCAAACGCTTCGGGAGTTTTACTAAAACATATTATTAAAATCGTTCGGTATAGGAATCATCCACCCCCCAAGGCCATGACCATCATTTTATTACACAATGTTATTGCATAGTTAAGGTTTCCATTGCTTTGTCAACAGCATAAAAATGAATACGTTAACTATACCCTATACCACTATGTGGTTTGGGTATAATGACTTTGACCAAAAATATTCGTCCTAGACCCATCTTTAATTATACCGATCGACTCAGAATCACTTTTTGAGTCGAAATAGCAATGTCCGTCCGTCCGTCCGTCCGTCCGTCCGTCCGTCTGTGTGTCCATGTAAAGCTTGTAATCAAACTACAGGTAGCAAATATGAATATATTTTGACAAAATTTGGCATATGAGCTTCCATCGGCCATGGGATGAACGCTGTTGAAATTGGTGAGAATCGGTCCATGTTCAGACCTAGCCCCCATACAAATGACCCCTATGAAATCGACATAAATTGCCATAAGTTCCAAATTATCATATAGATCTCAGTCAAATTGGGTTTGTATGTGTTTATTACATCCATTAATCAGTAGTTCGAAAATACTCCCTATAGGAAAATTCTTAGTCATAGGCCCCATATAGAGCTGCTTCCCGATCTTCACTTAAATCTATCAAAAAACAAAAATATTTCACAGATTTTTCTCAAATTTGGTTTGTATATTTTTTTTTTTTTTTTTTTTTTTTTTTTTTTTTTTAAAGCCTAGTTCCGCGAAGCCGAGGGCTTGTCTGCAGATTCTAATTTTTTTGGCTATTTTTTTTTTTTTTTTTTTTTTTTTTTTTTTTGCAGCGACACACCAAAGCCTCTGGTGGGAATCGAACCCACGACCCCCGCATGATAGGCGATCACGCTACCTACTCACCTACCGGGGCGCTTAAAGTATAAGTGACTTTACCAAATATGGTCAGGATCGGTCCATTTTTCGACCTAGTCCCCATATAAATATAGTATCCGATATGAACTTTTTCATGTCTGCAGCGAAAAAATTAATAAAAATGCCACTCAAATTTGGGTTATGCTTATTTGCTATATCCAATTAGTTGGACCGAAGAGATAGGGTCTCTTAACCATGGTATAGGGTATCGTATAGTCGGGCTAGACCGACTATAACTTGCTTACTTGTTTTTTTTAAATTTTTTCTGAATTTATGTTAATATTTCATCTTTCTTAAATAAATAAAACATACAAATCTTTAAATTAATAAAAGAGTCGAACGTCAAAAATATATTTTGTAAAAAGTTTTCATCGTATTGTCACTCACACTCACATACTTCGTATTGTTTTTAAATACTTAAATAATAATTACGCTAACAACACGTTGTTACGTAGCGGGTATACTGCTAGTATGTACATATGTTCCTTAAACTAAATTTCTCAAGAGATTTTATTTTTATACCCTATACCACTATTTGGTTATGGTGTAATGACTTTGTGCTGATGTTTTATCTGCTAAAAATAGTTAACCCAGACCTATCTGTTATTAAAACGCTTGACTTAGAACCACTTTCTGAGTCGATTTAGTGATGGCCGTCCGTCCGTCTGTCTATGTGTCCATGCAAATATTGTAATCAAACTACAGGTCATAAATATGAACATATTTTGATGAAATTTTGTGTATAAGCTTATACCGGCCATAAGATAAACGCTATTCAAATTGGAGAAAATCGGTTCATGTTCAGACCTAGTCCCCGTACAAATGACCCCTATGATATCGACTTAAATTGCCATATCAAAATTATCATATAGATCTCGGTCAGCTTGGGTTTGTGTATGTTTATTACATCCATTTATCAGAAGTCGAAAAACAAACCCTATGGGATAATTCTTAGTCATAGCCCCCTTATGAAGCTGATTGCCGGAAAAAATAATAACGATGCCACTCAAATTTTGTTTTAGCTTAGTTTCTATATCTAATTAGTTGCATCCAAGAGATAGGGTCTCTAAACGCACGGTATAGGTTATTGTGTACTCGGTCTAGACCGACTATAATTTTCTTACTTGATTTTTATGTATTTAATAGATATTATTAAAACAAAAAAATTAACTTTTAAAAATTAAATATTAATTTTTGTAAACTCTTTCGTTATATTACAGCCATATGGATACATTTAACTTTGGAGACCTCTTACAATCTTCACGTGAAATATCGTATTTGGATTTCTATTGATTATAGTGTATATAGATCTTAGAAATCACTGAAATTTTTTTTTTAATTGTTTCTTACTCTAAGAAATGCCGCTTTTTTTAAATTTCCTCTGCGAAATAAGAGGTTTTTTATTTTACAAATTACTTGTGACCCTTAGAGTGGTCCTTAAAAATTAAAATGCGTTTTTGGGGAGAGTCGGGGTCCGGTTTGTTTCCTTTCTATATAATACTAATTAATATTATGTTTGGGGACAATCGGATAATGAAAAGTCGATTGAAAATTTCAAATGTTTATGTGGGAAAATATGACTTTTCTTCAGTTTTTACGAAAATTTCGTCCCTATACCACCATGTGGTTTGGGTATAATGACTTTGTGCTGCTGTTTGTAACTACCAAAAATATCTTTTATTATACCGATCGACTCAGAATCACTTTCTGAGTCGATTTAGCGATGTCCGTCCATCCGTATGTGTATCCATGTAAACTTTGTAATCAAACTACAGGTCGCAAACATGAATATATTTTGATGAAATTTGGTATATAAGCTTTCATCGGCCATAGGATGAACGCTATTGAAATTGGTGAAATTCGGTCCATGTTCAGACCTAGTCCCAATACAAATGACCTCTTTGAAATCGATAAAAATTGCCATCAGATCCAAATTATGTTTATTATATCCATTAATCAGTAGTCCAAAAATAATCCCTATAGGACAATTCTTAGTCATAGGCCCCATATAGAGCTGCTTCCCAATCTTAAATCTATAAAAAAACAAAAATATTGCACAGATTTTTCTCAAATTTGGTTTGTATTTATTTTTCTAAAATATAAGTGACTTTACCAAACAGGATCAGGATCGGTCCAATCTTAGGCCTAGTGCCCATATAGATATAGCATCCGATATGAACTTTTTCATATCTGCAGCCAAAAAAATTAATAAAAATCCCACTCAAATTTGGTTTATCTTATTTTCTATGTCCAGTTAGTTTGGCCTTAGAGATAGGGTCTCTAAACGCATGGTATAGGGTATCGTATAGTCGGTCTAGACCGACTATAATTTTCTTACTTGTTTGTGTATTTAATAGATATTTTGAAAACAAAAAAGTATGGTTTTAAAAATTAAATATTAATTTTATAGACTCTTTCGTTATATTGCATACATATGGCTACATTTTACTTTGGAGGCCTCTTACAATCTTCACGTGAAAGATCCTATTTGCATTTCAAATGATTATAGTGTATATAGATCTCAGGAATCATTTGAAATTTGTTTATACCCTCCACACGTCAGTGGCAGAGGGTATATATAGGTTTGTCATTACGTTTGTAACGCATCGAAAAACTAATTTCCGACCCCATAAGGTATATATATTCTTGATCCTTATCACAGCTCCAGTCGATATAGCGATGTCCGTCTGTCCGTCTGTCTGTTGAATCACGCTCATTCACAAAAAAAGCCATCTAACTGAATAAGGCTACAATAATATCATTTGCCATAATTCCAAGCAGGTTGGTATTGAAAATGGGCTAAATCGGGCATCATCGTGATTAGAAACGAGCAAAAATATGTAGATACCTCTAAAAAAAAACATAAAACCCAGTGCGTTTGTTGTAACAGTTTAGTGGTTGAACATAATAAAAACAACATAAAAAAACGCCACAAAAAAATTATCATATATATTGACAATACCTAGAACACAATAACATACCTCTTGTTAGTACTATTGCCACATATATTTTTATCGTTATCCCGTTATAATAAAAAAAAATTGCCAATATGAAAGAAAAAATGAAAACGAAAACTGGAAAATGAAAAATGGTAGATGAAAAATGAAAAATCAAACGGGAAAATGGAAAATGAAAAACAGCAAATGGAAAATGGAAAATGTAAAATGAAAAATGGAAAATGGAATATGAAAAAAGGAAAATGAAAAATGGAAATTGAAAAATGGAAAATTAAAAATGGAAAATAGAAAATGAAAAATGAAGAATGGAAAATGGAAAATGAAAAAGGGAAAATGAAAAACGGAAAATGGAAAATGAAAAATGTAAAATGGAAAATAGAAAATGAAAAATGAAAAATGAAGAATGGAAAATGAAAAAAAGAAAATTGAAAAAATGAACGAAAACTGAAATACGAAAAATGGAAAATGGAAAATGAAAAATGGAAAATGAAAATTGCAAAATGAATAATGGAAAATGAAATTCAAAAATGGAAAATGAAAATTAAAAAAGGAAAATGAAAAATGAAAATTGAAAAATGGAAAATGGAAAATGGAAAATGAAAAAGGGAAAATGAAAACCGAAAAACGGAAAATGAAAAATGTAAAATGGAAAATAGAGAATGAAAAATGGAAAATTGAAAATGGAAAATGAAAAATAGAAAATGGAAAATGAAAATTGAAAAATGAAAAGTGGAAAATGGAAAACGAAAACTGAAATATGAAAAATGGAAAATGGAAAATGAAAAATGAAAATTGCAAAATGAATAATGGAAAATGGAAAAAGAAAATTTAAAAATTAAAAATGCAAAATGGAAAATGGAAAATGAAATTCAAAAATGGAAACTGAAAATTGAAAATGGAAAATGAAAAATGAAAAATGAAAAATGAAAAATGAAAAATGAAAATTGAAAAATGGAAAATGGAGAATGAAAACTGAAAAATGAAAAATGGAAAATGAAAATTGAAAATTGAAAAATTAAAAATGGAAAATGAAAAACGGAAAATGGAAAATGAAAATTGAAAAATTAAAAATGGAAAATGGAAAACGCAAAATGGAAAATGGAAAATGAAAATTGAAAATTGAAAAATTAAAAATGGAAAATGAAAAATGGAAAATGAAAATTTGAAAAATGAAAAATGAGAAATGGAAAATGAAAATTGAAAATGAAAATTGAAAATGAAAATTGAAAAATGAAAAATGAGAAATGGAAAATAGAAAACGCAAAATGGATAGATGGAAAATGGAAAATGGGAAATGGAAAATGAAAATTGAAAAATGGAAAATGAAAAATAGAAAATGAAAATTGAAAAATTAAAAATGGAAAATTAAAAATGAAAATTGAAAATGCAAAATGGAAAATTGAAAATGAAAATTGAAAAAGGGGAAATGAAAATTGAAAATTGAAAAATTGAAAATAGAAAATGGAAAATGAAAAATGGAAAATGAAAATTGAAAAATGGAAAATGAAAATGAAAATTGAAAAATTAAAAACGGAAAATGGAAAATGGAAAATGAAAAATGGAAAATGAAATAAATAAATATAAGTTTAAATTTCTATATTGAGTTTCTTACCTGTTATTATTATGTATTTTTTTGTATTGAATGTAATGCAGATAAAAATAAAAAATAATTCAGATAAAAATATTTTAAAATTAGCTTACTTTTAATAATAATAATTTTTAGCCAAGAATCATTTGAATTTTGTTATTCGGAATTAATGTTTCAGTATCGGCAAAAGTTTTAAAGTGTAGTCGTACTCAACATTGGGTGTAATATAGAGTTTAAGACTCAGGTGGAGGGTATCAAAAAATTCGGCACAGCCGAGTTTAACACTCTTACTTATTTTTAATTGTTTCTTACTCTAAAAAAATGCCGCATTTTTTTTAAATTTCTTGTGCGAAATAAGAGGTTTTATATTTTACAAATTATTTGTGACCATTAGAGTGGTCCTTAAAAATGAAAATGCGTTTTTGGGGAGAGTCGGGGTCCGGCTTGTTTCCTGTCTATATAATACTAATAAAAGTTAAGTTTGGGGACAATCGGATAAAGAAAAGTCGCGCCGCAAATCGATTGAAAATTTCAAATCTGTTTATATGGAAAAATATGACTTTTCTTCAGTTTTTACGAAAATTTCGTTCAATATTTTAATTTTTTCGACAAGAAGTTATATGAATCGATTTCAGTACTAAATTATCTTTAAAAAAAGCTATATATGTAACTTCAAAATCCAATAAAGACTCGCCTAAAAACACTAGGTCATGAAATTTGATGGCACTTTTTTCAACTTTGAGAAATTGATTAAAGACATAGTTTTTCTTTTGGTTTCTATACTTATAAGTTCTCAGATATGAAGTATTGTTTTATTACCACGTTATTAACCTATTGCACATTGAGACCGGAATAGGAATTTTTTATACCCTATACCACCATGTGGTTTGGGTATAATGACTTTGTGTAACTACCAAAAATATTTGACCTAGACCCATCTTTTATTATACCGATCGACTCAGAGTCACTTTCTGAGTCGATTTAGCGATGTCCGTCCGTCCGTCCATCCGTCCGTCTGTGTGTCCATGTAAACCTTGTAATCAAACTACAGGTCGCACATATGAATATATTTTGATGAAATATGGTATATGAGATTTTATTGAAATTGGTGAAATTCGGTCCATGTTCAGACCTAGTCCCAATACAAATGACCTCTATGAAATCGACATAAATTGCCATCAGATAGAAATAACCATATAGATCTCAATCAAATTGGGTTTGTATAGTTTATTATATCCATTAATCAGTAGTCCAAAAATAATCCCTATATGACAATTCTTAGTCATAGGCCCCATATAGAGCTGCTTCCCGATCTTCACTTAAATCTATCAAAAAACAAAAATATTGCACAGATTTTTCTCAAATTTGGTTTGTATTTATTTTTTTAAAATATAAGTAACTTTGCCAAATATGGTCAGGATCGGTCCATGTTTCGATCTAGTCCCCATATAAAAATAACATTCGATATGAACTTTTTCATATCTGCAGCCAAAAAAATTAATAACAATACCACTCAAATTTGGTTTATGCTTATTTTCTATATCGAATTAGTTGGACCGAAGAGATAGGGTCTCTAAGCCATGCTATTGGGTATCGTATAGTCGATCTAGACCGACTATATTTTCTTACTTGTTTTTGATAAGATTTTGAAAACTGCTTTCGCAGTTTTAAAAAAATTTTCTTTAACAAAATTTAAAAAAATGGTTTTGTTAAATCAACTGTGTGAATTTTTAGGTAAATTCCTCTGCCAAAATTTTTTTTTACAAGAATTTTATTTTTGCGGATTTCGAGCAAAATGGGATTTTTGTGAAATATTCAGTAGATGTAATCGTTCTAAATTCTTTATATTAAAAATTTATAAGTTCTCTACTTTTAAATATTATATTTATCTTAATGGCCTAGGATTTCGGAAAAAAATAATATTAACCCTTTTGGAATTAGGGACACATATAACCCCAAACTAATAAAAGGATATTTATTAAAAAAATACGCAATTTTTCTTGGAACAGTTTGAAATTTTAAAGACATAATATCCGAAAATCGATTACTTCAAAACATATAAATTTTAAAAAAGTCGTGATGGCAAATTCTCGGGAAAATTACATCAAACTTGAAATAAGAGCAAATTTTCATACGTTTGTATAGAAAGTGGCTGATCTTTTTTGAGTTGTTGTTCGCCCAGAGCTCCATTTGAATCAAAATGATTTAATTTCTTAATTAAGTCATCTATGAATAAGGTCAATTACGGGCAGTGATTTTGTCGAGGAGTAGGTCATCACATTTATAATTTTTGGCGGCAGGCGTTAAAAATTGATGGAAGCGTTCTCGTTATCTTTATAGCTCTAACAAATATAATTTTTTGTTAAGTCATTGTGGAAAATATCATCAAACTTCAAATGAGAGCATATTTTCACACATATGTATAGAAAGTGGTCAATATCAGTGGAGTAGTGTTATACCGACAAGTAATCTATGAATTATGATCAATTATGGATAGTGAAAATTTATTTTTTTTTTAATTTTTGCTTTGAAATTTTAAATTTTACATACTTATATTCAAATTGAAATACTAATGGTTTTTTCCAAGTGTTATTGATTTTATTTTTTTTTTTTTTTTGAAAATGGACGTCAAACATATACGAAGAAAATATTTTCATATATTTGAGTGGAAAGTGGATAGTCTTTTTCGAGTAGTAGTTAGCCCGCACCATAGTTATTATTAGAATGCTTCAATATTTCAGGAGAGTAATCTATCAATATAACTGAATTCAAAATCTATAAAGTCATAGCATGTATTTTGGGAAAATTAGATGATGTCGAGCATCTATGAAGTGAAAGTTTTCATACATTTGCATGGAAAGTCGTTGAGTCTTTAATGAGTAGTTGTAAGCCCACACCAGTAGGATATTCCGATTCGAATGAAATTTAGCGATGATATTCTTGGTACTTGTACGATTCCGAAAAGTATATATTTATTATACCAAATAATTATATTTATCTTCTTACATGCTTCCAAATATAAAAAAATTTTGGTAGTTACTATTCGAGCTACTCGTTCGGCTCGAATAATGGGGAGCTCTGATTTCAATTAGTTCTGTTAAGTTGCATTATAGTTGTATTAAGTTTTGGAATATAACTATATAAATTTAAATATAATTAAATTTGTGTTAATATGCCATAAATAACAATTTGAATTTGTAGTGTCTGCTAATAAAATCAATCAGTTTTTTGACAGTTAGTTTAATGGATTCACACCTCGATGAAGTTTCTTCAAAAACAATTGCCATCAATTTACAAAAGATGCTGTTGAACATGATTGACATTAAACACACTTGTAAACTTAAACATTTAATTGTTAAATAATCATTATAATAAAGTCGTGTCATGTCATTTAAATACTCGCACATTTAATTATTAAGCACAAAAAGAACTCATCCAAATAAGACTGAAGGCGAACAATTACGGCAACATTGTATGCGTGTTTATGTGTAAGGTTGGCTTTTTTGAGTAATAGCAGCAAAATTTTAAATAGCAGCAAAATTTTAAATATTATCATAATAAATAAATTAAATATTAATATCAAAAAGAACGATTAACTGCAACTTATGAAAAAAGAAACCTAATAACGCGCATTTTTTTATGTTACGCAGGAAAATCGATTCGTTGAAATTAAAAACTGATTCATGGAAATGTGATAAACAGCTTTTTATGCAAATTATCATAGTGTTTTTTTAACAACCTGCGGTATTTTAAATTAATTACAATTGATACTGATGTTGATGACAACGACGATAATGACGATGAGCTAAAATAGCTTTTCACAAAAATGAACGAGAGGAAAAAAACAACTTTGACCAAAACCCCAATGCAACCAAATAAACCGCACACATCATGACAGCGAAATGACTGACAGCCAACTATTTATTGGTCTATGTGTGTTTGTGTGTTTGCCATCACCATACATTTTGCATACTTTAATTTATCGGCAAAAAAAAAAAAAGAAATTAAAAAATTAAAAGCAATATAATGAGACAGTGTCATATTTAATTAAAAACACTCATCTACACACATTCAAACATTGTACTCAAAATACTCTTGACTTGATTAACAACATTTAAGAGGTTTTATATCCTGTTAAACACACTCGCACAAACTGACAGGCATTAAAACAATGAGCAACATGCATTCATGAATTTACTTTGTTTATGAATTTACAAACAAAAGGCCTTAATAAAGTATTTAAGTTTCATGAACAACCAAACAAACAGGATTCGGTAATAATAACGACAATGCTCTCGTATATCACTAAGAAAAATTTAACCTAAAAGTCTAATAGTGTCTCGTAAAATATTATTGTTTTCTTTTAAAAATCTGAATTTTAAATTATTAATTTTAATTATTTTATTCCACGAGGGTAAAGTTTCTAATCCGGATATCCCGACTGAATTTTAAATTACTAATTTTAATTATTTTATTCCACGAGGGTAAAGTTTCTAATCCGGAATATCCGGATATCCGACTATCTGCATTATCCATCCAATTTTGATAATAATAACTATATAACTACTTAATAACTATCCGATAATCCAGACATTACCAAAATTCAGTGAAGAAACCACAACTCAGAGCCAGTAGTAGTTCTAATTTGGCATTATCACCAATGAATTTAACATTATGTTGTCATTGGAGGGAAGCACCATCGCTATAAATTTAGCCACTGTTTACCACTTTTTGTAGCGTGTGTGTGAAATCTCCATACAAAAAGCACAACAACAACTAAAATCAATAACATTTTTAAATGGTGTTAATTTATATGTAATGCAATAACCTGTTCATTTCGAAGTACTTCACTTTTTTTTTTGCTGGGTATATGAGGATTTAAGGAGATCCATAACAAAACGCAATTATTAAAGCCGGTGGGATATATTATGTTTCAATTTGCTCTGAACTAAATATTATTTTTGATGTATAAATATACGCAGGTTGGTAAATTTTTATTTCACAATACAATCAAAAAAAAACAGCGTAACATGTGAGCCGTAAGACAAAATCGGTGTGATTTATGATTGTATTGGTGAAGAAATTACGATATGTAATAACCTGTCTGAAAACAAAAAATTAAAAATTCAAAATAGAAATGAAAAATGAAAAATAAAAAATGAAGACTAAAAAATGAAAACTACAAAATGAAATCTAGAAAATGAGAAATAAAAAAAGAAAAACGAAAAATGAAAAATAAAACATGAAAAATAAAAAATTACAAATGAAAAATAAAAAAAGAAAAATGTAAAACGAAAAATTAAAAATAAAAAATGAGAAATGAAAAATAAAAAACGAAAAAGAAAAAATGAAAAAAAGAATAAAAAAAAAAATTAAAAATAAAAATAAAAATATAAAATGAAAAATGAAAAATGAAAACTGAAAAATTAAAAATGAGAAATAAAAAATGAAAAAAAAAAAAAAAAAATGAAAAATAAAAAAATGAAAAATGAAAAATAAAAAATGAACAACGAAAAATTAAAAATGAAAAATAAAAAACGAAAAATTAAAAATTGACCGGTTGAAATAAGAAATAACAACTAAATATTGCTATAAGTGATACATAGATGACGCTTTCTGTCTGATTTTAAATAAAACCAATAAAAAATCTTTAATTACTAGATGTTTACACATCTCCCCTGTAATCGGATTCACATGATTTTTTTGGTATTGAATTACAGTAAAATTATTGACCCTTATGTTTTATAACAATCAAAAAAAATTAAAAAGAATTATTGCGTTTTGTTATGGACCTTCGCGTTTATATTCTACCAAAACATCAAAAACCCTAGTAAGCTTTACTGTTTAAAAGTTCATTTAAACTATGTTAGAATTCTTGGTGGTTTTTATTAAAACTATACGTTGGTATACGTTTGAGTTTTTGAATTTCCGCAAAATTCAATTTGCTGATGATATTGCCCAAATAGTTTTTGTCAGTTTAATTTGATATTTAGAGTGAATGCAGTCAGTCTGTTTACAAATTAAATACTCGTATATTTATAATTTAAATATTGAGCAATATTTAATGTAGGTGGTATTATTGTAATTCTTTTTTTTTTTTGATATATAACAACGCGATAAAGGCTAGTAATAACTGTTATTATTATTATTATTATTATTCCTTTAAATTCCTCAGTGGAACATAGGGCTTCAACAAATGAATTCCATTGAATTCTGTTTAAGCCTACTATTTTTATTTCACTAAATGTTTTCCTGCTAGTCTAAGCTCTTTGTCAAATTGTCGCCTCCAGGTGCATTTGGACGTCCTCTGCCTATGCTACCCTGCGGGTTGCACTCTAGCGCTGTGCGAGCTATGTTGTCTGCTGTTGCTGTTGAATATCTTCACTTTGATGCCGACCGACACGTTTGACGATTTTCAAAAACGTTCTAGGGTCACAAAATCCCGCCTGGCTTTATTCAGGCGATTGCTTATGTCTTCTTTACTGCCACCGTTGGCGGAGATTATACTGCCCAAGTAACAAAAGCTCCAAACGGCCTCAATTGGCTCGTTCCCTAGATTGAACATAGTTGGGTTAGGTGCGTTTGTTAAGAGACCTGCACGGGCTGCCCTGGCACCAACAGGATCAAGCATATTTTCATTTGTCCATGGGTAGTGGCGAGCAAGGAGATGTCATCTGCGTAATCTAAATCACTTATTTTATCCTGGATACCGAAGGAGATTCCGTCTTGACTCGTGATTGCTTGTCTCATTATGACGTCCAGGACAATGTTGAAGAGTAAGGGCGAGAGTTGGTATACCCCTGGAATCTTGCAAGCTGGAACTTCGGCTTCAGACCGCCGGCATAAGCGACAACAGATGGGCTAATGGATCAACGTGGAGGATCACGAGACCGATCTGGCCGGCTCTAAATCATAAGCGCACTAGCGCGCTACTATCACTCCCCCGTGGGGAGATTTCAACAGTAGTTGCTGTTATCACTGGGCACTGCCTCATAGGGAGACACGCTGAACGCCTCAGGGTCTCATCAAATGACTTCTGTCGTAGCTGCATGGATGTGGAGGAGGTGGAGAGCATAGAACACTTCCTTTGCTACTGCCCGGCGCTCTCTAGAACGAGACTTTGAACATTGGGATCGCCGTTTCTTCACGATCTCTCTGATCTCTCAATTGTGGACATTTCACATATCAGGGGCTTCATCAGGAGCTCAAACTGGCTCTACGGTGGGGACTGAGGGGAACACCTATTCGTGCCGTGGTATCACAATGGACCCCAGAGTCTAATTGTGCTTTTCCTATGGTTTAGCAGCCACTTTCAACCCAACCTAACCTAACCTAACGGCGAGAGTATGCATCCTTGTCTTACGCCTTTTTTAAGTAAGCGTCCTCATACAACTTGCTTATGAGCCCGATAATTTTCCCGGGGATTCCTTTACACTCTAAAGCTTTCATGATTGCTTCGTGATGAATAGTGTCGAAAGCTCGTTTGAAGTCAATGAAGACCAAGCAGAGGCTTGACCTCATTTGCACAGATTGTTCGGCGATAATGCGGAGGGAGTTTATGTGGTCAGTGGATGCTCTGTTTGGTCTAAAACCGGCTTGTTTATTTCGTAAGTCGTCGTTAATGCACGTGGCTATGCGCTGGTGAATTATTTGGGCAACGACTTTGTTGATCGTTGAGCTTGTCCTGTTGACAAGCCGTTCCTTCTTCCAATAGCTATGGACAACTGGCTCGATCATAGAGGCGGTGAGTTGCTGGTCAACTTTGAACAGCTCAGCTGGGATGCCGTCTGGGCCAGCCGCTTTGTGGTCCTTTAGTCGCCCGATGGCTACATCAATTTCATTTATGTCGGGATTTGCGCAGTTGATTTCTGCTCTCCAGCTGTGGAAGTTGTGATCGCAAAGTGGTAGATCAATGTCGGGATTGGACTCATACTGTAATATATTTTTGTAGTATTGTTCCCATATTTTAAGTTGTTTTTCCTTGTCGGTCACAGCTTCGCCGATATGGTTGGTCAGAGGCTTGACGTTTGTTTGGGTCCGACCTGCAATCTTTTTTGTAATTTGGTAAAGGTCCCTTGGCCTATTTGTCGCTGCAGCTGATTGCGCCTTACTTGCTAGGTTTTCCAGCCATGTTCGCTTGTCCTTCTTGCACTACGTTTTACGTTCCGGTTGAGGATGGTGTAGTTGGCCTGGAGCTGCTGGGTAGCCAGGGTCGTTCTTGCGCTATTGATTTCGCAGTTTACTGTACGACATTCCTCTATTAGTTGCCATATTTGGTCGGATATCCAACATTTGCGTTCTTTCTTGGGGGCACCAATGCACCCCGTTGCTATAAGTGCTGCTTTAAGCGTGTTCCAATGGATTGCTGCATCGACAAAGGGGGCTGCTCCTATCGCGTTTTGGTGGGATTGTAGGGCGTTATGATTTCTAATGCGAGTTTTCTGCTCTTTGAGCTTTTCAAGGTCAAACCTTCGCCTTCTGAGGGTGTTATTTCTTTGTATGGCAGCAAATTTTGAGTTTGATGGATCCGAGTAGCAATAAGTGGTCGCTTGCTATGTCAGCGTCTCTTTTGTTCCGGACATCGGTAAGAGATCGTCGCCACATTCTGCTGATTGCTATGTGGTCAATCTGGTTTTTGGTATTATGATCCGGCGAGACCGAGGTTGCTTTGTGTATGGCCTTATAGGGGAATGCCGTGCCACCTATCACCAGGTTGAAGTTACTGCATATTTCCGATAACTGCTCGCCGTTCTCCGTCATTCGACCTAAGCCATTCTTCCCCATAATTGCTTCTCTTCCTGCATTGTCTGCCCCTAACTGAAATCCCAAATAAGTAATTTAATGTCACCAAATCTTATGCTTGCTAGGACTGATTCCAGTTTGCTGTAAAAGTCAGTTTTTGATTGTAAGTCTGCTTCGTCTGTTGACGCGAAGCACTATACACAAGTAAGGTATCGTGCTTAATTACTATTAATTGGTTATAAGTGTATTAATAACTTATAAATTCATGGTTCCTAAAAAATTGTAGCAATGTCAAAACGACCTGAAGTTTGGAATCATTTTAAGAGAAATGAAAAATAGATACGTTCCTTCCTGTAAGCATTGCAGAAAACCACTAGGCTGTAAGGGATCATCTACGACGCCACTTCTAAGTCATTTAAAAATTCATAAGATTTATTTAAAATCATCTAGCGAACGTGTTACTACTTCAACATCAATTAAGGGGAATTGTGACCGCAACGAACCATAAAATCAAACAAATTTAGATGTACCGACGCTGAAAACAGTGTAATAAAATTCCTTAAAAATCAAACATTGGAGTAAATTTTATGGCGATGTGTAGCAGAGGATGGTTTTTCAATGAATTCTATTGTGAAATCACAAGCCATTATTGGATACGTTCGAAATAAAGGCTTAGTCATGCCTAAACATTCTAAAACTGTTACAAAATGCATTTTGAAGTTTTATGAAATAAAAAAAAGAAACAATAAGTATTATCAATGGGTTAAAATAAAAGAAAGTAAAAATCTCCATAATGGTAGACGAATGGACCAATAACTCAATGAATCTATTCATTGCCATTGTTGATAATTTGTTGTAAAAATTTGAAGTTTATCTATTAGGTTGTTGTAAAAATTTGAAGTTTATCTATTAGGTTTAGTCCATATAAAAGGTACATGTCTGTGGCCACAAGTGATAACCGCCTAAGTCGAATTAAGAACGATTTGAGTTATGTATGCTGTCATATTCTACTAAAAACGCTTTCTATATACGTGAAATCCATATTTCTCTAACACTGTTTTTTAAAAAGTTATTAATGAAAACATACTGACCTAAGTCGTAATGAAAGCGCATTACATTTATATAAAAAGTTATTTTTCTCGAAAGCATGAGTTTCGACTTAGGCGGTTAATGCTTGTGACCACAGATGTAATGCTCAGCAAACAAAACTATACGTTACAGATAAATTGAAAGAATTTGAAATTGATACGGAGAGAGATATAATATCATCAACACACGACGCAGCCGCAGTTATGGTCAAATGTGGAAGAATATAGGGTATCACATCTCTGCTTTGCTATAACCATGGTTTGCATTTAGCAATAACCGATGTACTCTATAAAAAAACAAAAAGCAATATCTTGCGAAGAAGATGATGATATAGCAGTCTATGATGATGAAGAAAGATGAATCTGTCAGTATTAACAATTAAATATAAATAATTTTGACGATTCTAATATAACACGGTGCGACAAAAAAAAAAATTCCCGGGAAGTGGTACTATTTTCCTGATAGGTATTATTGAGTACAATAAGAATCTATATTTGAAATGTGCCAGTCACATCAGAATTTTGAGTTACGGGTAAAAAACCGGTTTTTCGTACCTCTATTCACTTATAAGCCAGTAACTTACTTGTTTATTAACCGAATTCCAGTTCCTCAACGGATTTGGAAAGAAGAAACTAGTACATTTAAAATGGTATATATATTGATATGGTTGGCTTAAAAGCTCTTTGTGTATTTCTCCATCAAACACATTTTTTCCACACTTTTTTCGACATTTTTCAACTTTGGCGATATTTTTACGCATTATTTTATCGAGGAGCTGTAAATTTTTTTAATTTATTCTAAAAGTATATTTATTTGTGAGTAAAACGCAACTTTGTTTAAAAAAATCCGTTAAAAATTGACTGAGTTATTCAGTCAATTTATCACTGTTTATTTACATAAAAAAGTTAAAAATCGAGTGAATACAAATAAAAATGTGCGACAGACGTGATAAATATTGCTATGTTTGTGGTTTATTTACGGATATCGGTCATAGGCGTGATTTTAGAAACAATATTGGAGTGGTGGAAGTATATAATAAAATCTTCAATCGCTCTTACAAATCCAGTCACTGGTATGAACCAGAATTTGTTTGTGAATGCTGCTGTTCAACATTAAGAAAATGCAAAGTTCTACCGTCAGTTACTTTGCCCTTTTCTACCTCTATGACTTGGCATCATCAGCTTTTTCCTAAACCAGATGATTGTTACTTTTGTCAAACCAATACTTCAGGCTACACTTTTGAAATGCGCAAAAGCGTTAAATATGCAAATGTTGCAACTGTTGCAAAACCTATATATGCAAATGATGAAGTTCCGACAACTAGCACATCTCCTGTTGAAACTGGAAATGAAGTGATTTGGAAGAAGAACAGTACCTTCCAGATTTGGAAGAAGAAGAGTACCTTCCATCCAAAGTCATTACAACGGAACGGCATTTAATTTCAAACGCAGATTTCGGCGATCTCATTCACGATTTTAATTTTTCAAAACAACGATCTGAAATACTCGGTTCACGAGTAAAGCAGTAGAATTTGGTGGAAAACGATTTGTAACATCATGTAACATCCTGTAGAAGGAGTGACCGTACTTTGGTACTTGAAGAAAGTTTTAAGACTGATCACAATGACAGTAATCTTGTGTATTGCGTTGATGTACCCAAACTATTTTCGGCACTGAATCACAACTATAAGGCAGACGAATGGCGACTTTTTTTGATGGTTCATGTAAAAGTATGTTTTCTTATAAAAAAAAAATAGTTTTTATATAATTTTTTAAATCTGTATTGTTATATCTAGGTTTGAAAGCTGTTTTATTAAATAACCAAAATCAGTTACCATCAGTTCCAATCGCATATGCGACAAGCACGAAAGAAACTTACGAAGTGATGAAAGAAATACTTCGATTTGTCAGCTATACCACTCATTAATGGAAAGTCATCTCTGATTTAAAAGTCTTAACAATTTTATTTGGTATGCAAGGGGATTACACAAAGAATGGGATAGTCGTGCACCGAATCCGTATGACCGTAAAGTATGGCCATCTCGTAAGGCGCATCAAATAGGCAGGAGAAACATTTTAAACATCCCATTAGTTTCAGCTGAGGATGTTATTCTGCCACCACTGCATCTGAAGCTGGGATATATGAAACAATTCGTTAAAAAACTTGATGTAAACAGCGCCGCTTTTTGCTATCTTAAAGAAGTTTTCCCAAAATTAAGTGACGCCAAAAAAATGGAGGTCTTAAAGTATTTGTTTCCAACTCTAGTACTTTTTTTTTTAATCGTTTTTATCTTTTTCAATCAATTTTAGCTATTTTCATTGTACCTCAAATTCGTAAAATTATGAGAGATGAAAATTTTATTAACAAGTTAAATTCAGTCGGAAAGCGTGCATGGAATAGTTTTGTTGCACTCTGTGATAATTTGCTTGGCAATTACAGAAGCGATGAGTATGTCGCTGTTGTTAATGAATTTTTAGCTGCGTATGGTGAAATGAGCTGCAATATGTCCATAAAAATTCATTTCCTGCATTCGTACTTAGATTTCTTCCCAGACAATCTGGGTCAGTTCAGCGATGACCAAGGTGAATATTTTCACCAAAAGATGATTACAATTGAAAAACATTTTGAAGAAAAAAATAAAAAACATGCTTTCAGAATATTGCTGGTCACTTCAGAGAGAAACCGATGATGCTGAATTAAAAAGAAGACGGGCAAACATTTTTGACTGAAATAGCTAAAAGTTTTATTTTTGCAAAAATTAAGGTTTGATAAATAGTTGGAAAACTCAGTCAATTTTTAACGGATTTTTTTAAGCAAAGTTGCGTTTTACTTACAAATAAATATGTGTTTAGAATAAATTAAAAAATTTTACAGTTTCTTTATAAAATAATGCGTAAAAATATCGCCAAAGTTGAAAAATGTCGAAAAACGTGTGGAAAAAATGTGTTTGGTGGAGAAATACACAAAGAGATTTTAAGCCAACCATAACAAAGCCAACCATTTTAAAGGTACTAGTTTCTTCTTTCCAAATCCGTTGTGAAGCTGAAAATCGGTTAATAAACAAGAAAGTTACTGGCTTATAAATGCACACAGGTATGAAAAACCGGTTTTTTACCCGTAACTCAAAATTCTGATTTGACTGGAAAATTTCAAATACAGATTCTTGTTGTACTCAACTAAAGCTATCAGAAATATAATATCACTTCCCAGGAATTCCTACTTCATTCTTTTTTGTATCACTGTGAAAGATATGTTAATGAACAAGAGGGTAAGAATTTGCAGTTGATTTTATATATCAAAATTCGATGGAATTCATTGACTGCCATGATTAAAAGATCCCATAAATAAGACGTTAAATGAATTGGGTCAGCAAACAATTTTAGTGTCTATAAATTTTTATTTGAAAGCTTAAACAAGTTTGGAACGAATTTAGGTTTAAAATTAACAAAACAGATAAAAAAAACGAATGGATGAACGTCGCGATAAAATACTTATGACACTAGTAATATTTTTTAGAAACAGGAAATATTCCACATAGCACTAGATATTTTGATTACACCTCAAAGGGTACCGAAATTGCACTGGCAATAGAAATTTTGAAAAGATTTCATGTATCTGCTTATGACAATACTCAACAGGACGATATTAAGGAATCCGTTGAAGAAATTGAAAATGTAAATGAAGGTCAAAACATGCAACATTATGTAAAAAATACCCTACAGCTACAATTGGTAGTGGCAATTTCTTCTATTATCCATATTGAAGAGCAAAGCAACTCAACTTCTATAATGTTAAAAAATGATTTCATGATATTAGTAAACACAAAAACTAGAGCAGAAAATTTAATTTTAACTATTAAGCCAACATCTACTGCAATTGAACGCTTATTTCAATTGCAGGACTAACTAGGACAAAAATTCGTCATGTATTTTGTCATGTATTTAATTTTCTGCATTTACGGAGTAATTAAAATATTTGAATAAAAATAAATAAATCAATTATAAAACACCTTCAAATAATGGATTGAAGCTATTATCTTTAAGTTCGTTTTTGTTATCCGGATATCCGGATTATCCAGATATTTAGATTTTTCAGTATTCGATAATCCGGATAATCACTAATGTCGGATATTTAGAAATCCACGAGGGTGAGTACAAAAGTTATGATGGTTTATGCACGTTTCTTCAAAATTAACGAATGATTTTTTTACAAATTTGTTTCAAACATACTTATATTGAAAACAATCCATAGAAAATAGTGATGTGTATAAATATAAAACATACTTAATATTCGATTAGACATATTATGTAGTCGTATTAGAAAAGTTATCCAAATATAGTTGGACACAATATATATATTTCCATGTTTCATAACATTAAGAATTCACATTTATGAAAATTTTAATTATGTATAGTTTTAGTAAAAATGAGTTGAAATTTCATAAACAATAAATTGAGAGAAAATTGGAATAATTTTGGCAGCTAAAAGACACAAAATAGTTTTTACATAGTATTTACCCTGAACGTTAAGGAAAACAAATTCTTATTAAGGACTTAGTATGAAGTGGATTTAGTAAATCCAAATTTTAAATTTAAAATTTAAACTGATTCAGCTTAAGATTATTTTAATTCTATATAAATTAGAGTGGGTCAAATTGTAGGGGGCCGAAAAAAATCTCCATGGGCTCGAAAATTATTTTATATATTATATATTTGTTATGGTCCATAGTACCAGAATCGCTATGAGCCCATGGAGTAAAAATAATTGACCCGCCCTAATCTATATATATAAAAGAGTTGCGTGAGTGACTGACTAACTGACTCATTCATCATCGCCCAGCCCAAACCGCTGAACCTAGAAACTTGAAATTTGGCATGTAAGTTCCTTTTACAGAGTGTAGATCCAGTGAGGTGGCATTTTTTTAAATTCGAATTTTTAGGGGGTAAAAAAGGGTAAAAACGGCCGAAAAATTGCATTTTTAAAAAATCTTTAAAAAAGGTTCTAGGAGTATGAAATTTGAAATGTAGATTCCCTTTGGGACGCAGATTCGAATTAAGGATTTTTGGAAATTCGCATTTTTAGGGGGTAAAATGGGGTAAAAACGGTCCAAAAAGGGACATTAAAAAAAAAAATCTTTAAAAAAGGTCCCAGGAATAGCAAATGTTGAACGTAGGTTCCATTTACGACGCAGACTCGAACCAAAATATGTACTTTCGGAAATTCGCATTTTAAGGGGGTTAAAAAGGGTAAAAACGGCCGAAAAATGGAATTTTTAAAAAAATCTTTAAAAAAGGTCCTAGGAGTATGAAATTTGAAATGTAGGTTCCTTTTCGGACGCTGATTCTAACCAAAATAAGGATTTTTGGAAATTCGCATTTTTAAGGGGTAAAATGGGGTAAAAACGGTCCAAAAAGTGACATTTAAAAAAATTTTTAAAAAAGGTTCCATTTATGACGCAGAGTCGAACCAAAATATGTATTTTTGGATATTCTCATTTTAAGGGGGTAAAAAGGGATAAAGCGGCCCAAAAAGGGACATTTTTAAACATGGTCCCAGGAATATGAAATTTGGAATGTAGGTTCCTTTCAGGACGTACACTCGAACCAAAATATAAATTTTTAGAATTTCGCACTTTAACGGGGTAAAAAGGGGTAAAAGCGTTCCGTAAGGGAATATTTTTAAAAATGGTCCCACGAATATGACATTTGGAATGTGGGGTCCTTTTGGGAGGCACATTCGAATCGAAATAGGGATTCTTAGAAATTCGAGCTTTAAGGAGCTAAAAAGGTGAAAATAAAAGGGAAAAAAATTTACATTTGGTATCTTCTAAACAAATGAATCTAGGAATGTGAAATACAGTATGTATATTCCACTAGGGACTTCAGATGCGATGAAAACTTTTGGAATTAGGATTTTACGGGGCTAAAAACGGTCAAAAAAGGGGAAATGGTACCTTTTTGTATCTTCATATATTAGTCTGTATACATGAATTTTGTCATACAGACTCCACCGAATAGATGGGCATCAGTCAGGGATGAATTCATTGGTAATTCTAATAAGTGTACATTTGGTATTTTCTAAACAATCGAATATAGAATTAGGTTCGTGAATTCCACTGGAAATAGAAACACCCGATGAGAGGGAAACTTTTGGAAATTCTTAACATATTAGTCTATATTTATGACTTCTGGTATACAGTCTGGGCATTAGGCAAGGATGAATTTGTCGGTAACGTGTGTGGGAAGAAAAGCGGCCAGAGAGGTAAAAATTATATATCGGGTATCTTTTAAACAAACAAAAAAAAAAAAATATATAAAATATAGTTTGTGGATTCCACAAAAGATAGAAACATCAAATGAGACGGAAGCTTTTGAAAATTCTGATGTTAAAGGGGGGTGGGGGGGGGGGCCAAAAACGGAAGTGTAAAATTGTACCTTTTTGTATCCTCTTTACAAAGTAATTTGGGAATATGAAATTTGATATATAAATTCGACCAGAGACACATACATCGGAGAAGAATAAAAACGGCCAAAAAATGCGAAAACTGATACTTTTCAACTGGTAAATTTTCCTTTGAAAGTACATTTTCTTAAGAAAACAAGAAAGAAAATGATAGTGGTCTAGACCGATACCCTATACCATGCGTTTAGAGAATCGGTCTTAGGTCCAACTAATTGGGTTTAAAAAACTCATGAACCAAATCTACGTCGAAAATTGGACCACTCCTGAACATTTATGTTAAAGTCACTTATATTTTGCAACAACATATACAAACCGAAAAAAAGCTGTGCAATATTTTTGTTTTAGATAGGTTTAAGTGAATTGTCCTATAGGGTTTATTTTGGGTCTACGAATTAATGGATGTAATAAACATACACAAACCCAATTCGACTGAGATCTATTTGGTCATTTGGATCTTATGGCAAGTTAAGTCGATATCATAAGGGTCACTTGAATGGGGATAAGGTCCAAACATGCACCCATTTTCACCAATTTCAATAGCGTTTGTCCTATGGCTTGAGTTACTTCTTTCCAAACTAAGCCATCGATATTACAAATAATATTATTTTTGAATAATTTTCGAACCTATAATTAATAAAAAAAGTGGTACTTGAATAGAGTAGGTCGCAATACATTGGAAATTTTTACAAAATTAAAAATTTGCCAATTTTGTTTTTTCATAATTACGCTTAGTGATAAAATTATGTATTTCTTTTACGAAATTACTAATGGGTGTATTCTATATTGGAAGACAACACATTTGTTACAAAAAATATAACCAAAAAAAAAAAAATAGATAAACGAAAATAAATATGTTTTTTAAGTGATGCCAAAACAGTGAAAACTTTTAAATTTCTTTACCAGAGTTGATTAAAATAATAAAAAATAGAAGAACCAGTGAAAAAAAATGTTAAAAATTTTAACCGTTATTTAAATATTTATAAATTCTGATATTTTCTTTCAGTTATTATAAAATAATGGCAAGAATAAAGTTTAGTGAAGAGTTAAAATCTAGAATAATAGATGATTTTAGTGCTGGCCACAGACAAAAGAATATTTGTGAGAAATATGCTATGAATAAATCCATAAAATCGTTTGGCTAGCATTAATCTTGCGAATAGTGTTGACCAAAAAATTATATATTTAAATGGACCCAAAACGTTTAAACACTTCGGGAGTTTTACTAAAATAAATTAATATAATCGTTCGGTATAGAAATCATCCACCCCCAAGATAATGACCATCATTTTATTCCACAGTGTTATTGTATAGTTAAGGTTTCCATTGCTTTGTCAACAGCATAAAAATTAATACTTTTAAGTTTTGTTAGTTTTTTCTGAAGTTATGTTAATATTTCTTCTTTGTTAAATAAATAAAACGTACAAATGTTTAAACTAATAAAAGATTCCATCCAAGTCGTCAAAAATATATTTTGTTAAAAGTTTCCATCGTATTGTCACTCACACTATATTTCTTATTGTTTTTAAATATTATTATGGCTTAAATAGTTAATGTAATAATTACTCTAACAACGTAGCGGGTATACTGCCTGTATATGTATATATATATACGTATTGTTTTCAAAAATAAACAAATGGCTGTTTAAAATGTTAACTCGTAAACGTGGCTCCCGAAATTAGTACAGCTGGCCATCTCTGCTATAGTGTGAACTTTAATAAACAACGAAGGTATAAGTAATATTGTGAGCATATGAAAAATTAATCATACGCATATTATTTCAAAATTATACAAGCTTATCCTTAAATCAACAAAAATATTTTTCAAATATGGGGCGTTTCATGTCAAGTGAACCAACTTGTGAAATCGATGTCTTTCGCTCGGGATGAAATTTGCGCCAAGGTTAGTCCTAGTGGATAGTAGATTAGACACAGTTTTTCAACAAGATCGGTCCAGAACTTTCTTAGTTAGAGGGGGTCAATTTGACAAGTTTTACAAATAAATAAAAAAATAATTTTTAAACATTTTTATAAAAAAAAAAATGATTTTTTTCCTGAAGTTAACATATTGCGGGTATTACAGTATCGAAGCTGAAAGGTTAATTTGTCTAGTTTCTCATTATGTGCTTTATTTTTAAGGTTTTACAAACACTTACACACTAATAGGAAAAAATTCAAATTAATGCATATGGTAAAAATTGAAAAACCGTTGTCTTGAGTTACTAAACATTTTTTTTTGATATATATTCCACTTTCATCCCACTAAGCGATCAAAAAGCTCTTAACCCATTTGGACCCGGCCTACTCATATGAGGACGGTTCTTCATATGCCCATATAATTTAGTTTGTGCACGATGTATTCTGTTTATAAACGAATTTGCATTGGCAACGAGTGTGACTTCAAAATAAAATATTAGCTTTTACGATTCAATGCTTGAAGTGATTAAAATTGGTGGTTGAATTTATTTCTTTGGTGACCTAGGTTATGGACCAAAGGTACGTAATTATTTTTTATATTTCCGTGGATACTGTTATACATTTTCAGCCTGGTTTATTTACATACAGTATTTTTTTTCAAATTATCCTGAAATAGAAAGCATATGACAATGTTTGACCGAAAGGAGACATATTTTTGTATGGTGTCCCCGAATGGGTCCAATGGGCAGATAGCTAATATTTTTTCTTTACTTTTTGCAAGTGTGTTTCAGGCATACAGCTTCTATATATATTGCAACACCTATAAGTAAATAACAGCAACTATATATATTTCATATGTACTATAGCAAGTTATCTTCAGTTAGGGGAATCCCCTTTGATTTGAATGTATAATAAGGTAGTTTTCGAAGTTGAAAAATAATTAGTTGCCATAAGGTTTTCATACATGTTGGTAATATTACTGACTTCTTAACAATGGCGAAGCGATCGTTTAACTTCTTAAATAATTATCGAGGCCTTGAGGAAGCTATTGACAGCATTTTTAACGAAGATGGTGATTATGATGCTAGTTATAACTTAGTGACGATTCCTCCCGACCCGGGTGAACAAGTTCCACGGGAGGGGTGGCTTGAATCGAGCAGAAATTCGCACGTACGACCGATAATTTCTGGAACCTTTATGGAGACACTTTTAGGAACCTGTTTAAACAATTACAATTTCTCGTGAAACAGAAAGTGTAATTGTTTTTAAATAAATAAAATGAGATAGTGTAAATGGGGTTTTTACAATTCAATTTATTTTGGGATTATAAAATAAATAATACACAAGAGTGGAATATGTATATTTATACATACAACAGACAAGGGATGTATGTTGTTACGCTCGCTCACCTTTATGGGTTGAAAGTTGTAGAGAAAGTGATTGTGGCGATTATTTTGTCATATATCCAAGCCTTATGATATTGTAATGTGAGCTTACGATATATTTTAGATAAATTTAAGATAATTCACAATAGTTACTTAATCGTTACAATCATGCATAGTCATGAGGTTAGAAGTGATCTAATTAGAAATTTTAATAAATACAAATTCAGTTAATTCATGTTGGTTAAGAATATATATATATATATAAAAAAAAAAAAAAGTTTTAGTGTCTAAATTAATGAATTTAGACACCGGGTATTCTCACGGATGGAGAAGAAGGTGATGAAGATAACATCCAGGAAACCGGTTTTCCGCGTGACATCCCAGGGAGAGTTGAAGTGATTGAGTATAGAAACAATAATGAATGGGATAGCAGTGATGATGAACCCTTACAAAGATACAGCAAATTGGACATGAAGGAACCACGTTGGCGTAAATGTGACGGTTCCTAGACAAACAAGTCCTCAGGGGAAAACAACGTACAAAAGCGAAAAGAAAATATTGAAAATGAGCTCACAGGTCAAACACCAGTAAACATTTTTGAGAAACTTTTTGATGAAGAAGTTTTTGACATGATCATCCTGAACACAAAGTTGTATGCTTCACAACACAATAATCATAACTTCCAAATCAGTGTGAATGAGCTCAAAATATTTTTTGGTATTCTACTCTTGAGTGGATATCATTCACTTCCACGAGAGCGATTATACTAGAGTCTAGATGAAGACTGCAGTTTTGCAATTATTTCAAAAGCAATGTCTAGAAACAGATTTATGGAAATAAAAAAATTTTTGCATTTCTGCGACAATGAGACTGCTTCCGGATCCCTCGATAAGATGTTTAAAATACGACCTCTTGCTGATTTGCTAATCAAAAAGTTCCAGCGGTGGGGCGTATTTCACGAAAATCTCTCAATAGACGAATCAATGATAAAATATTTTGGACGTCATTCAGCAAAGCAATTCATAAGAGGCAAGTCTGTACGGTTTGGATACAAAAATTGGATGATTGCAAGTGCAGATGGTTATTGTTATGGTTTCGACGTATATTGTGGGAAATCAGCAGGAGAAACAAGTAATGAGCCGTTAGGATCGAAAGTGGTCAAGAACTTGTTGAATAAAGGAAATGTTGCACCACATGAGCATATCATATATTTCGACAACTTTTTCACCAATCATGCATTGCTGCGAGATTTACGTGAAGCTGGTTATCGTGCTACCGGTATCGTGAGGGAAAACAGAACGTAGAAATGCCCACTTGACTCTATCAAGAATATGAAAAAGAAAGATAGTGCAGAATTTGACTACCGATTTGATGCAGCCAATCAAATTTTGTTCGTGCGATGGCTTGACAATAGCGTATGTACCATGGGTACAAAGGTGAAAAGATGGAGCACCTCAGAAAAACGAAAGATAGACGTGAACATCCCTTTTGTCTTCCAGAACTACAACAAAGGCTTGGGAGGTGTCGATCAAGCTGACCAATCAGTTGCAGTATACAGATCAACTGTACGAGGCAAAAAATGGTGGTGGGTTATATTTACATATATGCTAGATTTGTCTGTGGCTAATGCTTGGCGTCTTCATCTGTTGACTGCCGGACATAATATGGACCAGCTCCAGTTTCGCCGAAGTATAGCCAGAAATTACTTGAGATGTTTAGACAGTGAAAAAGTTGATGGTAGGCGGCGGATGCCTTCATCAGCGGGTGTCAGGTATGAATCTAGATAATGTTGGGCACTACCCTCAAAAGCTGACAAGCCAACTACGATGCGCCGTATGCCACAGTAAAGACCGTTGGCGATGTAAAAAATGCATCAAAACACTCTGCATCGAAAAAGGATGTTTTGAAAACTTTCACACATAAGCCCATTGGCCCCACTTGAGGACAGCCATTTTTTTTCCAGAACGAAGATTTTTGTTTTTTTATTTTTTACTGTAAAATGTTTAATTAGCTTCTAATAGTTACTGAAATAAAGTTATTTTAAAAATTTTTCTTCTAGTTTATATTTGGGTCCAAATGGGTTAAAGGAAAAAACCTAAGCTTTCTTTTGAGCAAAAAAAAAGCAAAAAGAGCCTTTTTTGAAAAAAAAGTCAAAAAAAATTTTGATTATGCAAAAAAAAAAGGAAAACTTTTTTTTTACATTTTTTTTTAATTTTTTTTCCGAAAGATTGAAGAAATAGCTATCTAAAATATTTGGTAATAATTTCTCTAGGAACAATAGGTAAGAAGTTACGTGGTTGAGAAAAAACACCTGTTTGGCAAAAATGTCAAATTTTTACCCCCTCTTACTCAGAGAGTTCTGGACCGATCTTGTTGAAAAATTGTGTCTAAATTACTATCTAATAGGACTAATCTTGGTGCAAATTCACCCCATATATTTATCAGGGACTGAAAACCTGAAGAATGTGGTTCAAATTCGGGTTCGGGTTAATCAAAATAAAACAAGTAAGAAAATTATAGTCAGTCTAGACCGACCAAATGATACCCTATACCATGGTTTAGAGACCCTGTCTTTCGGTCCAACTAATTCGATATAGAAAATAAGCATAAACCAAATTTGGGTGGCATTATTATTAATTTTTTTGCTGCAAATATGAAAAAGTTCACATCGGGTGCTATATTTATATGAGAACTAGGTCGAAAAATGGACCGATCTTAACCATATTTGGTAAAGTAACTTATATTTTGAAAAAATATATACAAACCAAATTTGAGATAAATCTGTGCAATATTTTTGTTTTTTTATAGATTTAAGTGAAGATCGGGAAGCAGTTCTATATGGGGCCTACGACTAAGAATTGTCCTATGGGGATTATTTTTAGACTACTGATTAATGGATGTAATAAACACATATAAAGCCAATTTGACTGAGACCTATATTATAATTTGGAACTTATGGCACTTCATGTCGGTTTCATAAGGGTCATTTGTATGGGGGCTAGGTCTGAACATGGACCAAATTTCACCAATTTTCACCAAATAGCGTTTATGCTGTGGCCGACGAAAGCTTATATACCAAATTTCATTAAAATATATTCATATTGGCGACCTGTTTTGATTACAAGCTTTTCATGGACACACAGACGGACGGACGGACATTGCTAAGTCGACTCTGAAAGTTATTCAGAGTCGATTGGTATAATAAAGATGGGTCTAGGTCAAATATTTTTGGTAGTTACAAACAGCAGCACAA
Organism: Cordilura impudica; assembly: GCA_963682025.1. NCBI lineage: Eukaryota > Metazoa > Arthropoda > Insecta > Diptera > Scathophagidae > Cordilura > Cordilura impudica. Next base: position 43,968,125 of record OY821517.1, read on the forward strand.
AGTCATTATACCCAAACCACATAGTGGTATAGGGTATAAAAATAAGCTTCAGGTTCGGTTCAGGTTTCGGGTTCCAAATTTAAAAAAAAGTGCAAATGTTTTATTAGTAGGAAACTTATTTATTTTTTAAAGAAATTGTCGTTTAATTTTATAACTAATATATTTTTCAAATTTTCTTTTTCTAAATTTGTTCTTTGTGGCGACAAAATGAATTTCAAGGCTGAAAGGGACCTCTCGACTCTTACTTACGTAGCAGGTACTGCGAATATAATCTAAGCCGCTTGCTACAATAATGGCGTTTCCATTCTATGTTGCTACCAAAATAGTAAAATGTTTTTTTCCTTTCTCAGTCTGTGATATTTTTCATATATTTCAATTTCATTTTTAACTAAGTTTTCAATCGAAGCGGTGACATATACATTTGAAGAATTTGATTCAGAAAATCTATCCTTCTTTTCTAGAAGTTGTTGGAGCATATCTTCATAATTTTCTGAAGAAGAAGATATTGATTCTCTCATAAAATTGTGTTCTTCCCTTCCATTTGTTAATTTTTGAAAATTATTTATCTCCTATTATTATGTTATAATTAATTTTTTGTCTCCCTTTTTTTTGTTCAAACAAAATGAAATTTGTACCTATATCTTCCCATTGTAATAGACTCGTTCTTGTTATACTATGTTGATAAATAAATAATTAAATTAAATAAATAAATAAAATAAAATATAATGTTTGTACCTAGCTTAAACTTTAAAGGGGGACTTGCCATTTTAGCCAAGTTTGGTTTGGTTGGGAATCAGGTTCAAAGTTTTTGTAAACAAATTTTTTATAAATATAAATATCTGGGCTTCAGTCCCTGATATTTATCGATAAAATGTGTATTCCATGATAAACATCGATCTAAAATTAATAATGCGGTTCTGAAAACCATAATTATTAAACTTTTATATATCTTTTGTTTTGCTAGCAAATATAGGAAAATGGAAAGAAACAGTGACGGATATATGAAAAATCAAAAAAGGTTAAAAAGATTGATTAATGATTAAACTTTCAAGGGACGGCGAGCATTTTGGTTCACAGTGTAAATAAATGAATCTATTTTTAGAATATTTATGTAATAGTTATTAATATTAATTACCAAAATTCTTAATGCTCCAAAATATTTTTTGCCATTAATTTATTTTGCCACATTTGGTATGAATGCTATTTAAACTTTCTTTTGCGCACCAAAATATTTCTTTCGCCTATATTTTATACCGCCTTAAAAATCCTATTCGCCCCATTTAGAGCAGGGATCATGGAAATGACAGTACCTGTAGATTTATTTTTGAGAGTAAAGTGTGGTGACTAGTCCGTTAAAAATCCCAAAAATTGTCAATTAAAAAATTAAAATGTTCGTTTTATTCTTTGAGTGAGTCAGGCTCTAGGTGCACTGATTGTTCTACAAATTACTCATTAGATACTAACAGTATATATGTATATCATTAGTAGAAAGGTAATTACAAACAAATTTACTAAGTGACATTGCTTTGTGTTCCCAACAAATCACATAGAACTAAAATTTCCTGGAAAAAGCACAAATTCTCTGACCAACATTTCAGTTATGTGTGAGTGTATGAAATTTAAAATTTTTACTTGTACTACGAAATTGTCATTTTGGAATCCAGTAACAATCCCAGTATCAATAAAAAGTATCACTTGCAGTAAGAGTATCTCACTAGTAGTTTCAGTACATTTGTATTTATTTAGCCTGCATCTGGGTATGTATGTTTACAGCGTGACCACTCAAGACCTACAAATAGAAACAAAAACAACACAAAACAAAGAAAAAAAAAAGAAAAACATTAACAAAATACCTCTTTTGCTGTTGTTGAATGTTCTCCTAATGCATACAGAAGCGTCTAACCACAGAATGTCCTCTTCTGGTTTTAGAGGTTTTGTTTTTAAGTTGGTTTTTATTTTAACTAAACTAATCCTCCCGAGTAAATGAATGACTTTAAAATGAGAGTGAAAAGGAAAGTTGTTAGAGGCAAAGGGCAGATAATGAATTTTCTACATTAAGCTTAGCAACACTCGTATGCTAAATGCAGTAAAACACATAAACATCCACAGAAAGAAAAACAAATTTAAACATTTGTTTGTCTAACAAGGATCTGTTTAACAATATTTTTTTTTAACAAGACACATAAGTTACTTAAATATATAGTAGGTCTGTATATGTGAGTACATACGATACACATATGAATACTTTCTTCTGTTAGGGGTCATATACATGAGTACGTAAAATTCTAATTGATTGTTGATTTTTTTTTTTTTTTCAAAAAACCATTTGGTTTATGTGAGTATGTGTAAATTTTTTATGTGTTTCTATGCTTGAAGAACTCTTAAAGTGCCTTTGTTTATTAGACAACTTAAAAACCAAAAGAAATGTTGAAAAAAAAATATTACCCAAAAGAAATTTGAGACATACTTACAACTACATGTATAGATACAAGTACATAGAAATGTAAAATGCAGTAGACGCTCCGAAATCCGAACTCTCAGTTACTAGAATTTTCAGAAGTTAGAATCTATATTTTTAATACATTGAACGCTCTGAAATTAGAACTCGAGTTTCGAATTTAAGAGTGTTTTTTTTTTAAGTTCTGCAAAGCGTTTATAAGCAAAGGACATCTTTTAATAGCGCTACAATATCAGACGGAAATATGTTTATGGCATCTGTTATTCATTTGCGGCTTAAATCAGGGAAAATCCAAGGCCGACACCGGTTCATTATTGCCACCCAATAATGTCTCAATTTGCAAGGAAATCGGCGGAACTTCTAAGGAGCACGGTGGAGGACATTCAAGAATAAATTGACAATACTAAACCTGTAGGGCTTAACATTTTGAGAAAGAAAATATCTTGAATGTAGTTACGACTTCCACCTTACTATGGTTGACGGAAAAGTCGTAAGCGAACTGGCAAATACAACCTAAACTTTGTCATGACCGATTTGCGAAAAAAAAACAAACGAACTTCAGAAATTTGAAATTTGAAATTTTTTATAGAAAGGAGTATAAGAACATGATTATAAAATTATTTGGTTTATTATAACACCGCGTTACACACATTCTGTCCTATGAACCAAATATACTTTTTCGGAAAGGGGAGAAAAAATAAAAATACACGTGTATCGTCGATTTTTACGTAAACGTCAGATTTTTTTTTTTTTTATGTATAAAGTATAAAGCTAGTAGTGTCCGTCTGTCCGCCTGTGTGAAAGACTTTGGATAGATTTTTAACCCTTTTTCCGTAATCCAATCGAGCTGAATTTTTGCAGACAGACTCTTGGAAATGTCTGTATTACGTCAAATTTAAAAAAAATAGATTTTTTTTAGCAATTCTCAGATTTTCCTGAATTTTTTTTTAAATCTTTTTTTTTCACTTTTTTCAGCATAACTTGAAAGGACTCCAAATTTTTAAACTACTAAACCGTTCCGAAAAATGCAGTGCCCGACTCTAAATAACTTTTGTTACGTTTGTAAAAATTTGAAAAATATTACGAAACCAGTGGTAATTCGTTTCAGAAAATATTCAAGACTGCTTATGTTCCTTACTTGTGGTATACTCCGGAAGTCGTGTGCGACTATTGCTATAGAAATTTATGCAAGTTTACTGATGGAAGGTCAACAATAATGTACGCTGTACCAACAATTTGGCTACCACGTACGGAGCACTGCAATGAATTGTGCTACTTTTGCGTAATTTTTACTCAAACTAAAGGGTACCAATACTTTCGCCGCAACAAAATTCGCTACGCTAATGTCCCAGTGAACTTGGGACTGCAGTGCCGCATTTAGTAACAATGGCCTTGTATGAGACGGAAATTTGTAAAGGAGAACAGCGGAACTCTTTGCATCACGCTTTAAGTTATAGTGGTGGCTGATTTTAAAATAACAGCCGCTCGTATGACGAATTTTTTAAATTGCACGAAGATCGGGAAGAAAACCTGGCTTATTGTAATGATATTGATTCGATGTTTGCAAAAATTGGTTACCCTCATATTTCAGAGGAGTGGCGGCTTTTCATCGATGCATCGGTCAACAGCCTTAAAGTCGTGCTGCTTCATATCGGTAACAAACATCCATCTGTCCCGATCGCATATGCCACAAACCTCAAAGAAACATACGAAGGCATGGAATTAATATTACAGCTGATAAAGTACCAAGAGCATAATTGGAAAATATGCTGCGATCTGAAAGTGGTCTGATTACTCATGGGTGTTAAGCGTGGATTTCCAATCCACCAGTGCTATTTGTGTACATGGGAAGGTCGCAAAAGAGATCAGCATTACACTGAATTTAAGTGGAAGCCGCGAACATGCTACAAAGTAGGCGTAGAAAGTATAGAGAATCTACCATTGGTGCAGCTATCTCAAATCATTTTGCCACCACTACACATTAAGCTCGGTCTCGTATCAAATTTTGTTAAAAAACTGGATCGTGAGGGCGAGGCGATTGCAAGTTTGCACAAAATTTTTCCGAAATTGAGCGGCGCAAAGATTCATGCAGGTATTTTTTTAAGAAGTCATTCAGTAACTTTGTTGCCGTTATTGAGCAGTTTCTTGGCAACAAACGAACTGCCAATTATAAAAGTATTGTCGCAGAAATGATTTCGGCATATGGCGAAATGGGCATATTAATGTAGCTAAAGATCCATTTCCTTCACAATCATTTAGATTTTTTCCCTGATGATTTTGGAGCTTGTAGCGATGAGCATGGTGATTGAAAAGCACTTTAAAGGACAAGACATTACGAATATGCTTGGCGAATACTGATGGTCTATTTGTCGCGATACTGACAGAAATGCTTACAAATAAAAGGCCTTGGTTTCGTTAAAAGCATTGAAATTTTTAATGTAACAATTTTTAATTTTAATATAACAAAATTAATAAAAAAAATTCGGTTTTTTAACGAACTGAAACCGTTACAAAAAAACCGATAACCATTTTTTCAAAAAAAAAAAAAAAAAAATTCAGGAAAATGTGGGAATTGATAAAAATCAATTTTTTTAAAAATTTGACGTGATACAGACACTTCCACGAGTCTGCCTGCAAAAATTCAGCTCGATTGGATCACGGAAAAGGGCTAAAAACCGATCCAAATTCAATTATACATAAAAAAAAAAATTCTGACGTGTACATGAAAATCGCCGATACACGTGTATTTTTATTTTTTCTCCCCTTTCCGAAAAAGTATATGTGGTTCATAGGACAGAACAAAAGTTCGTTTTTGTATCGCGGTGTAATGGTTCTTATATTTGCTTTTTCAATAATTTGAGTCTATAAACGATGTGAGCATAGGATAAGGCGCGTGGAGTTTTCAACAAAAGGAGGAACACTTTGCTGCAAACACATTAGATAATGATAAGTAAAAGTTCAAAAAGAACCGAATAGAGAATGCGTTTTTTCAAAGAAATTGGACTAAAAGTAGAGTACCCCAGGTGAGGATACGGGAACTCAAACTCCAACTTGAATCACTGGAATTAACAATCAGATCATGTTTTAAACTGCTAAGAAAAGGTTAATTCTACAGTTTTGGCGAAAATTTATCCTTTGAAGAAATTGACCAAACAATATTGGCGCGTGGCAAATATATAATTAGATATCGGTCTTTGGCAATTGAAGAGCTTTCTGATGAAGCTCAGGAGTCCCTCAACACGTTCAAAGTATCAAGGGAAGCGCAAAATGAGGACCTCTTCAACATGTTGGCAGCATCTTCCTATCCACGTGTTTCATCTCTGCGGCATATGAAGTCACGAAGAGAGTTAGAATTGTGATAATTTTTTTTTATTTACATATAATTATAACTAAATTATTAATATAATAAAAAGGGAGGCAATGTCTTAAGTTAAATGTGATATGTAGAATGATTTAAATGGAATTGATTATTAATTAATTAATTAATTATTAGTTTAGAATTGTCACTGGTCATTGCAATGTCGGTAAATTGATAAAAGTCTTTATTGTTTGTATTTGTATTTTTCGCATTTATTTATTAAATTTGATTTTCCATTACAACAGGACACAGTATCCTATAAATTACAGTAATGGAATCAGATAAGTTATTCATTATAGTTAACATCAGTAGCTCTGAATCTAATTTTAAAATATTATAAATTACAGTTGAAAAACATTAAAAAATCAAATAAAATCATTTAAAGTATTGTATCATATGCGGACAGTTTGAAAAGAGGAAATCAATGTTAACTGGATTGAAGCCACAGAAGGGACAGAGTTTTTATCCATAATATGTGAGTGGCTGACTAGGGTGTGACCAAGTCTTAAACGTATATTTTTAATTTGGTCTTTTCTTGGAAAGATGTCATTGTCGATATTTTTAAAAATTTTCTTAGCATTGTGTTTTTTGGGTTAATTTTCTTGTACCAATCAGTAGTTCGATATTTAGATTTAAAGAACTTTTGAATATTTTCTGGAGGAACAGTTGGGTTTAATTATAAGGGGTGCCGAAAGTGCAGCCTTAGCACAGTTATCCGCAGCTTCGTTGGTATCCAAATAAGTTTAATATTGGGCTATCTCTAAATGGAGATTTGGATAAAATTGGTCATTTACATTTTTTATAGCGTCTAGTGCAGGAAGGGAGTCAGTGCAAACTTCGTGTCTAGCTCTTGAATTCTTTATAAGTTGAATTGTCTGGTAAATAGCAATAATCTCAGCAGAGTAATTAGTGCTATATACAGGTAGAATTGATCTTACCAGTGTTTTTTCGTTCTCTATAATGCCAAACCTAACTCTATTATCAGCTCTGAAGCCATCGGTATATAGGAAATAATGAACATAAAATTTATGTTGAAAATCATTGAATGTTTGTTGGTATATTACATTGTTGGTTGAACATTTTTTGTTCTCATTGAGGGACGTGTCAATTGTCCAGTCAGGACTTTTTATAATTTTTGGTTGAACAATGTTAAAGGGAATGTTGAGGTTTTGCAAATTTGGACAATACGCATTAGTGTTGCTGGAATATCTGGGAATTTTTTTTTATTTATTGATTTTTTTAGAATATCTGAAAGTGGATAACGGCCATTAAACAAAATGGACTTAAATTGTTTTACAGTGGCAAACTCCATTAATTTTTCAATGGACATTGCATTTGCTTCAGCTTTTAAGTTCCTTATTGCTGATGTTCTGAAAGCTCCTAGCGAGAGACGTAAGGCTGAATTGTAGTTTGCTTTTAGTTTATCCAAGGTACTCTTGGGAGAATATCCATAAAGATAAATTCCGTAATTGATTTTGGATATAAATATCGAGTTGTGAATATGGATGAGGAACGATGTATTACAACCGAATTGTCTGGAAGAAAAACATTTGATAATGTTAAGCCTACTTGATAGGGATGAGTACAGGTAGTCAATATGGGAATTCCATCTATAACGGTTGTTAAAAACCATGCCGAGTATGCCAAGGCTAGTGACTGCTCCGACTGTTCAATTATTACTGCGCAGGTTAGAAGGGTTGTGCTTTCTACCTATGTTTAGATGTTTGCATTTGTCTAGTGATAGTTGTGCCCCAGAGGAGATACACCAATTGAGAATGTCAATAATTAATGCGTTAATTTCTTTGTTCTGGTTTTTAGTTTTATTCAGTTTTTTTATTTATTATACCATAATCATCGGCGTATGCAACTAAATCAAGTTCTTTGTTGAGTGATGTTATACATGAAAGTTTGTTGTGTGCAAACAGGTATAAAATAACAGAAAGTGATGAACCCTGAGGGATGCCGTTTGATAGTGGCCGAGTTTTTGAGTAATAGGAAAAAATTTGGAACGGTTCACGATTTTGCGTGTCATCCTTGCGCAGGGGCCAAGCTAATATTATCTGTATCGTTCCAATTTGAATAAATATATATTCTGCCGAAGCAAGAACGTTATACGAAAAAAAACTATTTCAAATAATTTAAAATTTTTTTTTTATTAGTGGATAATAATTTAAAACATAAAAAAATCTTGTCAAAGAAACAAAAGAAACAAAAAAAAAAAAATGGAAAAACCATGTTCTCTAGTTAACACAAACATGATTTTTTCATACCAATAACAAATTTCAACTTTGATAACCCATAAGTTAGCACTTAGAAAGCGTAGCATCTTATTTATGAACAACGGTCAATTATCTACCATATGTCTTTTGTCTTTTAACTTATTTGATTATCTCAATTAAATCAAGAGTTATGATTTTTGCAACGAAAAAATTCAAATGGTGCCACTGTGCAACGATGATGTATCACTAGGACAATTGCTGCAAATAAATCCGTCATTTAATGAAGGTATCCAAACGGGTCAAAGTCTGTTAGCCAAAATTGATTCGAATAGCTGCATTTCTGTGGAAGACATCGAAAAGAGGAGTGAAGATGGGATTGAAGCGTGTCTTCAGATAGAAGTGAAGGCGATATTGTAGAAGTCACACCAATCGTTTCCAATTATACAGCCATTAAAAAGTGTTAATAATTTCATAAGATGGTGTAAAATTGTGAATTATTTTCTCCTAAATATTTGGCCAACGATATCGTTATATCAGATTTAAAGAAATAATAGAGGCTCTGCTTATATAAAAATATTTATTATTATTCATTATTTCAAGTGGTTAATTTTTAATTTTTCATTTTTATTTTTCATTTTTCATTTTTCATGTTTCATTTTTCAATTTTCATTTTTCATTTTTCATTTTTCATTTTTCATTTTTCGTTTTTCGTTTTTCATTTTTAATTTTTAATTTTTCATTTTTAATATTTAATTTTTCATTTTTATTTTTCATTTTTCATTTTTCAATTTCATTTTTCATTTTTCATTTTTCATTTTTCATTTTTCATTTTTCATTTTTCATTTTTCATTTTTCATTTTTCATTTTTCATTTTTCATTTTTCGTTTTTCATTTTTCAGTTTTCATTTTTCATTTTTCATTTTTCATTTTTCATTTTTCATTTTTCATTTTTCATTTTTCATTATACCCTATACCACTATGTGTTTTGGGTATAATGACTTTGTGCTGCTGTTTGTAACAACCAAAAATATTTGACCTAGACCCATCTTTAATTATACCGATCGAATCAGAATCACTTTCTGAGTTGATTTAACAATGTCCGTCCGTCCGTCCGTCCGTCCGTCCGTCCGTCTGTGTGTCCATGTAAAGCTTGTAATCAAACTGCAGGTCGCAAATATGAATATATTTTGATGAAATTTAGTATATAAGCTTTTATCTGCCATGGGATAAACGCTATTGAAATTGGTGAGAATCGGTCCATGTTCAGACCTAGCCCCCATACAAATTACCCCTATGAAATCGACATAAATTGCCATAAGATCCAAATTGTCATATAGATCTTACTCAAATTGGGTTTTGTATGCGTTCATTACGTCCATTAATGAGTAGTCCAAAAATGATCCCTTTGGCCACATATAGAGCTGCTTCCCGATCTTCACTTAAATCTATTAAAAAACAAAAATATTGCACTGATTCTTCTCAGATTTTGTTTGTATATATTTTTGCAAAATACAAGAGACTTTAGCAAACATCATCAGGATCGGTCCATTTTTGGACCTAGTCCCCATATAGATATAGCATCCGATATGAACTTTTTCATATCTTCAGCCAAAAAAATTAATAAAAATCAGACTCAAATTTGGTTTTTGCTTATTTTCTATGTCCAGTTAGTTGGGCCTAAGAGATAGGGCATGGTATAGGGTATCGTATAGTCGGTCTAGACCGACTATAATTTTCTTACTTGTTTTTCATTTTTCATTTTTCATTTTTCATTTTTCATTTTTCATTTTCATTTTTCATTTTTCATTTTTCATTTTTCATTTTTCATTTTTCATTTTTCATTTTTCATTTTTCATTTTTCATTTTTCATTTTTCATTTTTCATTTTTCATTTTTCATTTTTCATTTTTAATTTTTAATTTTTAATTTTCAATTTTTAATTTTTAATTTTTAATTTTTAATTTTTAATTTTTAATTTTTAATTTTTAATTTTTAATTTTTAATTTTTAATTTTTAATTTTTAATTTTTAATTTTTAATTTTTAATTTTTAATTTTTAATTTTTAATTTTTAATTTTTAATTTTTAATTTTTAATTTTTAATTTTCAATTTTTAACTTTTAATTTTTAAATTTTTAAATTTTTAATTTTTTATTTTTCATTTTTTATTTTTCATTTTTAATTTTTCATTTCTTATTTTCCATATTTATTTTTTATTTTTAATTTTTCATTTTTCAAAACGTTTTTTAACGGTATTCGCTCCCTCATTTTATCTCCAAACACTTCGCAATGACATCGCGCCTTCATTTTATCTTCAAACACTTCCTAATCTTTTTACCATAACACTCATTCCTCAAACCGTTTTTATCTTACTATATTTTTGTGATTGTATTGTGAAATATATTTTTACCCCCTGAGCGTATAGATGTTTACACATCAAAAAACAAATATTACTTATTAAATGCAAAACAGAGATTAATTGCGAATTTTAAATTAATATCTTAAATTTAATCTCTATTGCTTTACTTTTTATTTTTTATTTTTTTATTTTTTTAGTGATGTAAATGGACTGAATTTGATGTCATTATAGACATTAATGCCGGTTTTCTCAATGTATTGTCAAACTGGCTGTCACTTAACCAGGACATAAATTTATTGTACCGATAAACTGCCTGTTAACAATTTTGGTTTTCTCAATGTACCGACAAAAACATTATTTTCAGTTGGCAATGCCTCTCAAAATACGTATGAAAGTTGGGAGAATTATTTACAGTTGGCAATGCCTCTCAAAATTGATATGAAAGTTGGGAGAATAATTTATCTGTACGATAAATAAATAATTGGTAGATGAGTGACGGTAAGCTTTGCTACAAAATAAAAGCAAACCAGACATTGAGAAAACCAAATTTCTTTAATCGGCAGTTTCTCGTTGGGATAAAAGATAATCGCCTATTGAGAAAACGGGCATAAGACATTAAAACCGTGCACAGTTTTTAAATTCAGCTTCAGCTTGTTTTCATTATTTATTAAAACAAAACCTCCAGAAATTTGAAAAATTCGGAAATTCGCACTAACTCAAAAACAAAGTATGTCGAATTTGCGAGCGTTTGCTGTAGGTATATTTGTTAATCGGGCAGCCGATTATTTCTAGGGGAAAAAAATTGAACTTACATCGTGTCCTAAAATGCCAACTAAGCGAGGGACTATTTGCTATGATGTGTCAGTGATCATGAAAAGATTTAATGAAACTTTAATAAGTGGTCATCTTTATATACGCCTTCCACAAATATGTCTCTCAACTAACTAGAAGATCCCAGCCCTCGAAATTCGAGTACAATTTTTTTTTTTCATTTAATAAATTATTTTATAAGACTATAAAGGTATGCTGATCATGTTTAGCCAATTCACAATCAACACTTTTATTGTCGTGATGGTAATAAAAAACGCTAATGTAAAGTTGATTGTGCACGCATAACTTTCCTCAAACTCAACGAATTTAAACAGTTAATACCTTGATCCACTGAGTGTTCTGAGAGTGAAACGATCGAGATCCATTCATTAGAAGAGGAGCTATGAGAATTCGAATTGCTTGAGTGAATGTGTCCCATAAGAAATGTACGGGGAAGAATCGCGTTTGAGTATAACTTGAGTTAGGTAGGAGTTGAGTAAATTTCAATGACTGATGACATATCTGTATATAAATACCTTTCATAAAAAAAAAAAATAAAGGAAATCGGCCGGATAGAACGGCCAGACGGACTGACTTTAGTGTTCATAAATTTTTTTAATATATAGGATAATTTTAGTTTAATTTCTGTCATACCAAGGAGTGCAAGCTCCGCCATGTATATTGAGCTCTGGTTATAAATGCCACCATATTGCACACATGCTCATAAGTGTGCTCCATATGCATCTATTCTCTTAGGTTTAAGTAGTTGTTGTTTTTCTTTATTTTGGGCTTTTTGCCAAAAACTTACATACAAAAATTTCTTAAGTATTGTTTTGTACTTTTTTTCTTCTTCTGTTTAATATTAGTTAAGTTCTTTTTTTATTTGCAGCTTTTTTTTTTTGTAACAATTTAAAACAATTTTGTTTACAACTTTATGTTACAAAGCACTTGACAACATTCATACATTTCAACTCCACTTGGGGCACTCTTACTTTGTAGTTATTGCTGCAAATTTAACCAAAGTAGTTGTAAGAGACAACAGAGACAGATAGAGATGGTAAAAGAATGAGAATGGCATTACATAGTTACAACATATTAGTGTTGTCGTAACTGTTCGGTCATTAGGGGGTTCCTTCCTGTTGTTATTTGGTGGCAAAGCTAAATGTCACATAGTAAGAAATTGTGGTTAAAGATATAATAACCAACTAAGTGATAGAAAAGATTTCGTAAAGATTTTTAACAACAATTGTTTTTTTTTTTAAATTTTATTAAAATCTTGACCAACCTTATTAGTTGGGAAAGTGAGAGCAGAAGGTATCAGCTAGAAGAGGGTGGTATAAAATAGCAGAACCTTTTTTTTTTTAGCAAAAGGTATATCCTGGTATATGCACTGGTATATGAAAATGTTAAAAATCAACAACCTTTGCGATTTGGCCAAAGAATGATTTAGTTTATGATTTAACTTACTCAACTCAAGAAACATGCTCGAGAATTCATTCAAGATCTAAAATTTTTAATTTTTATGCTTTTAATTTGAAATCCAAAATTTAAGTTTCTGTTATTTCATTCATTATTTATTTTGAATATTTCTTATATGAAAAAACCTTAAAAAACATTTTAATAGCATTTGTAACAATGGGAGGTTTATTGTTGCTTTTTATACCCTATACCACTATGTGGTTTGGGTATAATGACTTTGTGCTGCTGTTTGTAACTACCAAAAATATTTGACCTAGACTCATCTTTTATTATACTGATCAGCTGAGAATCACTATCTGTGTCGTTTTAACGAAATCGATCCTTCCGTCCGTCCGTCCGTCTGTCCGTGTGTCCGTATGTGAGTCCATGTAAACTTTGTAATCAAACTACAGGTCGTAAATATGAATATATTTTGATGAAATTTGATAAATGAACTTTTATCGGCCATGGGATGATTGTCATTGTTAAAAATCGGTTCATGTTCAGACCCAGTCCCCATGCAAATGACCCCTATGAAATCAACATAAATTGCCATAAGATTCAAGTTATCATATAGATCTTAGTAAAGTTGGGTTTGTATGCGTTTATTGTATCCATTAATCAGTAGTCCAAAAGTAATCCCTATATGACAATTCTTAGTCATAGGCCCCATATAGAGCAGCTTCCCGATCTTCACTTAAATCTATCAAAAAACAAAAATATTGCACAGATTTTTCTCAAATTTGCTTTGTGTATATTTTTTCAAAATCTAAGTGACTTTACCAAATATGTTCAGGATCGGTCGATTTTTCGACCTAGTCCTCATATAAATTTAGCACCCGATATGAACTTTTTCATATCTGCAGCCAAAAAAAATTAATAACAATGGCACTTAAATTTGGTTTATGCTTATTTTAATATCCAATTAGTTGGACCGAAGAGATGGGGTCTCTAAACCGTGGTATATGGTATCGTATTGTCGGTTTAGACCGTTTATAATATTCTGACTTGTTTTTTTTTCATTTTCATTTCATTTTTAATTTTTCATTTTTAATTTTTCGTTTATCGTTTTTCATTTTTCAGATTTCATTTTTAATTTTTTATTTTTAATTTTTTATTTTTTATTTTTTATTCTTCATTTTTAGTTTTTTATATTTCATTTTATATTTTTCATTTTTCATTTTTAATTTTTCGTTTTTGGTTTTTAATTTTTCATTTTTATACCCTATACCACTATGTGGTTTGGGTATAATGACTTTGTGCTGCTGTTTGTAACAACCAAAAATACTTGACCTACACCCATCTTTAATTATACCGATCGAATCAGAATCACTATCTGATTCGGTTTAACGATGTCTGTCCGTTCGTCCGTCCGTCCGTCCGTCTGTGTATGAATATATTTTGATCTTTTATCGGCCATGAAACGAACGCTATTGAAATTGGTGAGAATCGGTCCATGTTCAGACCTAGCCCCCATACAAATGACCCCTATGAAATCAACATAAATTGCCACAAGATCTAAATTATCATACAAATCTTAGTCAAATTGGGTTTGTATGTATATATTACATTCATTAATCAGTAGTCCAAAAATGATCCCTATTGGACAACTCTTAGTCATAGGCCCCATATAGAGCTGCTTCCCGATCTTCACTTAAATCTATCAAAAAACAAAAATATTGCACTGATTCTTCTCAAATTTTGTTTGTATATATTTTTGCAAAATATAAGAGACTTTACCAAACATGGTCAGGATCACTCCATTTTTGGGCCTAGTCCCCATATAGATATAGCATCCGATATGAACTTTTTCATATCTGCAGCCGAAAAAATTAATAAAAATCCCACTCAAATTTGGTTTATGTCTATTTTCTATATTCAGTTAGTTGGGCCCGAGAGATAGGGTATCTAAACACATGTTATAGGGTATCGTATAGTCGGTCTAGACCGACTACAATTTTCTTACTTGTTTATTTTTAATTTTTAATTTTTTGTTTTTCATTTTTCATTTTTTATTTTTATTTTTTTTAATTTTTCTTTTTTTATTTTAATTTTTTATATTATTTATCATTTTTAATTTTTTATTTTTCATTTTTCATTTTAGTTTACAATTTTTCATTTTATATTTTTCATTTTTGTTTTTTATTTTTAATTTTTTATTTTTATTTTTCATTTTTCATCTTTCATTTTTCATTTTTCATTTTTCATTTTTCATTTTTCATTTTTCATTTTTCATTTTTCATTTTTCATTTTTCATTTTTCATTTTTCATTTTTCATTTTTCATTTTTCATTTTTCATTTTTCATTTTTCATTTTTCATTTTTCATTTTTCATTTTTCATTTTTCATTTTTCATTTTTCATTTTTCATTTTTCATTTTTCATTTTTAATTTTTAATTTTTCATTTTTCATTTTTCATTTTTCATTTTTCATTTTTTCATTTTTCATTTTTCATTTTTCATTTTTCATTTTTCATTTTTCATTTTTCATTTTTCATTTTTAATTTTTCATTTTTCATTTTTCATTTTTCATTTTTCATTTTTCATTTTTCATTTTTAACTTTTTATTTTGCACTTTTTGTTTTTAATTTTTTATTTTTTATATTTCATTTTCATTTATTTTCATTTTTCTTTTTTTATTTTTCATTTTCCATTTTTCATTTTTTATTTTTCATATTTCATTTTTAATTTTTAATTTTTTTTCATTTTTTATTTTTCATTTTTCATTTTTCGCTTTTAATTTTTTTATTTTTAAATTTTTGTTTTTCATTTTTAGTTATTTATTTTTCATTTCTATTTTTCATTTTTCATTTTAATTTTTCATTTTTCATTTTCCATTTCCATTTTTCATTTTTTATTTTTTTTTTTTCATTTTTCATTTCACATTTTTATTTTTATTTTTAAAAATATAAGTTTTTAGAGGTTCCTTTGTATACTCCATCAAACTTTTTGAATTATTGGATTTCCAACGAAAAAAAGAGCATTTTTTGAAATAATAAAAAATGATTTTATTCAAGAAAAAAAAACATATTTTTATTTATTCCAAGTATATCAATGTACTTATAAAAAAAAACTCTTGAAACCATTTTTTACATAAAAAAATTTTTCGACAATTATTTTCATGAAACAATGAAAAAAAATTATTCTGTTCATTCATTTTTACTTAAAATTCTCTGGGACGTAAAACGGAATCAAGCCAAAGTAATTATTTTATATTCATATGTTTATCAAATAATATATGTTTCGTCATAATCTGAGACATTTTTTTTACTTATTTTTGTCCATGGGACGAAGCACTGTGCAACGGGTTCTATAAATACGGAATTAATATGAAGGAGTGTTTGCAAAAAAGACTCGTTACTTTCAATGTGTCCACATATTTTTGGTCTGACTTTACATCCTATTACTACGGCAAGAAAGCGCTTGAGTGGTACAAGAATAGTAACTTGGGTTTTGTACCAAGGGAGCCAAATCCTCTAAGCTTGGGCCAGTGGAAAGATATTAGGCTCCTGTGAATAGGGAGTTTAAAAGCACAAAGAACGGAAGGGTTTCTGGAAAGCGTTTCATGAGTTCACAAGTAGTGTTAGAACTATAAAAATTATCTTTTTTTCGTAGTTCTAATACAATATTAATTAAATAAAAAAATCAAAACACAAGTTCAACAAGTTCAATGGTTTCCATATTATTACTTTTAATGTACATTAAGATTTTTGATCTCACTTCTTGTAACCAAGAGATGAATTTCTGAACCTCGGCACTTGTTTCGGGGATTTCAAAAGTCATAAATAACTAAAAACTTCGAAGGAATTATAGTTCACAAATTATTTTTTATACAAGTGTAAGTAGGGTAATTACCAACAAAACACTTATTTTTTTTTTTATAAAATATATAGTATTTTAAATATTCTTTATTACAAACTTCAGATCACGTGATAATGACCTTTAACCTTTCACAAATTCAATTTACCTAAACTCTTTTTCTATTGTGTTTCCAATAGCTTTTAAATGAGATCTCGATTGGAATACTAAGATAGTGACATTGTAATACGCATTTCCGGTGCCATATTAGTTCATCAATATAAAAAAATATTTTCAAAAAATGATCAATTTAAAAGCTGATTAAGTCTAGAATGCTGAGTTTTGCGTTGATTTAAAACGAAAGCCATACATGTTTATGAATTCTATACATATGTACCTAAAATGTCTTCACATCTCTAAACGTATCGATCGAATCGATTCCCATCTAGACGATACAAGAAAAATTTTCATAATGTATAAATTTATTATAAGTGAAATACCAAAATTAATATAAAATTTTTAAACCTTTTTTTCAAAATAAAACCATTTAGTAAATAATTAAAAACCATAATAGAAACAGAACAGAAATTTACATTCCGTGACATTGCGTATATGAAATTGGACAACATTCCTGGATTAAAAACCACACAAATATAAAGCAAAAATTGCAACTAAATTATAAAAACTATGGTAAGATTAAATTAAATGTTGGCAAAATGAAAAACCACTCTACAAACTGTTAACATTTATAGCAACATTTGTTAATATTTTCTGAACAGACAAACAAACAAACAAACAAATATTTCAACTCAATAATTTGTAACTCTAATACCTGTCACATTGAATTTAAATTTTAACTACTGCAGTAAAATGTTTTTAGACAATTCGTTGGAAAAATAAGTAGCAAGCAGTCAGTAAAAATTTGCCAAATTATATATGAATAGAGAGCATGGAATAAAGTAGGATAAAACAACAGAAACGAGTTAGTTAGGTACCTCTGGAAAATATACTCGTAACTTTTATACTTTGAATTCATTTCATGAATAACCTGCATTACTAAAATGCAAATGAAGTATCCTGCTGCTATTACAACAAGTACGACACTTAAATAAAATGATTTGAATGCCTGAAGAGGGCTTAAAGGACGCTAAAGCAACAATTATGTTACAGAACAAAAATAGTTGGGGTAATGGGGGGGAAAAATGAAACAAGGTGACAAAAAAAAATTTATAATAAAAATTGAAAACTTCATTTAACTATAAAAACAGTAGGTATTATTGATTTATATGAAAAAAAAAATAAATTTATATATATTTATATGTATGTATGTCTATATTTTAATATAAAAATGTACCTCCACATATACAAATAGCCCGTAAAGTCTGCGTTCATGTTACAAATTTATTAAAGTGATCGAAAAATACAACATAAATATATAATTCAAATCAATCTTTTTCATGTATTTCTTCTTTACATTCTTCAATTCAAATAGCAAAAACATAATTCTCTGGTTTTCTGGAATAGCCGCGTATGTCAATTTTTGTCAGCTTTGAGTTAACGTGCCACATATATTAATTTTTAACGCTCTTTACCTGTGTTAAATTAAAAAAAATATTGGCAATTTCTGAGTTTTTTCTTTAAATAACGACGTAAGTTAAATGTTAATTAAATTAATTTGCAGCTCTGTCGACGTATGTCAACATACGTTTGATCGCTGACAAATTATTTTCTCAGAAAACGACACATAGCGACATACGTTGTTATTAATGAAAAAAAATGCATAATAATTTTGGATTATTTTTCAGTTTATAACCACTTATAAAAACTTGTGTGTTTATTTCTGTTATTTTTTGTCACTATTATTCTTGATACGTTGTTATATTCTCATCAGAACTCCCGTTAACTTTTTGTTGACGAACAAAAAAAAAAACATTTTTCAAGCAACAACAACTTATATCCACATGGATGGTTGCATTGGTGGTTTTCTTTTTCAAAGAAAACGACTTTTGTCGACATAAGTTGTTTTATCTGCACACACTTTAAGTGTTATTTACATATTGTTTTTTCGTCCTTCTCTATGATCTATTCCTCTGAAGATTTTAGACTTAAAATTTTATATAAAGTATTTATTGCCCATATCTACAGGACTGTTAAATAAAAAGCTCTAAAAACTTTATATCGAGCCCATAATTTCAAATATAACGTTTTTTGGCTCCCCTGAACATTTTGATTTTACGACATATGCGGTTATTGTAGGAAACCACAGAATTCAGATTTAGCTCAGTGCCTTTTTTTATTTAGAAGTGGTAATAAATGTTAAATATGGAACCAAAGTTAAAGAAATTAGTGTAGCAGAAAAGAAAATAATTAAATTGTGGAAAAAGGAAAAAGCTTCCGAAAAATTGGTCTAGGCGTCAAAAAAATATTATCAGCCAGGGAAAGAAAAAAAAAAATCAATATGGCAAATGAAAATCCTCGTATCAGTTTCATTAAAACATTGGAATACCAAGAAGTTGGTTAGATATTATGGATAGTGATGAATTGAGCTCTGACCATTCACCTGTAATTTTAAATGTATGCACAGTAAGGTGGGTCGCATTCGTATGGTGTAAAAATAATTAGCGTATTTTCCTTTGGAATCTATAATATTAATATGCTAGGCGATTTCTTGTGACCGCTGTTTTGTTCTACCGTTTTATCCCGATTTTGATCAAGCGTATACTATTTCAAAGGTAATTCTTTTTAGCCGTTTTGCAGACTTACAGATTTTAAAATTTTTTCCTTTATTTTGAGTAAATTGCATTTAAAGTTGCTACTAACACATGCATAAGATTATACATATGCTATGTGTATTTTATTAAATTTGTTAATGTGTTTGTTAATGAGCTTATTATCTTCATTCACAATAATAATAAACCATTAAAGTATTGGTGTGTGAATTGGCTAAGTTGAGAAATAAAGCTGCCTAGAAATTGCACTCGAATTTCGAGCGCTGGAATCTGCTAGTAGTAATAAAAAGTTGTATTTAATCGAAAAAACCCATTTGGTGAATTTTTAAAAGTTCTAATAATTAAAAAAAATGTGTGTGTTCAATTTATTGTTTTTATCATATAAACTATTATAGAATGTAAATGTAAGTTAAAGTAATATGCATTTTTACACTTTTCCCACAAAATCTTTTTTGGTTTCGAATTTTGGCATAAGTTGTCTCGAAGCTAAAGTAGCTTTTATGGATCCATCTCTTGATTCTTTGTCACATAACGTTGAAGATACTTCCGTCACCAGTTTGACTGTTCCTTCAACGGCGTGCGTATCACAACGCAGTTCTATAAAATATGGTATCTTGTTCTCCAGAATTTGAATAAACGTGTGTAATTTTTCATTTACAAGTTGTCGAAGAACGGGTGGCTCTGCAACAACATCCTACCAAGCAATGATGTCATAATAATTTTCTGCATCGAAATTAATGTTAGGCACAGTGAATATATGCGGATTCTTGCCTTTATCTGTAGAACTTCTTCCTTAAATAATTCTTTCGACTACGATTTCTCTAACTTTTTTTCATCGTCGCACAACATCGCGAAAATAACATTTTCTGTGTGTGCAAAGAACGCGTTACGTTGAATTACTGGGTCAATAATTGTTTTTAATTGCATCGGAAGATATTAGTTTCCAAAAGTTTTTGGAGCCATGAATTACTTTTGAATAAGTTTTTATTTCAAACTAGATTGGAGCGTATACTTTAATCACAAATTCTGCCAATATCATCAAATTTTCTGACGGGTTTTGTGTTGCTATAAAAAGACGCAATATTCTATTCGCCTTTGTCAGCCATCGTGCATTTGACAACTTTCCTGGAGCTCTTAATGCTAAATCTTCAGCACAATTTCCATTTATTATAGCGCTTGTCATTTCATAGAAATATTTTTTATCAGTGCTGATGTTTTCTGATTGAAGATCTGGAAGGTCACTTTGTATTATTTTATAAGATAGAACTGGTAGTTTTTCACAGTTTTCTGTAAATTTCTCGATGGGGCTAATGAAAGAAGAAGGTTCACTTGTAGAACCATCTAGTTTATTAAACTGATGCTTAAGAGGCAATTCATTCAAATGAAACATACAAATAATCCACTACAGTGGGCGCTGAAGATTTTTTTCAAACAGCCTAATCACGCAATTATCTTTTCCTGTATTTACCACAGTACCATCACATCCAATGGCCTCCAAATTATTAAGACGAATGTGTTTGATGTGTAAACATCTATACGGGCAGGGGGGGGGGGTAAATTTCTATTTCACAATACAATCACAAAAAGAGCGTAAGCGTAAGAAAAAATCGGTGTGACTTGTGATTGTATTGGTGAAAAAATTATGATATGTAATGACCTGTTTGAAAATGCAAAAAGAAAAATAAAAAATGAAAAATGAAAAATAAAAAACGAAAAATAAAAAATGAAAAATTAAAAATAACAAACAAAAAATGAAAAATAAAAAATAAAAAATGAGAAATAGAAATGAACAATCAAAAATCAAAAATAAGAAATGAAAAATGAAAAATAAAAATTGAAGAGGAAAAATAAAAAATGAGAAACAAAAATGAAAAAAAAAAAATAAAACTGAAAAATACAAAATGAAAAATGAAAAATAAAACATGAAAAATAAAAAATGTAAAATAAAAAATGAAAATGAAAATGAAAAATAGGAAATGAAAAATAAAAAATCGATAAGAAAAAAAAAAAAAATAAAAAATAAAATATAAAAAATAAACGCAAAATGGAAAATGAAAAACACAAAATGAAAAATGAAAAATAAAAAATGAAAAATAAAAAATGTTAAACAAAAAATGAAAAATAAAAAATGAGATAGGAAAAATAAAAATAAAAAATAAACAAATCAAAAATTAAAAATTAAAAATGTAAAATAAAAAATGAAAAATTAAAAATGAAAAATAAAAAATGAAAAATAAAAAATGAGATGTGAAAAATAAAAATAAAAAATTAAAAATGAAAAATAAAAAATGAGATATGAAAAATAAAAATATAAAATGAAAAAATGACAAATGAAAATAAAAAATTGAAAATGAAAAATGAAAGACGAAAAATTAAAAAAAAAAATTAAAAACAAAAAATGAAAAATAAAAAATGAAAAATAAAAAATAAAAATGAAAAATGAAAAATAGGAAATGAAAATTAAAAAATCAAAACGGAAAAATAAAAAATAAAAAAATAAAAAAAAAACCCAAAATGGAAAATAAAAAATACAAAATGAAAAATGAAAAATAAAAAATGAAAAATAAAAAATGAAAAATAAAAAATGAGATAGGAAAAATAAAAATAAAAAATTAAAAATGAAAAATAAAAAATGAGATATGAAAAATAAAAATAAAAAATGAAAAAATGACAAATGAAAATAAAAAATTGAAAATGAAAAATGAAAGACGAAAAATGAAAAATGAAAAATATAAAATAAAAATGAATAATTAAAAATTAACCAGTTGAAATAATAAATATTTTTATAATAGCAGAGCTCCTGCAGTTTATTGCTATAAGTGATACATAGAAAATGCTTTCTGTTTGATTTTAAAAAGTGCCATAAAATAACTTTAATTACTAGATGTTTACACATCTCCCCTGTGATCGGACTCACATGATTTTTTTTTAGAAGTAGATCTTGTATGGATTCCTCTGTACCTTTAGCTGTTCCTACAGCTGGAAAAGCATAACCAAGGTAACGCGAGCGAGGTTCGTTGAAAAACGTAATATGTTCTCCTTCACTTGCTGCCCGTAGTTTTTTGCCCCATTTCATACTATCTTCAGGGTTTTGTTCTATTGTTACAATAAAAATATAAAAAGAAGATTCATGGAGACTTCTATAAAATAATGAAATGCATGAATATTAAAATACCTTCAAATACCGTTAAAATATAATGCATTAATATCAACGTTCTCTTCATTACTCGAAAGCGCAGCACGATTTTTATCATTCGCCCGCCGAAGTCTGGATTTATCTATAACACCCACATCTGCTGATATGTCGTGTAATACAGCTGAAGCTATAGCTGACGTTACTCTGTCTGAGACACCATAACGGTTGCAGGTTAGACCCAAAGTTGGAAAACTGTTGTACTTTGTAGTTTGAGATTTTACATTTCGAAGATCAACATTTGGAAGCTTAATTTCTTCTAAGGAGCTATTTGAATTTTCTTTTTCGGATGATTCATCAAAAGATGAAAACTGCTCCTGCTCATTCATTGATTGACTAACGGCTGATTCAACGGTATTTTTAATTGCGCTTCTACTTATTCTCTTTTGCAGTTTTGCTATTTGCTTAGCTTCTCTCAGTGCGTCGATCAATCAAAAACTTGTGCTGTAGTTGAGGTATCTTTCTCTCTTTTGGACGAACATGAACAAGAACATATATCAAAAATAAGTTTGCTTTGATGTAAGAATTATTCTTTTGTGTTCTCACTTTTTAGCTTTAAAAACTTCTTCCACTTTTCATGGTAATTTTTAATCATTTGGAGCACTCGTTCATGGTTAACTGTAGGAATTGAAGCTTTTGCCCATATATCCTCTATTTCGAGAGCAACTATCTCACTTGTTTCCATAATCAACGGCTCTTTCGTCGTTTGTTTTGACTGCTTTATATTAAATCTATGAAATTCATAGGAATTCATCTCATCTTCAAAATCTCGTAGTTCATTACTAATAAACTGCTTTGCTTCACCAAATAGTGGGCAAATATAAATTTTTTCTTTACCAGCTGATCTTGTTTCCATAATTTATAACCAACACTATCAATATTTTTTTCACACAAAATAGTCCAAAAAGTATCGCTTTGTCAGCTCGTCGGCAATTTATATCGTTTTTTTTTTTTTTTGTTATTTTCTCGTGTAGTTGAAATTAATAGTAAGCATTTGCATTGATATAAATGTATGTAATTATTAAGAAAACCGAATAAAACTTATTTGTCCATACATATGTATGTCCTTGCATACGAAAATTTTTCATTTCTAAATGCATTTTTTCAAAACTTTTAAATGAAACGCGCGGCATGTTAAACCCAACAGAATCAAAAAATATTTTGGCTACGATAATTTTTAATCATTTCACAAAAAATTTAACTATTCCAAAAGAATTTTCGAAAAAAAAAAAAATAAAACGACCCAAGCTAATGTACAGTATTACAATCACCACAAAAATCATTTAAGATATTGTCGCTAAAAAATGATTCTTTGAAATACTGGGTTGATAAAAATATTAATCTATCTTATCCTCCTCAAAATAGCATGGAACTGGATGATGCTGTTGAAAGTTTTACGAACCTAATCCATGAAGCGGCACTTTTATGTACATCTATCCATGAAAACTCTGGAAGTAATAGAAATAGAGTGGTTATACATGTCTGCAGAAATTCAAGCCTTAATTAGGCAAAAAAGAAGATTGCGGCGATTTTGGCAATCTACCAGAAGCCCAATTGACAAAAGGAATTTCAATAGTGACACAGGCGAAATTTAAACCCATATTCGAGATTGTAGAAACGCAGAAAGTAGTCAATTTCTCAAAAGTCTTAACGTTAATGTTTCCAGAAATTATGAACATTGCCAAAAAATATATAAAACGATCAGTAAAACGAAATATTCAAATTAAGGACCTTAATAACTTCTGGTGCAAGACAGATAAGAAGAAGGCAGATGCGTACTCCAAATACTTGAAAAATATAATCCAGCCTTTTCATATTAATAGCGATAACGATATGAATGAAATAGAACAATTCCTAAATTGTCCTTGTCAGCTCTAAATAATAGAAAAACACCTGGGTACTATGAAATAACTGCGACAGCTGTAAAAGCCCTTAAAAAAAAAATTTTTTTTCCATCTTTAATATTTAATTAAATTTTGAGATTGTACCACTTCTCTAATCAATGGAAATATGCAGAAGTGATAATGGTACCGAAACCAAACCGGAAACAATATTTCTTCTTACAGACCAATTAGTCTGTTAACAGCATCTTGTAAATTATTTGAAAGAATATTTTTAAGTAGATTGATACCAGTACTGGAAAGAAAAAATATAATTCCAGACTACCAATTTGGTTTGCGGCAACAACATGGCACTCCTGAGCAATGTCATCGGATAGTCAACATTATAAGGGATGCATTAAAACAAAAACAATATTGTTCGGCTGTGTTTTTAGACATTCAACAAGCCTTCGATAGAGTTTGGCACCAGGGACTTCAAATTAAAAAAAATCATGTGAGTCCGATTACAGGGGAGATGTCTAAACATCTAGTAATTAAAGATTTTTTATGGCACTTTTTTAAAATCCAACAGAAAGCTTCATCTATGTATCACTTACAGCAACCAACTGCTGGGGCTCTGCTAATATAAAAATACATATTATAATTTATTATTTCAAACGGTTAATTTTTAGTTTTTTATTTTTAGGTTTTAATTTTTCGTTTTTTAATTTTTAATTTTTTATTTTTTATTTTTCATTCTTAACTTTTTATTTTTCATTTTACATTTTTTATTTTTCATATTTTATTCTTCATTTTTGATTTTTTATTTTTTATTTTTCATTTTTTAGTTTTAATTTTTATTTTTTTATTTTTCATTTGTCATTTTTTATTTAAAATTTTTTAATTCTTCATTTTTTTTTTTCATTTGTAATTTTTCGTTTTTCATTTTTCACATTTAGTTTTAACTTTTAGTTTTTATACCCTATACCACTATGTGGTTTGGGTATAATGACTTTGTGCTGCTGTTTGTAACAACCAAAAATATTTGACCTAGACCCATCTTTAATTATACCGATCGAATCAGAATCACTTTCTGAGTTAATTTAACAATGTCCGTCCGTCCGTCCGTCCGTCCGTCCGTCCGTCCGTCCGTCCGCCTGTGTGTCCATGTAAAGCTTGTAATCAAACTGCAGGTCGCAAATATGAATATATTTTGACGAAATTTGGTATATAAGCTTTTATCGGCTATGGGATGAACGCTATTGAAATTGGAGAGAATCGGTCCATGTTCAGACCTAGCCCCCATACAAATTACCCATATGAAATCGACATAAATTGCCATAAGATCCAAATTGACATATAGATCTTACTCAAATTGGGTTTGTATGCGTTCATTACATCCAGTAATGAGTAGTCCAAAAATGATCCCTTTGACCCCATATAGAGCTGCTTCCCGATCTTCACTTAAATCTATTAAAATACAAAAATATTGCACTGATTCTTCTCAAATTTTGTTTGTACATATTTTTGCAAAATACAAGAGACTTTACCAAACATGATCAGGATCGCTCCATTTTTGGACCTAGTCCCTTTATAGATATAGCATCCGATATGAACTTTTTCATATCTGCAGCCAAAAAATTAATAAAAATCCCACTCAAATTTGGTTTTTGCTTATTTTCAATGTCCAGTTAATTGGGCCTAAGAGATAGGGTTTCTAAACGCATGGTATAGGGTATCGTATAGTCGGTCTAGACCGACTATAATTTTCTTACTTGTTATTTTTCATTTTTCATTTTTTATTTTTCATTTCTAATTTTTCATTTTTTATTTTTCACTTGTCATTTTTCGTTTTTTATCTTTCATTTTTCATTTTTTATTTTACATTTGTCATTTTTTGTTTTTAATTTTTAATTTTTATTTCTTCTTTTTTTATTTTTCATTTTTAATTTTTCATTTTTATTTCTTCATTTCTCATTTTTCGTTTTTCATTTTTCACATTTAGTTTTAATTTTTTATTTTTTCTTTGTTATTTTTCATTTTTAATTTTTAATTTTTTATTTTTTATTTGTAATTTTTTCTTTTTAGTTTTCATTTTTAATTCTTGATTTTTTATTTTTCATTTGTCTTTTTTCATTTCTGAATTTTCGGTTTTCATTTTTCACATGTAGTTTTCATTTTTTATTTTTCATTTTTTATTTTTCTTTTTTATCTTTCTTTTTCAAACAGGTTATTACATATCATAATGTTTTCACCAATACAATCGTAAGTCACACCGATTTTGTCTTACGTCTCACATATTAAGGTGAATAATGGAAGACTTTATGGGCTCTGTGTACATGAACTCAATAACACACTTTTACAATGTTTTTAAGAACCTTTAGTAAATTCGCTTTATTTGAATAGAAAAAAAATCTTCGCTTAAAGTTGCTCACAAAAATGTTAACGACTA
Source organism: Cordilura impudica (assembly GCA_963682025.1). Lineage (NCBI taxonomy): Eukaryota > Metazoa > Arthropoda > Insecta > Diptera > Scathophagidae > Cordilura > Cordilura impudica. The sequence continues at coordinate 43,994,774 of OY821517.1, forward strand.
AAGTTATAATTGCATAACGTGTGCAATGTTTATAATCGTACACAAATCCAAACATACTGACACACACACATACACACACACACACACACACACACACTCTCATCACACGTTGATAGAACATAGTAGTATTTAGTGGTGCTTGTGCATGTCATGTAATTATCTTTTGGAAGAGATATTTAGTTTCTCTATGTTAAAATAGGTGACGTTGAGTGTACAGTCAAATATAAGTCGAATTGAGTCTTTATTCATGTACGAGTAGTTATGAGTATATGTGCACTTCGAATAGTGTGTATGCCAACTTATGAAATCCCATATGGCAGCCGGAAATGAAACGTAAATCAAATAAATGAAAAAGTAAAGAACTTAAAAGGCACATTCAAAACCGTCGCGAAGCGACCAGCCATGCGATAATGCACAATTCGATTTTGATTTTTTCTCAAGTGAAAACTAAATTCAAGTTGGTTTAGCTGTTACTTACTGATTCCTTTTAACTACAAAAGTGAGTTGGTAGCGCCTATCATGCGTAGGTCGTGGATTCAATTCCCAACAGAGGCTTTGGTCTGTCACTGCAAAACTAGATCGTTAAAAGTGCACCCTTTTTTATTTGGCGAGCTAAAATATTTTTATAGGGAATATATTTATTTGCGATGAAAATGAGTGTTATCGGTACAGAATCCACAAATTTACTTCATTAGTTAACCCATTATAACTAACCCTTATAACTTCGAATAATACCTAGAAATATAATAAGAATAAATTATATGTTTCCTTGTCGAAGATTCGTGAAAATCGTTAAAATTAAAAAATTGAAAAGAATCGCACATTTTAAAAGTTTGCAATAGAAATTTTCGGAATTCATTTATAAAAAAGGACTGGAATGGAAGCTATCAAACATTCTTCTTCGTATTCTGCCTTTTTCTCAAAACCAGTTGGTCACACTTTCTTCGACAAAATAATAAACTCTTAACGGGAATCGTTTGAGAATTCTTGCATTGTTATTTTTTTTTTATACATGAAATTGTCATTCAATTAGTCACTGATTTCTGTGTGAACATATTTTTGATCCAAACAAAATGTATATCTATCGGTTCGTTAAATTTATATAATGAGCATATTTTTCATTAAAAAAAAAATTGCATATTGAATATGTTTTTTTAAAAGTTTTGTGAAGTACATTTCGGAATAAATTCGTAGAAACGTCTATAGATTTATAGAAGTAAATAACATTAATATCATGCTACATCAATCATTCTGGGGAGTGAGAAATTCCAAGTTAGGATGAAAACACTAGGCCAATATAGTAACGTCTCCAAAGAGTTTTGCGTTATCAAGCCAATTTTTTTTTTATCTTGAAATTTGTGTGCTTATTTTTTCAACTCTAACCGTTGATGGTTTCTCTTCCATTATTCAGCAAATAGCTTCAACAAATCGAGTTGAACTAATTTTTTCGAATAAAATCTTTTACTTTTTACTTTTTCCCCTTTTTTAAATCAATTTTGTTCACAAAATAACATAACACAGTCAGAGCGTATAATTCAAGGTTCAGGTTCACACATGAAACACACAATGTTCTGTTCAAAAGCAGCCAACACATATCTTTATTTTCATATCAATTATGTGCGTTTCTAAATTATCTACGGTGCCCAACACCATCATGACTGTGTTCGTTTTAATATTTCGTTATTTACACGAACATTTTTCTATCACGTACATTTTGTTTCGATCACACATAAACCACACAGATTCGAGTGTTGCTTTATTTGAAGTTCGTGTTCTGGTACGTGTACTGAAAAAAAAAACAGAACATGTACAATAAACAGGTTCGAGTTCAGTTAAATTTTAAGTCGTGTTCTGGCTCGTGTACTAAGAAAAAATAGAACATGTACAATAAACAGGTTCGAGTTCAGTTATATTTTAAATTCGTGTTCTGGCTCGTGTACTGCGAAAAATTGAAACATCAATTCGCGATCTGATACGCCCCGATAAAAACGACGACAACTGTTGCAGCCAAGTTTATTAAAATTTTATTGACCCTTTTTTATGACTTACGTTGCAAATTGTTTACAATTGTCAAATATTTTAAAATTTTATTGGCCATTTTTTTGTGATTTACGTTGAAATTATTTACAATTGTTTTTATTGACTGGTTTTTATTTTAATAAAATATGGTAATAAAATACTTAAGACACAAAAACTGCACACCGCACTTAAATCTTTCTTGCAGGTTTCAATCAGACATATAAATTTTTTCGTTTCGCTATTAAAAGTTGCGTTTTTTTTTTAGCAAAACTTATTTCTGTTATTGCTTTCCAATTTTTTTAATTTTCACAAAATATTTGCAATTTACACAATAACACATAACTTCAATAAAGCAACACTCGAATCTGTGTGGTTTATGTGTGATCGAAACAAAAAGTACGTGATAGAAAAATGTTCGTGTAAATAACGAAATATTAAAACGAACACAAGTCATGATTGTGTTTGCCACCGAAGAAAATTTAAAAACAAACATAATTGATATGAAAATAAAAATATGTGTGTGTTGGTCTAAGTTATGTTTGTTTACATATATGTACGAGTTTTTTATTCAGTGTGTGTTTTTTTCTGAACTCTCGTATAATTACACTGTACAACAAATTAAGACTTTTTAAGATTGAAACAGAATAGCGACTATATATTTCTGATATGGCATATTGATTAGATCATGTTTGTAGAATAAATTTACAGTCCAGCTGGTCTGAGTTTTTTTTTTTACAGTGAGACAAAGTTTTAATTTTTTGGTCGAAGGGAGTATCATACTAAATGAAAAAAATGTTGTAAGTTACTATCTGAGAAAATTCTTATTATCAGAGTTATACTATCTGAGAAAATTCTTATTATCAGAGTTATATCGTCGAATTTTATGAAGATAATTTTTGTGGAAGATCTTAACCCTCTAGCTCCTCTCTTTAAGGTTCAATTTGACCCTTTTTTGAGAAAATCACAAAAAGTTCTTTTAAAAAGGACATTTAAGGATTAAAATATTCTACGAAAGTTTTTGCCGAAAATTCCAATGGGGGTTACCAAGGACATTAAAGTTATATATAAAGCTCTTTACGCTTAATTAGCAAAATTACACGGGTAACTGCAAAATATTTTAAAGCTTGCACACTCAGTGCTCATATCACGTGCTACTTTTACTAAAATTAAAGTAAAATAAATAGAAAAAATCAATCATACTTGCGCTGAAACCAAGCATGGCAGAGTCTGTATGCAAATAAAGACATTGGCTTTGTTTTGTTTGTGGACATTTAACGCACCACCAAAGCAGAAGAAAGATATTCCCTACAATTGAAGAACCCTATTTTGTTTTCTTTGGAACAAGATTTTCGTCCAAAGCTTGGGTACCAAAAACTGTATGTACTAGTTGCGAAAGTTCTGTATTGACCTGGCGCAAAGGCGGTACTAAAGCTCTGCCATTTTCTACATCTGTTACATGGATTGAATCAGAAGATCACAAATCAGATACATGACATATGAAGCAAGAAATAGTGTAATTTTACCAGAAATGTGCTGCGAAAGTGTTCCGGCGCCTCTACCGCCTACACATATATATTCGGCCAATATGATACACGAAAATACCGAAATAACAACGGTTGTAGAAAAATTATCAGATATTACTTGCCTCTTGATGATTTAAACAATTGTTGTAATTTTCTTATTGCATAAAAGCTTATTTCGAAAATCTTGCAAGGGAGCTTTAGTGACATCTTAACGCCAATGTTGTCAAAAGCGATTATCATATTTTGAATATTTTCTGCATAGTTTTGTGTTTTTGAGTTTCCAAGAAATTCTGTTATAACAAGCTGCATAAAATCAAATGCTGTCTTTGGCATATTGGACAGATGACCATGAAATTCTCATCTTGTAGTAATTTTCTTATATCGGGTCCAACGAACATTCCCGGAAAAGGCAATTTACCTCAAATAAAATAAATTCTTTTTTATAATCGTATCTTACCTTCTTTTAATGTTGCTGCAAATAATCTGGGGAAATTTTTTTGAATACGTTTGAAAGCATTTCCTTGTGTATTTAAGCTTTTAATAAAATTCCTCACCATGCCCAACTTAATATGCAGCGGTGGAAGCATGACCTTATCTTTTGCCACAAAGAATTCATGGATTACATCTAAGCCGCCAATAATATTTCCTTTACGTTCTTCGAAATATTTTTATGTGGTAATGGTTGGTGGTATTACGTGAATCCCATATACAAAGAAAACACATATATTTTGTGCATCCTGTTTGCATTCCCGTCAATATTGCAGTCATTTTGAAGTCTGCGCATACTTCCGATTTATATTTATCGTATTCAAATTTATTTAAAAGATTTGAAATATTTGCGTATGTTTCCTCCTTTTTTGTGGAATACACAACCGGTATTGATGGATGCTGGTTTGAATTCCAGGACTTTTTCAATACTGTAACAGTATACAATGTCTTCTCATTTTTTAAACAACTTTCCAGATCTGCGTGTTTTTTTTCTTGAAAATGTAACTTTTATATCGGCTTTTATCAAATGCCTGTTTTTCAGTCTGGAACATAATATTTCGGCTTTCCCACATCTCAATTTTTTTAAAGAAAACCTTGGAGCGGTTTCAGGTGAATACGGTGAAATGTTTCATCAGGATATCAAGGTGTTGGAAGAGAGATTCAAAGAGAAATCGCAAAGTGTTATGTTTGCTGAATATGTATGGGGCTTGTACAGAAACCATGATTCATCGGAACATTCGAGTCAAGCTAAGTACAAGAAAACGTGTTAAGGTTAATCTTTCGTCTGTTATAACACTACTTGTTTTTTTTTTTTAATTTAATGTTTACCAATTCAATTTTATTCGAAAACTTTGTAGAAAAAAAAATAGTTACTTACATACTAAATAAACCGCTTTTAGAAAAATATATTGACGCGGGAATTCAGTGTGCAGTTATTTTAGTTGAGCATAATTAAATTCCAATTATTTTACAGTTACAACATTTTTTCATTTGGTATAATGCTACCTTCGACCAAAAAATGAAAACTTTGACCCACTGTAAAAAAAAAAAAAACACAGACCACCTGGGTTATGAGTTTGTTCTACAAAAATTATTTACTCAATATGCCCTTTCAGAATTAAAGGGTCGCCATTCTGTTCCAAAAATGCTGTTGGACAGTGTTATTATTTATTAGAAGAGTTGTTTATGTATAAGTTCTATTTTTAAAATTTAATCCAACGTACATCAGTATTTTATATTCTATTTTCTACATAGATTTATATATAACTAGCAGATTCCAGCGCTCGAAATTCGAGTGCAATATCTAGGCAGTTTTATTTTTCAACTTAGCCAATTCACAAACCAACACTTTTATGGTTTATTATAGTGAATGAAGATAACAAACTCATTAACAAACACATTCACAAAATTAATAAAACACACGTAGCATATGCATAATTTTATATATGTGTTAGTAGCAATTTTAAATGCAATTTACTCAAAATAAAGGAAAAAATTTAAAAATCTGTAAATCTGCCAAACGGCTAAAAAGAAATACCTTTCCAATAATACACGCTTGGTCAAAATCGGATAAAACGGCAGAACAAAACATCGGTCACAAGAAAGCGCCTAGCCTATTAATATTATTGATAACACAGTGCAACGGTGAAAAAAAAAATACACGAACTTAACAGTAGCCTTAGACGTAGCCTAAAGAATTTAAGAATTTAAATGTTATAAAAAAAAGTTATTGAAACTAATAACACAACACAATACAGAAGTGTGCACTTTATTACATTATTTTTTGAAGACCATAAAGAAATTGGTCGCCAATCTCGCCAAACTGAGTATAGGGTTTTACTACACCTTGGTAGTAGAATCGAACCTATACTGTCAAGTCCTTGTTGTTTTCCGTCTTTATAGCACAGTATAATTAAGCCTTACCTACAATTTTGCTGAAAAATAAAATGAGAAAACGTCATTTGTTCATAAAAAAAGTATGACTTAAGAACGCCAAATTACCCATTAGAGGTTTAATTTAATGGTCTAGTGCATTCACCTTGGTGGGATCTTTTTAAATCCCCAGACAATAACCCCGAAAATGTTCCACAGTGTATTTAGCTGATATGTTTTTGGCCTTAAAAAATTTTGTTTGATACTACCAAGTTTCAACAAGTTTTTGAACTAGTCCAAAAAAATTAAAACTATAGATCGGTTCTTTGTTATTTTGAAGTTAAAAGTTTTTATAAAATAAATTTTGGTAAATTATTTTTAGAGCCAGTAATAATCTAACCCATAAAAACAATGTTTTTATTAAAACTCTTTCTTTCCTTATGCATATGAGTCCTGAATCTCTCCGTGACTGCGTGACCTTGCGTGACTATTTTAAAATTAATCTGTGGTCACTGCAAGATTATGGACCAAGCTTTAGATTGATTGGATGAGGGAAAATGGGGTTTAAATCACTCCATGACTGTGCGTGACTAAGCGTGACTAAGTCAAAGTTAATCTTTTTTCACAGCAAGTCTATCAACCAAGTTTCAGATCGATCGGATAATGGGAAATGGGTTTTAGATTACTCCGTGACTGTGCGTGACTATGCGTGACTGTGCGTGACTAAGTCAAAGTTAATCTTTTTTACAGCAAGTGTATGGACAAAGATTCAGATGGATTGGATGAGGGAAATGACATTTAGATCACTCCGTGACTGTGTGTGACTATGCGTGATTGTGCACGACTATGTCAAAAGTAATCTTTTTTCACAGCAAGCCTATCGACCAAGTTTCAGATCGATCGGATAATGGGAAATGGGTTTTAGATCAATACGTGACTGTGCGTGACTAAGTCAGAGTAAATCTTTTTTCAACAGGAAATGTATGGACCAAGTTTTAGATCGATCGGATGAAGCAAAATGACATTTAGATTACTCCGTGACTGTGCGTGACTATGCGTGACTGTGCGTGACTATGTCAAAGTTAATCTTTTTTCACAGCAAGTCTATCGACCAAGTTTCAGATTGATCGGATAATGGGAAATGGGTTTCAGATCACTACGTGACTGCGCGTGACCATGCGTGACTGTTCGTGACTAAGTCAAAGTTAATCTTTTTTCCACAGCAAGTCTATGGACCAAGTCTTATATCGATCGGATGAAGGAAAATGACATTTAGATCACTCCGTGACTGTGCGCGACTATGCGTGACTATGCGTGACTGTGCGTGACTATGCCGAACTTAATATTTTTTCACTGTAAGTCTATCGACCAAGTTTCAGATCGATCGGATAAGGGGAAATGGGTTTTACATCACTACGTGACTGCGTGTGACCATGCGTGACTGTGCGTGACTAAGCCAAAGTTAATCTTTTTTCACAGAAAGTGTACGGACTAAGTTTCAGATCGATCGAATGAGGGGAAATGACATTTAGATCACCCCGTGACTGTGCGTGACTATGCGTGACTGTGCGTGACCACCCCAAACAGACAGACAGAGATTATGAGTGAAAAAAAAGAGTTTAAAAACACATTGTGTTTAGAACTTCATGACAATTTAAACTTTAAAACTTTTAGTTTATAAATAGGACTCAAATTAAGAATCGGTTTTTATATTCTGTATGTAAAACAAAGTTTTGAACTTTCATACCCTCCAGGGCATAAATTGGTTTGACATTCCGTTTGTAATGTATCGTAAACTTATCTGTATGATCTTGATTCTTAAAGCAACTCGAGTCGATATATCGATGACCGACTGTCCGTCTGTCTGTCTGTCTATTGATATCACGTTCATTCAGAAAACAAAATGTTTGCCTATGTAAACTTAGGATAATATTGTTTATAATTATTCGTATCAGGTTGGTATTTGAAATGGGGAAAATTGGGCATCATTGTTACGAGTTATAACCTAAACTTTTTTTATACACCGTGCAATAAGTCCAGACGTTAATGGAAACGTAAAGCCCAGGTGGAGGGCATCAAAGATTTAACACTCCTCTTAGTTTTGAAAATATTTTGTAAGAGCAAATATGGGTTAAGTGTCTGAGTGTCTTTTACCTTGTATCATTTAATTTCGTATTTTAAACCAAATCGCTTTCTTAAAGACAAACAAACAACCCACGCAACCTTGGCTCCAAATCACAACCTATCACACCTGCATTTCACCTGTATCTCGTTCGTGCAGCATTCTTAACTACACTTAAACAACATTGTATGAGCAAAATATTATAAAAAATAATTACGAGCAAAACAACAACTACTTATGTTCAAACTTTGAGAAATACAACTTAAATAACACTGTGTAAAGCCGTTTTGCTCCCTATCGCCACTTACTGTCATGCTATTGCCTTAAAACAAAATTTTTAATCTGTGCACTTTAAAAATTGAAAAGTTTTTTTTTTTTTTTGAAAAATTTATATTTGATTTTTTTTTCTCTTAAGTTGTTCCACTCAACTTGCAGCATATTTTTTTTGTGTATTTTTTTTTTATATAGCGAAATAATTTAGTAACACTCTGACACATGGTGTGTTTCTGCTATTTCTGAAGCTGCTGTTTTATTTTTGTCGGAACGGAGAAAAGCTGTCACTTGCAGAATAAAGTGCGTTAATCAAATTTAGTTTGGAAAATGTGAAGATATAAAAAGTAAATTTTAAAATAAAAAATCGGGTGGCTATAAGTGAATTAATAATAAAGTTTTATGTTTCTATAGTCGTTCTTTGTTGTAGCTGTGTAACTACAAATACACCATCAGCTATTATACTTAATAACTGCGTCTACATCAGCTCTGGAAAATAGCCTTAAGCGAAACATTAAATTAAACACATATAAAAATAAAGAAACTTTTTCCCGTTATTTTTTTCAATTCTTAAAACTTTAGACTGCTTCATTTTGTGTGTGGGGAGCGATGGTTTAGAGAGAGCTTTAACTAGGGGTAGCTGGATTTTAAGTTGTTGTTGGCTTACTTTTTTAGCTCTGGGTGTTATTAAGGGAAACTTACAATTGAATAAATTCAGTAAGTGAATTTCTTGTTAAATGAAATAAAAAATTATTTTTTATTTAATAGAAATAAAATTAAGGTAAGAAACGTTACTTTAAAAAATATAAAGATAATGATTGACAAATTTACGGGAAATTATTATCATTGCAAACTTCTTAGGATGACCTATAAAATTCATGCTTTAAATCTTAGAATTCATGTAGTAGTCGCCAATACACTTAAATGTTTCTGTTAATAATTTGGCCGGAAAGATATCAAATAAGTTTTTGTTATCTATAATATTTATTTTCGATTTCTTGTGACCGATGATGTGTTAAACAATTTTCTCCCGATTTTGACCAAACGTATCTTATTTGAAAGGCATTTCTTTTTAGCTGTCCACCAGATTTACAGATTTGTAATTTTTTAAATTTTTTCGGAGTAAAATGCATTTAACTTTGTTACTAACACATACATAAAAAAATACAATGCTATGTATATGTTTATTAATTTTATTAATGTCTTTGTGAGTTTGTTTTCTTCATTCACAATAATAAATGTGTTGAACTGAAAAATAATTTTGGACATAAACCAATAATTGGACATAAACCAATAACGACAATAATCGATATTTAAAAAGTGTTGAATTGTGAATTGGCTAAAATAGATTAGCTTAGCTTTAGGGTCGTTGTTATCGCTTAAGCAAACACCAAAGTGTACTCACACAAATGAAACCCAGGACCTTGCTGGGACTATTTATATTTTGTATGGAGTTTTATGGCTAGCGCAAGAAATTCAATAAAATATACTTGTATTTTTTAATAAACTATATCTATTAATATTCAAGAAATTATAGGTTCATATAAAAAACATAACGAAATTTTAAAAAAATAAATACATAAATTCAATTTAATTTTTAAAATTAAAGGCATACTTATAAACTCAAATTTAGTCTTCATTAGATTTAAAGCAAATATAACCACATTTGGTATATTGAAAGCAAACAGTACTTGCGGAAGAATCTAGTTTCATGATTAACACCATCTTTATCTTTACAAATTACGCACTTCGATTTGTTTTTCAAGAATTCGGGTCCATTTTCTTGACTAAAAATGTTTTAGGGTTCCTGGAAAAGGTGAAAAAATAATTACATATTCTAAATAATTTTCCTTTCATTAGCATTACCTGAAAGTTTTATTTAATAAAGCTTCTATTCCTGAGCTGCTACCACAATTTGCTGTATTTTTTTTCTTCTTATTACATTCTTCAACACGTCGGCAGGCAAGCTATTCAGAAAGACGAAATAAAAATTTTCTTCTGGCACTTTCTTTGTTCTTTACAGGCCTGTTTTCATCAAATATTTATTAAGAAGCTAAAGCCATTATGTCAGGCATATTTTAGGCCCACCACTGCACTTCAATACGTTATGAGCCATCAATCTTCTGGAAACCGAGGAGAATTTAGACCACTTTGTTTCATCCCTTCCGAGTATAAACCATTGGATTTAGAAGTTTCCCGATTTTCGACATCGTTTTCATTATCTTCTTCACTTTCGGATGAATCTTCAATTTCGTTGTCTACTTGTAATTCTGTCTCAATATCCGATGCTTCATCTTCTACATTATCTTCATTTCTATCGGCCTGATTCGTTTTCCATATCATTGGCTGTTACCTCTGCCTATCTTTCAAAATAATTAGGATCAGATTTGGAAACTGTTTCTAATAAGAGCGTTGAGCGTTGTTGAGATGTTGCAAAAAAAGATCCCGCTTTTTGTATAAAAGCACAAAAATTACCGTTATGAATTGCTATCACAATCACTAACAGAAAGAACACTTTCTTTTCTTTTTAAACTCTTTCTTTTAACTCATACTCTCTGTCTGTCTGTCTGTCTGTCTGTCTGCCATGGGTGGACCCCATTCCCCCTTATCCAATTTATTTGAAACTTGACCCATAGTCTTGCCGTGGCTACAGATTAATTTTGGGGTAATCACGCACAGTCACGCACAGTCACGGAGTAATCAAAATGTCAAATACTCTCATCCGATCGATCTCAAACTTGGTCTGTACATTTGCTGTGAAAAAAAGATTAACTTTGACTTAGTCAAGCACAGTCACGCGTGGTCACTCACAGTCACGCACAGTCACGCGTGGTCACGCACAGTCACGGAGTGATGTAAATGTCATTTCCCCTCATCCGATCGATCTCAAACTTGGTCCATACACTTGCTGTGAAAAAACGATTAACTTTGACTTAGTCACGCAAAGTCACGCACAGTCACGGAGTGATCTAAATGTCATCTACCCTCCTCCGACCGATCTGAAACTTGGTTGTAAAGAAAGGTCAACTTCGACATAGTCAGCGCAGTAACGCATAGTCACGCACAGTCACGGAGTGATTTAAAACCAATTTTCCCCTCATCCAGTCAATCTGAAGCTTGGTCGATAGACTTGCTGTGAAAAAAGATTAACGTTGACATAGTCACGTACAGTCATGGAGAGATTAAAACCCCACTTACCCTCATCCGATGGATCTGAAACGTTGTGCATAGACTTGTTGTGGCCAAAGATTAGTTTTAAGATAGTCACACACAGTCACGCACAGTCACGGAGATATTCAAAACTCATATGCATAAGGAAAGAAAGAGTTTTAATAAAAATTTTGTTTTTATGGGTTGGATTATTTAAAAGTTTTGTTTTGATTTTATTTAGTACAGTCTACATGTAATAGTGCAGGGCTTGGCTAGGCCCTGGTGGTACAAATATGAATAAAAATTTCTTGAGACGGATTGCCACGCCCGCAGATAAAAATATTTGTTTTTTTTCTCAACTTATCTACACAAAATACCTTTAATGAGGAATTCATAACACATTAGCAGTGTCTGTCGATGTTATCTAGGCAAAAAATTTAGAAAAAGTTCAAAAATGCCTGGCTAGGACCTGGTAACCACTTAAAGGTTAAATGAAAAAATAAAATTTCCTAGAATCTGCACTCGAATTTCGAGGGCTGGGATTACAAGTATATATAAATACTAGTTAACTTTTGTAGGAGTCAACAAATGTGCGACTGTTTAATGCAAAAAAAAAAATTTTAAAAAAAATGTTATTTCTCAACATAGTCTCCATCGGGCTCAATATTTTTTGATGAACGTTTTTTCCCATCTAAATAATAGGACCTCTCAAGGTCTTCAAAATTGGCATTTGCTTGACCACTGATTTTATTGCTGGAGCCGAGCCATTGCTTTACGGTTTTGAATATAAACTAGCTACTGGGTGCTGACTGACTGGTGAACTTTCTTATCGTCTACCGGACGATGCTAGTGTCTTTCAGGCGTAGATTCTGGAGATCAGAGAAGCCTATAGGATTTTGTAAGTAAATAAGTTCGAGGAAAACGTTGCATTGACATAACCTCAAGGTGCTCTGAACACTGAATTGGAATATGCGCTGACCCCCGCTCCATTGTACAATAAAACTACACACCGATACCAATTTTAAGTTTTGTGCATTTGGGTTACAAATCCTACCCGTTAGTCGAGAGTCGAGGCCTATGGGTTCTATGGGTCACAGCAGCCGGTTGACTGCAACTCCGCATTGAGCTGAGCTCTCCCCGCGATTTGAATTTAAGCCACAACCACCAAAATAAGTGTAATTCAACACATCTTAAACGTCTCCTTCTGAAGACCTTACAGGCAAACTCATACATGTCACAGTCACAAACAGTCGTCTTAGTCAGTGCTCTTTTATGCAAGAATGCATAGAATGACCTATTACCCGTAAGCAAAAAGCCCATGCTCAGACCTAAACCGAAGTCTGGGCGAATTTCTATAAATAAAACGCAACGTATAAAATGGTATGCTATCTTTGCCAACAGCCAGGTGGCACTTCCAATTTCCAAAGCTTTTTCGAAAATAAATTTCTTAAATTTTCTTAACAACATCAATTTTTTGAGTAACATGAAAATACTGAAAAATTCTTTTAATCCTGGTCCTGATGGAATACCCAAATAATATTCTTAAGCACTGTGCTAACTCCCTATCCTATCCACTAACAATACTTTTTAATCAGTCCTTGCGTACAGTATATTTACCATCTCTATGGAAGGAATCTTATATCATCCCTTTATAAAAATCAATCAGGCAATAAGGTCAGTGTGTCTAACTACAGAGGCATCGCAAAATTGAGTGCAATCCCCGAACTTTAAAAAAAAAAATATAACAGACTCATTATCTCATCAAGTATCATCCATACTTTCTTCATATCAACACGGCTTTCGTAAATCTCGTTCAACAATCACCGACGTTCAGCAACTCACTACAATTACAAATTATTTAAAGATTTAAATTATTTTAAGATTTAAATTTAAAGATCGTATGCAAACTGATGTAATATGCACCGACTTTAGTAAAGCCTTTGATAAGCTGAATCATGATTTACTATATACTAGCTGAATTCTATGGTTTTCAGTAATTCTTTAGTTTTCTGGTTAAAATGTTATTTATTTATTTATTGAGTCTACTAATTTTACATTTTACAGACTTATAAAAAAGTATTATAATAAAGATGATATCTTAGATACATATCTTAATTAAATATTTTAAATAAGTTTAATTTAAAATTATCTTTATTTAAATTAAAGTCCAATAATGGCGAGAAACTGTTACAAAGTTATAAGCATCTTGCAATTGGTTCATTTGTCCCATAATCTGTTCGATGCAAATCCTCACAAAACAGCCGTTCATGATGCAAAACACGAGGCGGATTATATATGTTAACCAGATTATATAAATAGTCACATATAATATCATTTGACAAAATACTAAAAATGAAAGTAATAGAAAAAGATGATCTACGATCTTTTAAAGATTGCAGACCTGGAAATTTACGTCTACTTTCATATGAAAGTATGTCATCAGACCAATTTATTGTTTTAAAAGCATATTTCGTGAAAATTTTTTGAATTTTTTCAATTCTATTAGAATGAGTAGCTGTATAAGGGTTCCATATTAGGGAACAAAATTCTAATTTACTTCTGACAAATGAAACATATAAAGACTTCAGAGTGAATGGGTCCTTAAAGTCATACGAGTTCCTTCTAATAAAATCTAACATTGAGTAGGCTTTAGAAGAAATATAATCAATGTGTCTACCAAAATGCAATTTAGCATCAAAAATAACTCCAAGATCTTTTACCTCGACAACTCTTTTAAGTACAACGTCGCCAATAGTGTAATTGTATACAATTGGATTATGACAGTGTGTAAAAGAAACAGTACAACATTTTAACGAACAAATCTCAGCGGGTTAAATTTAGAAACGCTGTCTCTAAAAAAATCGAAGTGTTTTCTGGTGTACCACAAGGAAGTCATCTTGGTCCAGTACTTTTTACTTTATCAACTATCTCCCTTCTCTTATTCAACACTCTAAAATTCTCTTATACGCTGATGATGTCAAACTATTTTCCTCCCTTCAAAATTACTTTCAACATTTTTTACTACAATCCGATTAAAATAATTTTTGTGGATGGTGCAATGTAAACCTTATGGAGCTCAATATAACAAAATGCAAACATATGTCCTTTTACAGATGTAAAAATCTACATACTACTTATTTTCTGAATGAAAGTAAATTGGAATCGGTCGATATTTTCTCAGATCTTGGCATTTTATTAGATCATAGATTAAATTTTTGTCCGCATATATCTTTAGCAATAAACAAAGCTTATGGCGTTCTTGGATTTATGAAGCGATGGAGTAAAGAATTTTCTGATCCATATGTAACCAAACAGCTATATACATCCCTGGTTCTTCCTATCCTGGAATATGGTTCTATAACATGGGATCCGTGTTACATCTTCTATATGTATAAAAGATTGATTGATCATCATCGCGCAGCCCAAACCCTTCGAAACAGAAATTTGGAATTTGTATTGTATGTTCCCTTGTCGGCGTAATGATTCACTAAAAAGGAATTTTTACAAATTCGTACATTAAGGGGGCAAAAGTGGGCAAAAGGGGGGAAAATGGTAAAAGAATGAATCTAGAAATATGTAATTTGGTATATAGACTCCATCCGAGAAACAAATATGGGCTCAGAATTAATTTTTCGGTCATTTAAGGGGAAAAAATGGCCAAAAAGAGTAAAAGTTGTACCTCTCTGATTCTTCTTAATATATCAATCTATACTAGCAGATTCCAGCCCTAGAAATTCGAGCGCAAAGTCTAGGAAATTTTATTTTTTCATTAAATAAAGACCCTAAAAGTGTGCTAATCAATTATAGCCAGTTTACAAATCAACACAAAAAACAAACTCATTTTTATTACAAACACATTAACAAATTTAATAAACATACACATAGCTTTGTATAATGTTATGTATAAGTTAGTAGCAACTTTAAATTTACTGAAAATAAAGGAAAAAAAATTAAAAATCTGTAAATATGCAAATCGACTAAAAAGAAATACCTTTCAAATAATATACGTTTGGTCAAAATCGGGATAAAACGGTAGAACAAAACATCAGTCACAAGAAATCGCCTACCCTATCAATATTATGGATATGTATATTTTGATATACAAACTCCAGCGAATACGTGGGCATCAGTCAATAATGCTAACGTCTGGGAGAGGAAAAACGGACAAAAAGGGGGAAAAATTTACATTTGGTATCTTATAAACAACCGAATATAAAATATAGTTTGTGGATTCCACTAGAGATGAACATCAACATCAGCTGAGAGGAGAACTTTTGAAAATTCGGATGTTAAGGGGGGCAAAAACAGAGTGAAAAGGGGTACCTTTTTGTATCTTATTTACAAAGTAATTTATGAAGATAAAATTTGACATGTAGATTCCACCAGAGACACAAACATGGGACAAAAATAAAATTTGTTTTAATCGGGCCTTTAGGGGGTAAAAACGTTAAAAAAAATGGCAGAACTGCTACTTTTTAACTGGTAAATTTTCATTTGAAAGTACATTTTCTTAAAAAACAAGAAAGAATATTATAGTCGGTCTAGACGCAACATATATTTTTACAAAAAATCTTATTTTTGGTCTTTATAATTTGAATAATTTTCTAACCTATTCTGAATAAAAAATTTGTACTTAAATAGAGTAGGTGGCAGTACATTGGAAACTTTTACAAAATTCAAAATGTGCCAATTTCGTATATAATAATTTCGCTTTTAATCCTAAATGATGTATCACTCTTTAGTGTGTTCTCGATTGAAAGATGACAAATTTGTTAAAAAAAATTACAATTAAATAAATAGATAAACGAAAAACGAATTATTTTGTTTTTAGTGATGCCAAAACTTCTTTAAACTCTAAACTTCTTCACAAAAGTTCATTAAAACAATAACAATAGAAGAAGGTGTGAAAGAAAATGTAAAAGATCTTAAGTGTTATTTAAATATTTATAGATTCTGACGATTTCTTTCACATATTATAAAATAGTGGCGAGAATAAATTTTTACGAAGATTTAATATATGATTTTAGAGCTGGTCGTAAGCGAAAGAATATTTATGAGAAATATTCTATGAATAACTTCATAATTATATCCTATACCACTATATGGTTTGGGTATAATGACTTTGTGCTGCTGTTTGTAACTACCAAAAATATTTGACCTATTATACCGATCGAATCAGAATCACTATTTGATTCGATTTAACGATGTCCGTCCGTCCGTCCGTCCGTCTGTGTGTCCATGTAAATTTTGTAATCAAACTTTAGGTCGCAAATATGAATATATTTTGACGAAATTGGGTATATAAGCTTCTGTCGGCCATAGAATGAACGCTATTGGAATTGGTGAGAATCGTTCCAAGTTCAGACCTAGCCCCAATACAAATGACCCCTATGAAATCGACATAAATTGCCATAAGATCCAAATTGTCATATAGATCTTATTCAAATTGGGTTTGTATGCGTTTATTACATCCATTAATCAGTAGTCCAAAAATGATGCCTATGGGACAACTCTTAGTCATAAGCTCCATATAGATCTACTTCCCGATCTTCACTTAAATCTATCGAAAAACAAAAATATTGCACTGATTCTTCTCAAATTTTGTTTGTATATATTTTTGCAAAATAAAAGAGACTTTACCAAACATGGTCAGGATCGGTCCATTTTTGGGCCTAGTCCCCATATAGATATAGCATCCGATATGAACTTTTTCATATCTGCAGCCCAAAAAATTAATAACAATTCCACTCAAATGTGGTTTTTGCTTATTTTCTATATCCAGTTAGTTAGGCCTAAGAGAAAGAGCCTCTAAACGCATGGTAAAGGGTATCGTATAGTCGGTCTAGACCGACTATAATTTTATTACATGTTTTATTTTACGGCGCAGGCCTCATAAAAAGAGTCAAAGACAAGTCACTAATAATCTGAAAATAAAACTATGTACTTGAACTATTTCCCGACGATCCATTGAGGCTGATATTGGTTGTGCGAAAACCTCTAATGTCGGAGAAAAATCGTCTGGCTAGCATTAGTCTTGCCAAGGAAGAGATGTACTGGAATTAGAATACTGTTGGCGAATAGCGTTGGCAATAAAATTAAATATTTAAACGGCCATAAAATTTGCCTTTACCCATACAGGACCAAACGCTTTGCGGGTTTTACTACAACAGCCTAATACCATCGCTCGGTATAAGAACCATCCACCCCAAGACCATGGCAATCATTTTAGCGTACAGTGTTATTGTACAGTAAAGGTTTGTTTTGTCAGCAACATAAAAATTAATAATTTTAAGTGTTGTTACTTTGTTGTGAAGTTATGAAGACCTAATTTTGTATAACAAAATTGGCCACACAATGTACAGTGATAGAGAGAGATCAAACATTTGGTTTGACACGAAAACAGCGCAATAGGTTTGACGTGTAAGCAAAAAGCGAGAACAAGCGTACGCCGAATCTCTTCCAACCATTGAGAGTTTGTAGTAGCTACAAAACAACATGATTATGAGAGATCGGCGTATAAAAAGAGCAAGCAACAACTCTCTGATATTCACCAGCAGTTCAAGCGGTAAGGTTCGAAGAAGTTAACAGGAAGCAGACATCGGCTCAACACGGAGAAGAAACCCGGTAAGACAACTAAACAATTTCATTTTTCTAAAGTGAGGAAATTGGTGCTAATACCAATTCACTAACAGAGGGGCGAATTAGATTTGTCCAAAATTAGATTACATCCAACAGAGTAGGCCTAGGCGAAGTAGCATATAAGCTGGATTACATTTGTCTATGCTGGATTACATCCAGGCTTTCCAGAGTCCAGGGTGCTGAATTACATTCGGCAAAGAGTAGGGGCGAATTATATTCGTCCATTTATTTTGGTGGATTACTTCCTACCTAGTCAGGACTACAGGGTCGCTAGGCTACGACACCAAAACTCACGATACCAGCAACGTAACACCCTCGACACCAGCAGCCCATCAACACCCGCGGCACTAGCAATCATCACACCTTCAACGCCAGCAACCGCAGCGCTACAATCCTAGCAACAACAACAACATAAAATTTAAATTGTAAAAATATATATAAAAGAACTTAGAACTAAATAAATATCCGAAAGCAAGAGAAAGTGAAGCGAAGTGTTTTCATTAGCAAAAATAAATTATAGTGAAAGGACCCTGGGACAGCTGAACTATCCCAGCTTAAAGCCCGGACCAACCGGAGGTTCCTTACACAGTTATGTTAATATTTCGTTTTTGTTAAATAAATAAAATATAAAAATTTTTAAATTAATAAAAGAGTTTTTAATTTTATGATAAAAAATTTTTTTGGTATTGACCGTCCAAATCGTCAAATTAATATTTAATTAAAAGTTTCCATCGTTTTGTTACTTACACTATATTTCTTATTATTTTTAATTATTATTATGGTTTAAATCAGCACTATTCAACCTGTGGTACGCGTACCACTTGTGGTACGCGAGACTTCTCCAAGTGGTACGCGAAATCTTTGAATATTTAAACAATTTTTTCATTAACTATTGCTTTTTTCCCCAAAACGTTTTTATTTTGTTTTCCATCCTGAAAGTATACTTTTTTCGAAATTTTTTTTCCGAAATTCCGCCATCTGTACTATAAATTAACAACTAAAAAAACACCATTTGTATTGATTTGTGTTGCTATATGATATTTTTTTATTTTTGGGGAAATTTTCAAGCTCTTAAATATGTTACACTTTTTATAACAATTTTAAACGTTATTTTATTTAAATAAGACAAAGGAAAAATATTTCTTGATATCAATCGCAAAAAAATAAAAAAAATTCCCTTTTTTTAAAAACGTTTCGCTCTTTGTTATTTGCTATGATTTTTTTTTGTAACAAAATTTTCATAGAAAATACTGTAAATTTGCGTTTGATTTATTTTTGTACATATTGATGGATATTAGTTTTAGTTGACATATTTCCATATACAGGTGCAGTTGTTCTATATTTTATTTGTTACTATGGATAAGTGGTTAATAAGAAAGAAAGAAACGAATAAAGATAAAAATAATGATTGTCCAGCTAGTTCGAATGAACCTCAACAAACTTATTCACAAGTACAACAAGTTGAAAGACCCGGATCTCCTCCGACCACCAGCGCTCCAAAAAAATACAAAAGTACGAGACGATATGATGGGGAGTATATTAAATTTGGTTTTAGTGTACTTGTAGCAGAATTTTCGGATGATCGCCCACAGTGTGTTATATGTAACGAAGTTCTGTCCAATCAGTCCATGAAGCCATCACTTTTAAAGCGGCATATACAAACAAAGCATCCTAGTTTAGAAAACAAACCAAAAGATTTTTTTTTGCAAAAACAAAGTGAAATGAAAGCCAATCAAACTAATATTAAATCGTTTGCTGGTACTTCAAACAAAGCAGTAGAAGCATCTTTTTTAGTCTCCTACCAAATAGCAAAATGCGGCAAACCTTTTACCATTGCAGAAGAACTAATATTGCCAGCTACAAAGTCCATAGTGAGTTGCATGTTAGGAGAAGACCAAGTAAAAAAACTTGCATCACTATCTCTGTCAGATACTACAGTGAGTCGCAGGGTAAATGATATGGCGTTATATGTAAAACAATTAGCTATAAATCAGATTAAACAAAGCGAATACTTTGCTCTTCAAATAGATGAAAGCACCGATGTAGTAAATTGTGCACAAGTACTTGTATACATTCGATATATTTTTCAAATGGAGTTTAAGGAAGAGTTTTTGTTTTGTGAGGCCCTGCCGACTTATACTACAGCAACTGAAATATTTAAAAAGTTAAATCACTTTATTGAGGAAAATAATTTAGACTGGAAGCGATGTGCAGGGCTTTGTACTGATGGTGCCCGGGCAATGACAGGTAGATATAATGGGGTAATCACAAAAGTAAAACATGTTGCTCCGAATTGTAAATTTACTCATTGTGTTATACATCGGGAAGCTTTGGTTGCCAAAAGAATATCGAGTGACCTTAAAGAAGTTCTTGATGACGCCGTAAAAATTGTTAATTTTATAAAATCAAGATCACTTAATTGTCGCTTGTTCAAAGATTTGTGTTTTGAAATGGACAGTGTATATACCAGTCTTCTCTTAAATACTGAGGTTAGGTGGTTGTCAAGAGGAAAAATGCTAACTCGTCTTGTGGAGCTACGATCGGAAGTTCAAATATTTTTATCACAAATGAACAATGATTTCTCCGATAAATTCTTAGACACAATTTGGTTAGCAAAGTTAACATATCTAGCAGATATTTTCTCGCGTTTAAATGATTTAAATTTAAGTTTACAAGGTTCATCAAAAACTCCATTTGAAGTGCAAGGAAAAATAAAAGCCATGAATAAAAAATTAAATTTAATGGTCAGTGCTGTTGAAAATAGCAATTTCGAATCATTTTGCAAATTGGAACAATTTCTACTTGAAAATGAAATTGAACCCACAATTGAATTAAAAAAATGCATTACCAGTCATTGTAAACTGTTAATAGCTACTTCTAATGAATATTTTCCTGAAAGTCACGAAGAATATTTATGGATACAAAATCCGTTTTTAGATCAACAACATTCCATATTGAGCCTAAAAGACAGGGAATCATTAATTGATTTATCATGTGATCCAGCACAAAAATTTGTTTTCCAAAACACCAATATTTTTTCATTTTGGATAAAACAGAAAACTGAATATGAATCGTTATATCATGAAGCAGTTAAATATTTGTTACCATTCACCTCTACATATTTATGTGAAAAAGGATTTTCATCAATGGTAATAATCAAAAATAAATATCGAACATCATTAAATTTGGAGCCCAGTATGAGATTGAAATTATCAACAATTGAACCAGACATAAAATCTTTAATATCCAACATGCAGTGTCAGCCATCTCATTAATTTGTGAAACATATTTATAAAATGAATTTTATGTATATTTTTGTTACGTTTTTATTAATTTTAAATATTTTTTTATGTTAATTTTCTTTAATTTTTATTTATTTTTAAATAGTTGGTTAAACAGCAAATGAAATCGCTGAGATCTCACTACAATATATATTTTTTTTTATGTTATTGTTATCTGTTTACTTTTTTTTATTAATAAATGCAAGAAATAAAACACATAAAAATTTTTTTTTAAATTTTTTTGGTTGTGTGTTGTGCCTATTTTTTTCATATACATAATATTTTTTTTTGGTGGTACGCGAAATTGTTTTGTGAATTTTGTGGTACGCGAGCCAAAAAGGTTGAATAGCCCTGGTTTAAATAATTAAACCATTGTGTGAGCAATTTAATTGTATTTATCACATCATATGTTTGTCCGAAAATAAAGAATCTTTGAAACGTAAAATAATTCTATATCCAAATAATTAAATCGTCATAATTTTATTTGTTATATCTATTTTATACACTAAATATATTAGTCTGTATTTGTAATAAAAATAAAATAAAAGTCATTACCTTTCACAATAAATTGTAAAGAATAAAAATTAAAAAAAAAAAAAATAACAAGTCGAAAAAACAATGTAACTAATTAATATTAAATGCTTTCTCGTAAAATCAGTTTCTCGGTTTGATTTGATAATAAAAAGTGCAGGCAAATAATATTTGATATCAATATGTACATAAGTGATTAGAAACATCTGTCATGTGGTTTATACAAATGAAACTGGATTACAAAAAAAAAAAAAAAAAGCAAAAATAAGCCAATCAAATGCCAAAGCAATTTAATGAACAATATGGCAGCATCGGCTAAAAAACCCTAAATAGAATTCAACACTACATAACTAGTAACAAATCTACATAATAAAACATTTATGATGTTGAAAATAATAACAGCGATATGAGCATTCATTCGCTTTTAGTTTATATTGAACAACAAACGGGCAACTGAACCAACATCCTTCACCTCTTACCCACCCTTAAAATATAATAATTAATTTTTTGGAAACATACAATATTTTCAATTTTTATTTAGCTGGGCAATACAGATGTTAATGTTAATTGCGACTATGTGAATGAGTTCATCTGTTGTTGTGGGGTGTGATTTATTGTATTTACACACTTTCGAAATTGTGACTTGAAACACCGTCATTTAGGTTTCGAATTATTTAAAATTTAAATTGTGATATTTAGAAAAATTTAGAAGTTGATCGATTAATTTGAGATTGGTTTTTAATTAAAATTTAACTATTTAGCAATTAACTATAATTTGGTTATCTATAATATTAATAGGCCAGGCGATTTCTTGTGACCGATGTTTTGTTCTACCGTTTTATCCCGATTTTGACCAAACGTATATTATTTGAAAGGTATTTCTTTTTAGCCGTTTTGCAGATTTACGGATTTTAAAATATTTTCCTTTCTTTTGAGTATATTGCATTTAAAATTGCTACTAACACATACATAAAATTATACATATGCTATGTGTGTGTTTTTTTAAATTTGTTAATGAGTTTGTTATCTTCATTCACAATAATAATAAACCATAATAGTGTTGGTTTGTGAATTGGCTAAGTTGAAAAATAAAGCTGCCTAGAAATTGCACTCAAATTTCGAGCGCTAGAATCTGCTAGTCTAATCAATTCTGTCATTGCTTTTGGTACACCGTCTACCGGCTACCAGAAATAATAAAAAATATCACATGTTTTTTTATTTTATTGTATAAACGTGTCATAAATTAAAAAAAAAAAAAATATTTTTTAGAGCTTTCTTTTATTTTTTAGTCTTACTTTTATAACTTAGACTTAGAGTTACGTTATTAATTTGCTTCGTGGTATTCAGCAAAATAGTGAGAGCATTTGGAGTGAGGCTTAGACTGTACTGTTTTCATGGTGCAAACCTCACATCTTCCTTTTTTTCTACAAATGTTGCCGAATGTGCTTCTCTGTTTCCAAGCCCGTCATCTCTTAGTGTGCAAAAATTTGCTTTACGCTTTTCGTTAGAAGAAGAGATTAGAAAATTTTTGTCTGGATCTTCTTTTTTTCTTGTCAAACTTCTTCATGGACATCAACATTTGGGCAACTGATCTTCTAAAATCTTTTACTGTATTTTTTTCAAAGTTTTATCCATATACACTAGGGTTGCCCTTAATAAAAAAAGTGTTCAAACTATAGGTCGACAAATTGTTTAAAAATTCGGGATCAGTATTCAATTATCATTCCAAAAAGCTATAAAACTTCAAAATCGAATGAAAAGTTGCCAAGAAATAGCAAATGCCCCAGACCACTTTTGTGCCAAAAAAAAACTAGGTCATGAAATTTGATGGCATTTTTTCAGTTTTAAGAAATTTATTAAAATCAACATTTTGTTTTAGTCTCTTTACCTGTAGGTATTCATTTATTACCACCTTGTTAAACTATTAAGCAATGAGACCGAAAATGGAAAATTTTTTGATAAAATTTTGAAAACCCCTTTTTCAAGTTTTGAAAAATTTTCTTTAACAAAATTTAAAAAAATTGATCTAGCTCTTTAAGGTCTTGTTAAATTCATGTTAGAAATTAACTGTGTGAATTTTTAGGTATATCCCTGTGCCAGAATTTTTTTTGACAAGGATTTAAGAAAAATGGGATTTTTGTAAAATATTCTGTAAATGTAATCTTTCAAAATACTTTGAATCAAAAATGTATCACTCTTCTACTTTTAAATGTTATATTTTATCTTAATAGCCTTGGGTTTCGGAAAAAAATATCATGACCCCACTAACCCTTTTGGAAGTGGGGCCACATATGACCCCTAGCTAATAAAAAACAATTTATTCAAATATTTTGTAAGTGCTATTGAATTTATAGATGCGACGCTTAAGATAAAATTAGAAGACCCACAAATGAACCAAAGCTAATAAAAGACAATTTACTCAATAGGATATGAAATATAAAATTAATTCTATTTATTTTGCTGTATTTAAGGATGATTTAGTGTGCGATTCAAATTGTTTTCTGTAATCACTTACGACTTGCAGTAAGTATTGCTTTTCTTGTTCGTTCTTTGTTATGTTATTATACTCTTCAATCAATTTAACACCGCGTTCTGCTGTATCATTTACCACTTTTATTTTTGAAACAATATCACTTCTGTTTTTATAAGTTTCAGTATCAGAAAAATATAGATAGTTTTTATACATAAAAAATAAAATAATTTTATAACAAAATTGGTTAAAAGTTGTTTTAATTTATATTCGCGACCAACAAGCAGATAATTGCACCAAAGATATATCACAATGGATTATTTTAATCCCAGGAGCACTGAAGGGTTAAATAAATTAAAATTAATCGAATTATTTTTCTTAAATTCTAAATAGTGGTTTCATCGAGTTTAATAAAAAAACTCGTTTTCGGTAATTTTTATTTAAAAATATCTTAAAATCCAAAGCTGGCCTTGGCAAATAATGGGTTAACGTTCTCGGATTTATTTCAAATTTTAGGAGCGGAAGTTTCACAAATTTAGTTATTATATTTTAAGCGTCTCATCTAAAAATTCAATAGCACTTACAAAATATTTGAATTTTTTGAATAAATTGTTATTTATTAGCTTGGGGTCATATGTGACCCCATTTCCAAAAGGTTAATGGGGTCATAATATTTTTTTTTCGAGACCCTAGGCTATTAAGATAAAATATTATATTTAAAAGTAGAAAAGTTATGATTTTTTGATACAAATTATTTAGAAAGAGTGCATTTACAGAATATTTCACAAAAATCCCATTTTTCTCGAAATCCGCAAAAATAAAATCCTTGTTAAAAAAATCCTGGAATAAGGATTTACTTAAAAATTCACGCAGTTAATCTGTAGCATGTATTTAACAAAACCATAAAGTACTAAATCCAGTTTTTTAAATTTTGTTTAAGAAAATTTTTGAAATCTTGAAAAAGGAGTTTTCACCATTTTATCAAAAAAATTTCCCATTTTCGGTCTCAATATGCAATAGGTTAACAACGTGTTAATAAAACAATACTTCATATATGAGTACCTACAGGTATAGAGACTAAGCCAAAATGTTGGCTTTAATAAATTTGTTAAAGCTGAAAAAATGCCATCAAATTTCATGACATAGTTTTTTTTGGCGCAGAAGTGGTCTGGGGCATTTGCTATTCCTTGGCGAGTTTTTATTCCATTTTTAAGTTTTATAGCTTCTTGGAAAGATAATTGAATACTGAATTGTATAACAATTTGTCTGAAAAATTAAACCATAGAATGAAATTTTCGTAAAATCTGAAAAAAAGTATTATTTTCTCCATATACACTCGAAATTTTCAATCGCATTGAGCCACCTCTAAATATTTTTTGATTGGCTCAAAACTTTGTATTTCTCACTTTTTTTGCTATTCGCATATTTCTAGGGGGTGCGGCCGAGGGTTTTTCCCATCCATATAATGAAAGGCCACCCTAATGTACACTATAGGCATTTAAAAATGCAATATCTAGCATTTCCCAAAACAACCTATGCCACCATATAGGGGGGATTTACAATCAACAACATAGAGCGCCCTCAGCCGGTCAGCAGTATCAACACCTCCCGTAAAAGCATTACGATCTTTCACAGATATGGTACAACTAACAGAGGACTTGGATCTATTCGTCTGTTTTCGTCACTTCTTCATTGCTATGGAAATTTCAGACTAAATGAATTACTTTGTTGCTTTTCCATTTCTAGTAGTCAATATTGAGGTTAGGATTCATTTGCATGTTATTACTAATACGTTGACCTAATTGTAGCACATTCATGAGTTTTCAACTCCTCTAATAAAAACAAGTAAGAAAATTATAGTCGGTCTAGACCGACTATACGATATCCTATACCATGCGTTTAGAAACCCTATCTCTTAGGCCCAACTAACTGGACATTGAAAATAAGCAAAAACCAAATTTGAGTGGGATTTTTATTAATTTTTTTTGGCTGCAGATATGAAAAAGTTCATATCGGATGCTATATCTATAAAGGGACTAGGTCCAAAAATGTACCGATCCTGATCATGTTTGGTAAAGTCTCTTGTATTTTGCAAAAATATGTACAAACAAAATTTGAGAAGAATCAGTGCAATATTTTTGTTTTTTAATAGATTTAAGTGAAGATCGGGAAGCAGCTCTATATGGGGTCAAAGGGATCATTTTTGGACTACTCATTAATGGATGTAATGAACGCATACAAACCCAATTTGAGTAAGATCTATATGACAATTTGGACCTTATGGCAATTTATGTCGATTTCATATGGGTAATTTGTATGGGGGCTAGGTCTGAACATGGACCGATTCTCACCAATTTCTATAGCGTTCATCCCATGGCCGATAAAAGCTTATATACCAAATTTCATCAAAATATATTCATATTTGCGACCTGCAGTTTGATTACAAGCTTTACATGGACACACAGACGGACGGACGGACGGACGGACGGACGGACGGACGGACGGACGGACGGACGGACATTGTTAAATCAACTCAGAAAGTGATTCTGATTCAATCGGTATAATTAAAGATGGGTCTAGGTCAAATATTTTTGGTTGTTACAAACAGCAGCACAAAGTCATTATACCCAAACCACATAGTGGTATAGGGTATAAAAATGGATGAGAAAAAATTGTCAAAATATATAACTCTTCCCTTTCCCCATTCTTGTTAATCAACTGTAGAACTACATGTTCCCCTAAAGTGTACTCAGAAAACTTTTCACTCGACTCTTCGTCTTTGCCTTGATATAATGATTTTTTTTTTTATAAAACGTCTTAGATCAGCCAAGCATCATAATTTGTACCTTCTTTTTATGGGCGGGGGATATTATCTGAGTACAGATCTACCCTTAAATTTTATCATAGATTCATCAATACTCAATTCTCTGGTTCCATGATAACATTGAAATTCTTGGTTCAGCTTATCTAACATAGGCCTGATCTTATACAACTTGTCTTTACAATTAGGCGGTACTTTAGTATTGTCATTGCAATGTTATTACGCCAATATAGTGAGAAATCTTTGTTTTGGCATTGTCTTGCAAATACGTGCGTTATCCAGGTCAGCCGCAGAAGAGTAATGGTCGGTACAAGCAGGACGTGTGTTGCAAAAGTTCATTCCTATGAATGCTAAAAGCTCGTTCTTCTTGAGGTTGTGAGTCTTGTTACTTTGTGAGGCATACAGATTGCTTTGCTGCACAATATCATCACGAATTTTATCAATTAACACCAGAAAGATATCCGTGGGCGAAGAACAGTCAACAAAGCCTTCATTAAGGTATTCTGATAAGTATGTCTTAAAATCTCGTTTTTGGGTTCTGAAACTTGTTTTTGTGATTTAGTTAAAGTAGTAAATCAGAAGTTACGGAATCGGTGTCTTGTCACCTTCAACAGCGTTTGACTGTCATCAAATATTTATTCAAAGGTGTTCGGGGCTGGCTGAGTAACATTTTCGTCATCAGATAATTCCATATTTGGAACTCAATCGCAATCCCGGAGATTTACACGCATAGCTTCTCGTAGGTCTATATTCTCTAATTTATCTATGGTAGATACCAAACATTCAACAAATATTAAACAAAAATCAAACGAACATCAAAAAACTTACTCAAAAAAAAAAAAAAAAAAAATCTTTGTATCTATTTTCCCACTTAAAAAAAATAACCTTATTAGTTTAAAAAGAAAATTATAGTAGGTCTAGACCGTTTAGAGACCCTATCTCATAAGACCAACTAATTGGACATAGAAAATAAGCATAAACCAAATTTGAGTGGGATTTTTATTTATTTTTTTGGCTGCAGATATGAAAAAGTTCATATCGGATGCTATATCTAGATGGGGACTAGGCCCAAAAATGGATCGATCCTGACTATGCTTGGTAAAGTCTCTTGTATTTTCCAAAAATATATACATACAAAATTTGAGAAGAATCAGTGCAATATTTTTGTTTTTTGATAGATTTAAGTGAAGATGGGGAAGCAGCTCTATATGGGGCCTATGACTAAGAGTTGTCCCCTAGGGATCAGTTTTGGACTACTCACTAATGAATCTAATAAACGCACAAACCCAATTTGAGTAAGTTCTATATGACAATTTGGATCTTATGGCAATTTAAGTCGATTTTATAGGGGTCATATGTATGCGGGCTAGGTCTGAACATGGACCGATTCGCAGCAATTTCAATAACATTCATCCTATGGCCGATAAAAGCTTATATGCCAAATTTCATCAAAATTCATTTATATTTGCGACCTGCAGTTTGATTACAAAGTTTACATGGATACACAGACGGACGGACGGAAGGACGGACGGACATCGTTAAATCGAATCAGAGATTCTGATTCGATCGGTATAATAAAAGATGGGTCCAGGCCAAATATTTTTGGTAGTTACAAACAGCAGCACAAAGTCATTATAACCAAACCACATAGTGGTATAGGGTAGAAAAATTCCCGATCAGGCTTTTTTTCTTTCGCAATTATTTAATTGTAAGCCATCTTTGAACTAAAAAGATTAAAAATGTTTCAAGGTGAAATGAAAAACTTTGTTTTTAGCAAACTATTTCGTACAAAAACTTATAAAATAACTATATAATATAATATCAGCGCAATTTGAATTGTAAGCTAACTTAATATTAAAAAAAAAAAATATCAACATCATGGTACTTATAAATAATATCAGATAGGAAAGGGTTAAAGTATTTAGTATGCAAATTAAATAGTTTTGTTTTCATGGGTAGTAAACAAATTGAGTAAAAAATCTCGGTGTTATGTTTACTGGAACTCTAACTTGGTTAGATCATGTTAATCTAGTGTTAATAGTATCTGAGGAAGCTTCTGATTAACACAGCGCTTTACTCCACCAAAAGGAAGAAACATATCTATTTACAACTTTATTATATTCATCTGGAGTTCTCACAGGATGTATCTCTAAAGATAACAAGAAACTAAACGTACCCATCGACAACATTATACGCTATATCATTGGTCTTAGAAAATTTGATCATGTATCCCAATACTCGTGCCGTGTCTTACACATGTCTTTTGACAACTAGCTTAAATGCAAAACATAATTCTGGAGAAAATTGTTACGACAAAGGTACCAAAATATCGTTTTGAATGATTATAAATTTTTTATTCTAACAATTATTTTTTATTTATTATTTTTATTTTATTAATAGATTTTGTATGTACGTATTTAATTAATTTAATTCATTTACAATATGATTAATATCTAAATCTATATATGGCATAATATAATTGTTGTAAGCCAGATTGGCACTATTATAGACAAGCAAATTTCATTTACATAGTAATGATTTTTTATAATTTTTATAAAAAAATTTAATTCATCTAAAATTTGTTCTATTAATGGTATAAATTACACATTCCACACTTTTTGGGTTTTTGAAATGTTTGTGTTTTAGCAAGGATATATTTGAAGATATTAAATAAAAACATGAAATATTTATTTGAAAACTTTTTATTTTATTTATTTATTTATATTAATTACAATGCAAAGTAAATTTGTGTTTTAATTTTGGGTCCAGGGATAAGCCGGGTGACAAAGAATCAAACCCACGACCCCCGCATGATAGGCGAGCACGCTACCTACTCACTTACCGGGGCGCTCGAAAAATTTTTATTTTCTTAAAAGTCAAGTCTGATGAACTATACCGAACATTTAGTTCATTATTTTCAGACGCTGATAGTATAAATGAGTGCCACTTATGTGTACCTTTAATAGTTATTGGCTTATACTTCGAATAGCGCTCTTCCAATTCGAGATCACAGCATCTATATTCATCGGCAGCAACATATATGAATTGTATGTCTGTACGTGAGGTAACGAGCCATTCATGCAATGTTTTTGGGTCGGTGATTGTATTTTCGTACCCTATTCTTATCATTTATTCCCTTGCCATACGTTTCACAGTGCCTCCAACTCCATCAGACGTCCGCTTTCCATGGGAAGACCCAAAAAAATGCCACTCTACTCCCGTTCCAAATTCGTCTTTGTGGATTCTTCGATTCTGAAAATTTTTCTTATTTTTATATTGTGAACTGCGCTATCCGTAAAATAAATGATGTTCTTTGTTTTACCGGGAGTGCTCTCAACACTGCGAATAAATGCGTTCAATTTTCTCAAGAAAACATGTACTGCATTTGCATCATGAATCATTTAATAGGATATAACCACCATACCGTGATAGACTAGCAGTGATTTTGAATCTCGATGATAGACTACAAATTGGTGCACTGTTGCCTGTAAATTGCTCCAATGAAAAGATTGAATCTATGTAACCCAAAGTTGATGCTATGGACAATTAAGGATGATGAATGACTTAATGAATAATTCTAAAAATTAAATCATTCGCATGTAAAAAAGAAAAAATTTTTAGAAAAATCTCCAACTACCAGAGCTTCATCTGGTTGTAAAACAGATTTTCTGTACTTCATGTATTGATTTTGATATTTTGCAAAACAATGATGATATGAAAATTTTGTAAGCTGATCAAAAAATTATTCGCATAATTGGTTAACCGGTTTGAGGATTATAGTCAAGTTTCAACGATCTGTTGTTGTCCATAGTTTGATTGCGATATACTCATCCTCAGGTTGTTCCAACAATGCTTCAACTTTTTATTTAAAAGAAGACATATTTTCGCGATCCGAACAGATTCTCAAAAAACATTTAACGGACCCATTTGAGCATGTAATTTTTGCTACACAATCAGCTTCACTTAAAAATTCAAGATCCGATGGAATTTTTTTGCTTGAAGAACCATTTGAAAGTTCTTATGAATAGAGCACAAACATGCTTTGTGTACACCCTTCGAATTGGGCAAAACACAATTTTCGGGTCGAAGAGTATAAAATTTCGAAATTGATATTTTTTCTTCTGGAAAATGTGATCGAAACCGGAAAAACGTCTCATTCACTGTTGATAGCATGAGTCGATTTTGAAATTTTTCCTTAACTCCGTTTTGTTTTACGATCGTATAGTCCTTTATTCCGGGCATTTGACGACTAATTGAATCGCTCAAATAAAAGTTTGTAACTTTTTGAACCAAATTTTCATTCGTAGATCGTTTTTGAGGAGGTTCAATGACAAATGGACCAGAACTTTTTGTAATGCTTTGGCCATATTAGCCATATGATGAGTGGTGCCAAATTTTTGCACAATTTGAGCTGGGGTCCACGATTTTGGCAATATTGTTAAAATTTGTTTTTTTTTTGTTTTTTGTTGTATTCTCGTAAGTATATTTATCTTTAAGTTGCCAAATTATTTCTTGATAATTATTGTTTTCAACTTTAAACTCGTCTTCAAGACTTGATAATGTATCAGCATTAAAAAGTCTTCTGCAAATTTCAGTGCAAACACGTTTTGCTTCCTCTTTCCGATCTCCAACTGTAGACACACGTCTACAATACACTGTTTAGTTCCAATGAAATTTAAAAGTTTGTTAAGCTCGATTATAAAATTTCTATTATTTGGCGTATATGATCGTCTGAAGCATCATTCTCCTCTTCTAAAATTTCGTTGATTTAAAATCTTGGGCGCATGAAGCATCATTTTCCAATTCTTGAGCTTTGTTGATATCAATAGCTGGGACATTTGGCAATTCAATGGAATTATTGATAATTTTTCGATGAATGGTCAACAACCAACTATAAAAAATTTTCGCGCTGGGTAAAATTGAATCGTTAATGTTTTTGATCTTAATAGAATCGTCACTTTTAATAGAATATGGTTTGCTACATTATCCTTTTTTCGATAATGGTCGACAACACATGTATTCAACTATTTTACCCATATTGGAAAAATTTATAAAAAGTTATAATTTTTAAAACAGATCCGATCAATTACAAAATAACTTAATTCAAAGATAGAATAACAACTTGTGATAATTTTGCACAATGATTGAGAAATTAGAAATTGTTAAAATTGATAGAGAATATAAAGAGAATGTGCATTAAAATGCCTACTACGATTTTTATATACCAGAAAAATAATCTTCCATGGATGTTTTACAATTCCGATTTTTTTGTAAATATCCTAAATTGTTTTTATTTAATATCATCAAATATATCCTTGCTAAAACACAAACATTTCAAAAACCTAAAAAGGGTGGATCGTGTAATTTATACCATTTTCTAAAGCTTTCCTAAAAATTTTGTAATATAAATATATAAATATTTTTTAAACAAATTTTTGTACTAAATATAATCTTTTTCTTACTCAAAACTGTTAAAATGACCAGAATCGAGGAAATGGTTCAAAAGATACAGCTGTTTAAAAAAATTCCTCCTCCATTTTCCGAGCTGGATTTTTCCGCCATTTTGTGATTTAAAAAAATTTTTTTTTCGATTTTTTTTAGGTTACCAAAGCAAAGAATGTTACCGAATTTCATCAATTTCTGAATACACCGTTCAAATTTTATAAATAATTGCTCTATATAGGGCAAACACCGATAAAGTGAAGTGTGTTTTCCGAAGCATCTAAATTGCAAATGGTAAAAATACCAATAGCGTTATTTCTAAAGGACTTTGCATTCAAGTCTAATAAGCCATCTCTAGCCCCTATTATTAAACTGAGTGTACTGCCATCAAATTTGCCTATACCCACACACAACCAAATGCTTTGGGGGAATTACTATAATAAGTTATGAAATTAAATTATGTTAACATTTCTTCTTTGTTAAATAAATAAACGTTTAAATTAAACGAAGAGTTTTTAATTTTATTTTATTAAAACTTTCCATCGTATAGTCACTCACACTATAGTTCTTATTGTTTTTAAATATAATTATGTCTTAAATAGTTAATATAATAATTACGCTAATAACGTAGCGGGTATACTGCTAGTTATCAATATTTAAGTAGAAAAGTCAGAAATGACTTAACTTTTTACTCCTTATATTATTGTAATTGTTTATTATTAATATTATTTTTGCCAATAAATGTGAAATGATTTTTTTGCAGCTTTTAAAAGTTCTTTTATGAAATTAATAATCTGACCCACAAAAACAATGTTTTTATTAAAACTCTTTCTTTCCTTATGCATATGAGTCCTGAATCTCTCCGTGACTGCGTGACATTGCATGCCTATTTTAAAATTAGTGCGTGGTCACAGCAAGTCTATGGACCAAGTTTCAGATTGATTGGATGAAGAAAAATGACATTTAGAACACTCCGTGACTGTGCGTGACTATGCGTGACTGTGCGTTACTATGTCAAAGTTAATCTTTTTTCACAGCAAGCCTATCGACCAAGTTTCAGATCGATCGGATAAGGGGAAATGAGTTTTAGATCAATACGTGACTGTGCGTGACTATGCGTGACTCTGCGTGACTAAGCCAAAGTTAATGTTTTTCCACAGCAAGTGTATGGACCAAGTTTCAGATCGATCGGATGAAGGAAAATAACATTTATATAACTCCGTGACTGTGCGTGACTATGCGTGACTGTGCGTTACTATGTCAAAGTTAATCTTTTTTCACAGCAAGTCTATCGACCTAGCTTCAGATCGATCGGATAAGGCAAAATGGGTTTAAGATCACTACGTGACTGTGCGTGACTGTGCGTGACAAAGTCAAAGTTAATCTTTTTTCCACAGCAAGTGTATGGACCAAGTTTCAGATCGATCGGATGAAGGAAAATGACATTTAGATCAATCCGTGGCTGTGCGTGACTCTATGCGTGACTATGCGTGACTGTTCGTGACTATGTCAAACTTAATATTTTTACAGCATGTCTATCGACCAAGTTTCAGATTGATCGGATAAGGGGAAATGGGTTTTACATCACTAAGTGACTGCGCGTGACCATGCGTGACTGTGCGTGACTAAGTCAAAGTTAATCTTTTTTCACAGCAAGTGTATGGACTAAGTTTCAGATCGATCGGATGAGGGGAAATGACATTTAGATCACCTCGTGACTGCGCGTGACGAAGCGTGACGACCCCAAAAATAATCTTTAGTCACTACTAGACTACGGACCAAGTTTCTATCAATTGGATGAGGGGGGATGTGGTCCAGCCACGGCAGACAGACAGAGAGTATGAGTTAAAAGAAAGAGTTTAAAACAAAATGTTTATTGTGAACTGTTGTGTTTACAAAACGTATAAAGCAAAACGGA
Source organism: Cordilura impudica (assembly GCA_963682025.1). NCBI lineage: Eukaryota > Metazoa > Arthropoda > Insecta > Diptera > Scathophagidae > Cordilura > Cordilura impudica. Next base: position 44,029,321 of record OY821517.1, read on the forward strand.
AAGCGGCAAAGCGCATTTTTATAAAGGTCGCTAAATGGAAAAAATGCGCTTTTTGGATGTCAAAAGGCTCTAAATCTAGCGCGAAAAGCGCTAAGTTGGCATCATAAATGAGATGTTGTTGTTATTTTTTAGCAAATGTTTTCTACAAGGTTCAGAAAATACACACATGAAACACACAATGTTCTGTTAAAAAGCAGCCAACACATATCTTTATTTTCATATCAATTATGTGCGTTTCTAAATTTTCTACGGTGCCCAACACAATCACGATGGTGTTCGTTTTAATATTTCGTTATTTACACGAACATTTTTGTATCACGAAATTTTTTCTTTCGATCACACATAAAACACACATATTGGAGTGTTGCTTTATTTGAAGTTCGTGTTCTGGTACGTGTACGGAAAAAAAAACAGAACATGAACAATAAACAGGTTCGAGTTCAGTTATATTTTAAGTCGTGTTGTGGCTCGTGTATAAGAAAACACAGAACATGTACAATAAACAGGTTCGAGTTCAGTTATATTTTAAGTTGTGTTCTGGCTCGTGTACTAAGAAAAAATAGAAGATGTACAATAAACAGGTTCGAGTTCAGTTATATTTTAAGTCATGTTCTGGCTCGTGTACTAAGAAAAAATAAAACATGTACAATAAACAGGTTCGAGTTCAGTTATATTTTTAATTCGTGTTCTGGCTCGTGTACTGTGAAAAATTGAAACATCAATTCGCGATCTGATACACCCCGATGAAAACGACGACAATTGTTTCAACCAAATTTATTAAAATTTTATTGACCCTTTTTTATGACTTACGTTGCAAATTGTTTACAATTGTCAAATATTTTAAAATTTTATTGGCCATTTTTTTTTGTGAATTACGTTGAAATTATTTACAATTGTTTTTATTGACTGGTTTTTATTTTAATAAAATATGGTAATAAAATACTTAAGACACAAAAACTATTTAGCATCATAAAAGTTACACTTGTTGGTTGTTAGTTTTTTTTACATTACCCACCCCTATTTTCGCAACCAATTAGTGTCATAGACGAAAAACCCAATTTTGCGGCATAAAAGACACACTTGTTGGTTGTTAGGATCTTTTGCAAACATTTTTTTTTGGTAATAAATAACTTTAGACACAAACAAATTTTGCATCATAAAAAACACAATCACCCACCCTTAATTTGCGAACCAATTAGTGTCAATGCACAATCCTTTTCTCAATGATTTTTTGAAATATTTTGCGTAAAAACACAATGAGTGTCAATAAAAAACCCAAAAAAATATTTTCAAATTTTATTGTCCCTTTTTTATGACTTACGTTACAATTGCATGCAAGTGTTACAATTTCACGCAATTGATTTTGCAATAAATAGCGAGTGCGTGCGTCATTTATCATTAAATGTGGTTCAGTTTTCATTCGTTCGTGATCTATAAGTGTTCCGTGTTATTGTGTAAATTGCAAATATTTTGTGAAAATTAAAAAAATGGAAAGCAATAAAAGAAATAAGTTTTGCTATAAAAAATACGCAACTTTTAATAGCGAAACGAAAAAATTTACATGTCTAGTTGAAACCTGCAAGAAAGAGTTAAGTGCAGTGTGTAATATGAATCTTAAAAGACATTATAAACTGGTACATAACATTATTATTGATGGAGAGGAGACACTCCCGAAAACTCAAAACTCAAAAAAAAAACTCTTATTAAATTAAACACTACACTAAACAGAGAAGAGTTCCTAAAATGCTGCATTGGGCTAGTGTCCCAAAAAAATTTGCCATTTCGAATTTTTGATGACAAAGATTTTTTTAAAAAAATTATTGAGCCATATGAAGAAAAATTTGAAACGACCCTAAACTCCAAAAATATTTTAAATATTCTTGGCGACACCTGTTTACAAATAAAAAAAACAATAGCGAAGATCGCAGAAAACAAAATGATTTCTTTAAAAATTGACGTTGCCAGTCGGCAAGATAAACATATTTTGGGCGTGAACATACAATATATACGTGATTTTAAAATTTGTATAAACACCATAGGTAAGTACTCATTTCGCATATTTTTATACCCTCCACAACAGTTTGCAAAGGGAATATATAAGTTTGTCATTGCATTTGTAATAACACAGTGCAACATTTTTAAAGTCATTGTGTGTGGTTTTTCGAAGTAGTTATCGAAACAAACAAAGCCCCTTTTGGGGTTTGATAGGCTAGCTGCTGTTCGGAATTTATGGTATCATGTATATTTTCTTCCAAAAACCGCACACGAGGAGTTTGCATTTTATTTGACATCTTTTCCTGATTTCGTAATTTAATTCATTGATTTCATTTTATTATATTTGTTTTAACCATCAATAAATTTTGCACATAGGTATGATACAGCTAAATAAAAAACATACAGCTGAATATTTGAAAGATGAAATAATGAAATGTCTTGAAGAATTCAATATCGACATAAAACAAATTTATTCGAACACTACCGACAACGGCGCCAACGTAGTCAAAGTCTCAAAGCTTCTCCAAGAATTACAGGATGACAATTTAACGACGGCAGAAGATGGTGAACTTACTAATACAAATACATATAAAACAATTGAGACACAACTTTCCTCAGTTTTCTCAGTTGTTCGTTGTGCAGCGCACACGATACAACTTGCGGCTTATGACGTCATCGGAACGTTGGAAATGCAACTCAGGGATGTGCGAGATATTGCCAAAAAGATTCGAACTATCTTAAGGACGGGAAATCATGATATAAGCCTACCATGTCTAGATAATGCGACCAGGTGGAATTCCACCTACGATATGATTATTTCCATATTAGGTCTCAAAGAATATATTAATGAACTCGATGACTCTGCACATATATCCGTCAATTGGATATTTGTGGAAAGTTTTGCTATTGCATTTAAGCCATTGGCTGAATGCACAATACATATGCAAAAAGAGCAATATGTTATTGGAGATTTTTTTCGCGACTGGTTGAAATGTGAGTTAGATTTAGAAGATATGATCGAAACAAACTCCAATGCCAAGGCTTTGCATAAAGCAATGGGAATAAGAAAACGTAAGCTTCTTGAACACGACGCGTTCGTTGCAGCATTGTACTTAGATCCTCGCTTTAATTTTCAAGGAACTCCACTACTTACCAACGACCAAAAACAAGCTGCAATGGTAGATTTAAACTTTAATTGTTATATTCCAAAATATTTTAAATATCTATTTCTTTTAAGGATCACTTAATAAAAACATATGAAATTATTAATCATATATCGCATTCGACATCTTCGCAAGGCGAAAATGAAAATATTTCATTTTCCGAATGTTCATTAGATATTACTCCAAGTACGTCAAATGCCACATATTTTAAATTAGCACAACATATCAAGCAACTTGTAAATACATCAAATTTAACAGCAACAAATCAAAATCATCACATAAAAACAGAACTTCTAGCTATGTGTGACAAACAAATGGAACCATTAGAAATTCACGTATTGGAGTATTGGAAAACATTTTCTCAACACAATTTGAAATTAAGTCAACTTGCCGAAGTGGTACTTGCTGTACCTGCAACACAAGTTTCTGTGGAACGTGCATTTAGTGCACTTGCTACTGTCTTAACTAAGTTAAGATCTAAGCTCTCAAAAAAGTCAATTTCAAACATTTTAATAACAAAATTAAACTTTGACTTGCTCGACTGCTCAGCCCTTAAAATAGAAAACAATGAATAACAACATTTTAATTTTAACCTCAAAGTGAAATTTTTTTATTTCGTTTATGTATTATTTTCGTTTTTTTGTTATTATCTATTTATTTTTACTATTTTTTTATTTTTATTATTTTTTTATTTTTTATTATTTTTTTCATTTTTATTATTTTTTTATTTTTATTATTTTCTTGTTGTTATTATAGTTTTATTATTATCTTTTTAAGTATATTTTCATAACTGCTAATGAATTATTTCAGATTTTTTAAATAAATTTGGTTAAAACAATTGTCGTCGTTTTTATAAAAAAAAAGGGACAGGACAGTAAAATATGAAAATATTTTTTTGGGTTTTTTTATTGACACTCATTCTGTTTTTACGCAAAATATTTAAAAAAATCATTGAGAAAAGGATTGTGCATTGACACTAATTGGTTCGCAAATTAAGGGTGGGTGATTGTGTTTTTATGATGCAAAATTTGTTTGTGTCTAAAGTTATTTATTACCAAAAAAAAATGTTTGCAAAAGATCCTACCAACCAACAAGTGTGTCTTTTATGCCGCAAAATTGGGTTTTTCGTCTATGACACTAATTGGTTGCGAAAATAGGGGTGGGTAATGTAAAAAAAACTAACAACCAACAAGTGTAACTTTTATGATGCTAAATAGTTTTTGTGTCTTAAGTATTTTATTACCATATTTTATTAAAATAAAAACCAGTCAATAAAAACAATTGTAAATAATTTCAACGTAATTCACAAAAAAAAATGGCCAATAAAATTTTAAAATATTTGACAATTGTAAACAATTTGCAACGTAAGTCATAAAAAAGGGTCAATAAAATTTTAATAAATTTGGTTGAAACAATTGTCGTCGTTTTCATCGGGGTGTATCAGATCGCGAATTGATGTTTCAATTTTTCACAGTACACGAGCCAGAACACGAATTAAAAATATAACTGAACTCGAACCTGTTTATTGTACATGTTTTATTTTTTCTTAGTACACGAGCCAGAACATGACTTAAAATATAACTGAACTCGAACCTGTTTATTGTACATCTTCTATTTTTTCTTAGTACACGAGCCAGAACACAACTTAAAATATAACTGAACTCGAACCTGTTTATTGTACATGTTCTGTGTTTTCTTATACACGAGCCACAACACGACTTAAAATATAACTGAACTCGAACCTGTTTATTGTTCATGTTCCGTTTTTTTTTCCGTACACGTACCAGAACACGAACTTCAAATAAAGCAACACTCCAATATGTGTGTTTTATGTGTGATCGAAAGAAAAAATTTCGTGATACAAAAATGTTCGTGTAAATAACGAAATATTAAAACGAACACAGTCGTGTTTGTGTTGGGCACCGAAGAAAATTTAAAAACAAACATAATTGATATGAAAATAAAAATATGTGTGTGTTGGCCTAAGTTATGTTTGTTTACATATATGTACGAGTTTTTTATTCAGTGTGTGTTTTTTTCTGAACTCTGGTTTTCTATATGAAATTTATTTCCTTTTAAATTACCTTGACCATATGCCAGCTTGACAGGTTGTATTCTAAATTTATTATTCATTATGTAGGGTGTCCCAAAATTCACGCAAGCTTTCAATTAAACATAACAATCAAATGACCTCCATAGTGTTGCTGGCACGTACACATACTTTTGATAAAGTTTTCCATGACCATTTTGCATAAGTGTGACTGAATTTCATTGATGCAAAGTTGAATTTCATTCTTCCATGCGTGGCTGGTTGTGGGTTTGTTGGCATAAACCCTAGACTTCAAATAACCCTCCTAAAAGAAATCCAGTAGCGTTAAATCACCGAAACGAGAAGCTAAACGACCAGTTAATATATCATGAAATAATTGAATCGTTACACCGGCTGCGTCTTTTGGAAACCACATGTCGTCCACATCAATACCGTTCAACTGGTAGCAAGTATTTGGAGTAATTTGCTACCAATCATTAACTTACCAAAAGATTATGTTTTTTAGTTTAGTATTAATGTAATTTTTAGTTTTACTTTAATCTATAATGATTAAATGTATTAATCGTATATGGCCCCATGGGCTCGATTAAGAAAAAAAAAAACATTGAAAACGCATTTCCTATCGTAAAATTCTATATTTTAGTAACCCCAAACTGCGAGCTGTCAAACTGTCTTCTTCTATTGGTTGCCAATACTTTACGGCACAAATGGCGGTGACTGTTGCCTGAACTTGGAGACACCTGTTTGCAAGTCAGCTGGTAGCGACATTTTTCTTAAGACTTATTTACGACACATATCAGCATTTTTGTCAGCTCTAATATTGAGTTTTATATAGATTTTTCTATACACATTTTTTTTCTTGTCAATGAAGATTGAGGTAGACAAACATCCAGATATGACAAGGATGTCATAGAATTTCATAATAATATTTTTAAATAGGTATAGCACCATGCGACAGCCATTTAGACTATATGCATGTGAAACTAGAGACCATGTGTTGTAAAAATGTGTACTTAGTTTTTCTTTTGCACCTCTTGTTTCCTTCTTAAAGGAATGATGATAACGATAATACCTTTTTATCAAATCAATGAGGGGAGGCTTTGCTGTTAAATAAAACTAGGGACAAATTACCTTTAGGATTTTCATCCTTGAATGTCGTTGAAGATTTACAATAAAACAATCTTGCAATAAAATATATCGAAGGCTATAATATATTTTATGAAGACATTTAAATATCATATATCTAGCTTTGTTTATTTATTTTGTATTTATTAATTTATTTATTTTATTTATTTATTTTATTTATCTATTTATTTGTATATCTATAATATTAACAGGTAAGGCGATTGTGACCGATGATTTGTTCCACAGTTTTCTCCCGATTTTGCCCAAACGCATCTTATTTGAAAGGTATTTATTTTTAGCTGTCCACCTGATTTACAGATTGTTAAATTTTTATATTTTTTTGAGTAAAATGCATTTAAAGTTGCTACTAACCCATACATAAAATTATACAATGCTATGTTTGTGTTTATTTAATTTGTTAATGTGTTTGTTTTCTTCATTCACAATAATAAATGTGTTGAATTGAAAAATAATTTTGGACATAAGCCAATAACACAATCGATATATAAAAAATTTTGTAATGTGAATTGGCTAAAATTGATTAGCATACCTTTAGGGGGTCTTACAAAATAATTTTTTAAATGAAAAAATAAAATTTTCTAGAATTTGCACTCGAATTTCGAGGGCTGGGATCTGCTATAACTAGCAATTTTGCCGCTTTTTATCGCTTATCGTTTTTGCCTCAGGTTTGCCTTTGTACTTGAAAAAAGTTAGCATCTCTTCATTTATGAATCACATATTCATTCACTCAGAACAAATTGTAGCTTTATACAACATAAGAAAATTTAAACAAAAAAAAAAAAAATTAAATAAATATTGTATGATAACGGCCACGGTGTAGTTTGTTGATGTTAAATATAAAAATGTGTATATTATTAAATTCGCCCTTAAATGTATGTATATTGGTTGTTCTTTTTTTCGTAACTATAAACACAGAACCTTCTAATGTGTGTCTTTTGTATTCGATGTCGTGGTAACTATGGAACCATTAATTGTCAGTGAATAATTCAGATAATGCCAATAAAAGCCAATTTTGACATACTGCATTTGTAAATACAACTTACACACACACACACACATATACATACGCACAGTAATGCTGCTCGAAAACTCATGCATACTTAAGTACATGCACACCAGGGTGCAACTGTTGCTTTGGACATTCAGCTACGAAATAGACAGCAAACATGACAACTTTGGCGTGTATATACATTTTTAAGGTTAAGTTGAATAAACGTTTCATGGCAAAGCAACTGCAACGTTAAGGGGATTATTGTGTGCCTGTGTGAGTGTGTGTGTGTCTGTTCGTATATCTATTTGTATCTAGCTAAATGGATTTTGGCATACGCATGCAACATGTCATTGGCGCGGGCATTAAAGGATTTAATGTCAGATTAAATCATTTCATGCAGTTTTTATATCTTTGTTTTGGGTTTGAGTTCATTTGTTTAATGTCTTGTTTTTTTTTTTTTTTGTTCGCACATTTGTGTTGATAGAACTTAACACTTTAAAGCTATTATGGATTATTTTTGTTGGCCAATGGGCGTTACGAATGTACCCTACATTATTAGTAGGATATAAAAAGAAGACACAAGTTTTTCAATGAGAAGATTATTAAGGGTAAAAGGGTTAAAAACTACAGATACTATCAGGCCAAAGATTGCTAAAAGAAGCAACTGTCAATGTATTCTTTAGCTGCAATTCTTGAATCGTTAGGTGTTGCAAACATCATTCATAACACTTAATACAGCCAACGAATGTATGTCGGCAGAAAAAAAAAACATAATATTATATAACTATTAAAAAAGACTACAAATTAACACATTCAAATGGCTATCAAGGGAAGGTTACCTATTCGAGCTCCAAACGATTGCAATTAATTCAGAAGAATGAATTAAGTGATAAATTTCATTATTGGAACAACTAATTGCAAATAAGCAAAATATTTATTGTCATGCTGGGTTAAATATATACAATAACCGACACCATGAGAATTAGACATACAGCATACGCATTAATGAAGACTAGCAGATTCCAGCCCTCGAAATTCGATTGCAAATTCTAGGAAATTTTATTTTTTATTGAATAAAGACCCTGAAGGTATGCTAATCAATTATAGTCAATTCACAAATCAACATAAAAAAAACAAACTCATTTTTATTACAAACACATTAACAAATTTAATAAACACACACATAGCATTGCATAATTTTATGTATGTGTTAGTAGCAACTTTGAATGCAATTTACAGAAAATAAAGAAAAAAAATTTAAAAATCTGTAAATCTGCAAAACGGCTAAAAAAATATCTTTCAAATAATATACGTTTGGTCAAAATCGGGATAAAACAGTAGAACAAAACATCGGTCACAAGAAATTGTCTAGCCTATTAATATTATAGATAATTTTATTTTGTATGGCTTAATATTGTGATTATGTTCATATTTAGTGATGCTGCGCAGTGTGAATTAAATCTGTGTGGGCTCAGTTAGGATCGGGTACAGTAGCTATATAATATAAGTTTTACACCCACCACACCTTTGGGCAGAGGGTATATATTAGTTTGTCGTTTTACTTGTAACGCATCGAAATAAGTTCCAGTGACATAAACCACATATTTTCTTAATCCTTATAATATGGGAAGTTGATTTAGCGATGACCATCTGTCCATCTGTCTGTGCAAATCACGATTACATCCTCAATAATTAAGCTGCTCTTCATTTTCACATAATACCATTTATTAACATCCTGATTGAGTTGCTATTAAAAATCATCAAAATCGGTCCATTGGTTCACGAGATATGAATGAAGGTGTGAAAAAACTTTTGAAAAAATAAAAAAGTTCAGTGTGTTTGTTTTTCTTAAGATATGTATATGTTGTGATGATTCATGTTGATGTAGTCGTTGCAGTTGGGACATTTGCTTAATAAGGATGTATGCATGGTTACACTGCACGTGTCACATTAGCTTAAACAAGTATAACCACACTTTTTTTTTATCGTTATCCCGATGTAATAAAGAAAATCGCCAATATGAAAAACATAATCTCTAAATAAAGTAGGTTTTTTTAAAAACTAAAAAAGCACACTTTCTAAAAATCTACCCGTGTTTTAAAGAAAGTACCTTTATTTAAAAATATGCTTTCTTACCAGTACCATCTTTTAAAAGAAGTTCGTTTTGTTGAAAAACTTACCGTGTTTTAAAAAAAAAATAATAAATAAAAAGTACCTTTTTAAAGTAAATTATTTAAAACAGTAACATTTTTTTAAAATTTAAATTTTTTTAAAAAGTAACCTCTAAGCCTTCTTTCAAAAACTACCCTTCTTAAAAAAAAGTAAAATTTCTTAAAAGTACCCTTCTTTTTGCGAAAGTTCCTTATTAAAAAAAGTTCCCCTTGTCAAAAAAATTAGCTTTTCTTTAAAAAGTACCCTGTTTTCCAAATATACGTTTTTCAAAAAAGTACCTTTCTTAAAACAAAAGTATTTTTTTAAAAGTACCTTTTTATTAAAAAAATATCCTTTTATTTAAAGAAAATCGTTTGAAGAAGTATGTTTTTTTAGAAAAGTATTTAAAAAAAAGGTACCACTTTTTTAAAGTACGCTTCTTTTCGCGAAAGTACCTTATTAATAAATGCTCCCCTTGTCAAAAAAGTTAGCTTTTCTTTAAAAAGTATCCTGTTTTCAAATATACGTTTTTCAGAAAAGTACCTTTCTTAAAACAAAACTATTTTTTTAAAAGTGTCCTTTTATTAAAAAATACCCTTTTTTTTTAAGGAAATTTTTTGAAAAAGTACCATTTTTTAGAAAAGTATTTTTTTTAAAGTACCTTTTTTCTAAAGAAAATTTTTTAAAACAGTACCGTTTTTTTAAAAAAGTAAATTTTTTTTAAAAAGTAACCTTTAAGCCTTCTTTCAAAAAGTAGCCTTCTTTAAAAAAAAGTAAAATTTTTTTAAAGTACCCTTCTTTTTGCGAAAGTACGTTATTAAAAAAGGTCCCCTTGTCAAAAAAGTTACATTTTCTTTAAAAAGTACCCTGTTTTCCAAATATATGTGTTTCAAAAAAGTACCTTCCTTAAAACACAAGTAATTTTTTAAAAGTCCCCTTTTATTATAAAAATACCCATTTTTAAAAAGGAAATTTTTGAAGAAGTACCTTTTTTTAGAAATGTTTTTTTTTTAAATACAACCTTTTTAAAAAAAGTAAAATTTCTTAACAATTGCCTTCTCTGAAATAATGTTTTAAAACTACCTTTTATCTATCATATTAATAGCCTGGCGATTTCTTGTGACCGATATTTTGTTCTACCGTTTTATCCCAATTTTGACCAAACGTATATTATTTTAAAGGTATTTCTTTTCAGCCATTTTGCAGATTTACAGATTTTTAAATTTTTTCCTTTATTTCGAGTAAATTGCAATTAAAGTTGCTACTAACACATACATAAAATTATACATATGCTATGTGTGTTTTATTAAATTTGTTAATGTGTTTGTTAATGAGTTTGTTATCCAGATTAACAATAATAATAAACCATAAAATTGTCGGTTTGTGATTGGCTAAGTTCAAAATAAAGCTGCCTAGAAATATTAATGTCTGTTTAATGCCTAGTTTATATTAATGTCTGGAAATTATTGGCCAAGAATCATTCGATTATTAGTTCCACATATTTTTTTTTATGAAGCAAAATATAATCCCTAAAAAGTAGCTTTTTTTTAAAAATGAAACAGCACACTTTTTTAAAAATTTAGGCGTTTTTTTAAATAGTAAAAAATATACTTTTTTTTAACCATTACCATCTTAAGAGAAGTTCCTTTTATTAAAAAACTTACCGTTTTTTAAAAAAGTACCCTTTTTTTTCAGAAAATTTCCTGTTAGAAAAGTACGTTTTCAAAAAAAGTAAATTGTTTTAAAAAAGTAACCTGTTTTTAAAAATAAAACTTCTTTTAAAATGTGCACTTCTTTAAGAAAAGTACCCTTGTTTTAAAGTATCCTTTGAAAACCTTATTGAAAAAACTTTCCCTTGTTAAAAAAGTTACCTTTTTTTTTTAAAAGTTACCTTTTTTTTAAAAAGTACCCTGTTTCTCAATAGTACCCTTTTTAAAAAATTTCGTTTTCTTAAAAAATTATTTTTTAAAAATTTACGTTTTTCAAAAAAAGTACGTTCCTTGAAACAAAATAATTTTTTTAAGGTACCCTCTTATTAAAAAAATACCATCTTTTTTTTAAGCCTAGTTCCGCGAAGCCAAGTGGCTTGGCTGCAGATTCTAAATTTGGGTCCAGGTATAAGCCGGATTTGGTTAGTTTTTGCAGCGACAGACCTAAGCCTCTGGGAATCGAACCAAACAACCGCATGAAAGACGAGCACGCTACCTACTCACCTACCGGGGAGCTTAAAAAGTACTCTTTTATTTAAAAGGTAGACTTTTTGGGAAAAAAGGAAATTTTTTAAAGAAGTACCTTTTTTAGGAAAGCATTTTTTAAAAAATTTCCTTTTTTAAAAAAATTAATTTTCTTAAAAACTTGTCTTTTTTAAATAGTGTTTAAAAATTCGCTTTTTGTATATTAATATCCGGAAGTTATTTCCCAGAACGATTTATTTTTTTTTTTTTAATTATCGTATGGCTGCTAAGGTCTCAATATTTTATCTGGTATTGTGTGAAGTACTTAGGAAACTTGTGGGTTTTCTAGTAGGAGAAATATAATGAAATGTTCAGATCATTATATTTTACAACAAGAAATTTCAACACAAACTGGCCAAAAAAAAGTAATAAACTTAAAATTTAATTGGTATACGAATTTAAAGTTTCAGTATCGGCAACAGTTTTAAAGAGATTGGCTTAAGCAATATTGGTTGTAATGTTGAGATAGAGACGCAAGTGGAGGGGTATCAGAGATTTGAATTTAATACTCTTGTTTAAACTAAATTTAAAATAAAAAAAGTTTTTAGAAGAGAAATTCGAACCACCACACTGTGGTTGCGTCCATATGACAAAAATAAAAAAAGTTGTCTTAATATATTGGCGTTTTAGCAAATTAAATAGGCTCTAATGTCATCCAATTTCCCTCTTCTTAATTTGTTTTGATAATTTCTAACGGTAGTTTTGAAATATAAACAACTAAATTGTGAATATTCATAGAAGTAAAAAGTTGATTAAAAGAACAAAGAAAACAAAGTGAAACTTCAATTGTTAAAATAAAGTTTATTAAAGTGCTTACTAAAATTATTAAAAATGGAAATTAATGTAAATGGTATTGGCATTGTTTTTAAGAAAAAATAAGTTTATAAATGGTGTTGTTGCTTTAGTAAAATACAGATTTTGAAGAAGTACTTTTTTCTACATGGTTTGCTAATTTTCGTAAAAATTACATAGAGTTTTAAATAGTTTCAGACTCCATCTGACTAACCGAATTATTTTGCAAATATTAACAGATGTATTCAGTTTAAGATTATGTTTTATTCGGGTGCATGATTTTGCATCTTTTTTTTATATATTGAATATACTAACTCAACCTCTGTGTTTAATGTGTTTTTAGTATATGTAACGAATGTTGTTTGATTTAATCAGAGTGATATTTTTGTTGTTATTGAAAGGTATTTTGTACTTTTTTCTTATATAGAAACATCCCGTCAATGCATATTTTCTCGTCTGTCAGTTTTCGAGATTTGGTGCTCTAAAAAGGTTCGAATTCGGTGAAAGCCCAACAAGTGTTCGACGAAGTTGTCAAATACATTGATTTTGAATGCGAGGAAGGTGCGTTTTCTGAATTATTGAAACGTGTCCAATATTTATGCGACAGAATTGTTTACATTTGGAAAAAAAATAATCGCATAAAATCACTGGTTTTAAAAAATCAGTCAGACTGGCTGACTACCAAAGAAGTCGTTCTTTAAGACTGAACACCATATCTTCGTCACCTAAAGAAGACGCATTCATAGGTAATAAACGTGGACGCCCTACATCTGATTTCTCAAGTTCCTCTAAGAGAACCAAACAACGTAGATTAGCAAGGTTGGCAGAAACCGATGTGACTGCAGCGGATGCCTTACGTGGTGTATATTCAGGACCGTCACAAATTTGTTCAGAATTAAGTGTTGCTGAAGTTCTTGCACTAATTGTTGAAAAAAATTTAACAAAACATCAGTACTTACACATACGAAATTTTATAAACTCTAAGGTTTCCTGTAATATGTTTCCTAGTTACGAAAAGGTTTTGAGAGAAAAGAAAAACAGTTATCCAATTGCAGAATCTATCACAGTAAGTGAATCTCAGGCTGAAGTTGATTTACAAAATTTGCTCGACCATACAGCTTCACGTATTTTAGATCTACAATGTGAAGTGTGGAAAGACATCTGATGTTAATGTAAACAGCCTTGTGTTGATAGGAAAATGGGGGTTTGATGGTAGCTCTGGTTATAATGAGTATAAACAACGTTTTAGTAACAACACTCTTAATGACAATTGCTTGTTTGTAACATCTTACGTGCCCCTTCAACTAGCGACAAAATCCGCAAAACTGAAGATGCAAAAATAATATGAAAAAACCCTCGCCCATCATCGACTCGGTACTGCAGACCAATTCGATTCCAATTTAAAAAAGAAACATCTCAAGTTTGTATTGCAGAGAGAGATTATTTCAAGCAGAAAATTGATATGCTGAAATACACAGAGTATTTTAAATCGGATCAGAATATATATGTTGAACACAAATTGCAACTGACTATGGTTGATGGTAAAGTATGCAACGCTTTAAGTCAAACGTCATCTGCTAAATGTTACATATGTAAAGCAAAACCGAAAGAGATGAATGATATAGAAACATGTCTAGAAAAAGTGGTGTACAAAGAACATTATGAGTTTGGGTTGTCACCCTTACATTCATATATTCGCTTTTTCGAGTATTTCATTCACGTTGCTTATAGAATAGGTATAAATAAATGGCAAATTAGGTCAAAAGATGAAAAGAATAAATTTATGGAAAGAAAAACAGAAATTCAAAGCAAGTTTAGATCTGAGATGGGTTTGTTAGTTGACAAGCCTAAACCAGGAGGAAGTGGGTCGTCAAATGACGGCAACACCGCAAGACGATTTTTTAGTAATCCTGGTTTGGCTGCTGTAATAACTGGCGTTGATGAAGACCTCATAACCAGATGTGCAACACTACTGCAAGCAATGTCATCAGGCTACAAAATAAACACTGATAAATTTAAAAAATTCGCGCTTGATGCTGCTAAAGGGCTTATACAGAAATACCCTTGGTTCTATATCCCACCTTCAGTACACAAGATCCTACTGCACGCTTCTGAAGTAATTGAAGACGCTATAGTATCAATTGGAGAGCTTTCAGAGGAAGCTGCGGAGGCCAAAAATAAAGATATTGAAAGGTATAGGCTGCAACACGCTCGGAAAATTTCTAGAATTGCAACAAACACGGATTTATTAAACATGTTATTGCTGAGTTCAGATCCATTCATTTCAGGTCAGCGAAAATTGCCATGTAAAAAGAAAAGTACGTTATTAAAATCTGCAATTGAATTGCTGCAAGAGTAGCAAATTTAAAAACAACATTTTTTTAGGTGCATATGAAATATTTTTTTTTTTATATTTTTAAACACTTTTGAAATATATATTTGTTATCTCTAATTTTATAACAATAAAGTGCTTAATTGCCTATGTCGAAAAACAAACATACGTTTTAATGAATATATTATTAACAGAAATATAAAAAATGGGCGGTGGAAGCAAGCGACCACGCCCATTTAATCAGGATGTCGTTTTTATATCATCAGAAATATACTGTGTAAATTTAAAAATGATATCTTAATTCTAACTATTTTTGTGGCTCTCCTTCATACAAGTGCAACCACTGTGCACCACTGAAAGTCGTTTTTATTGGCCAAAATTCTGTAACAAAATTAGTAATTTTTTTATAATGGATAGATATTTAGTTGAACTTGTGTCAGTTTTAACTTCATTAAAATTGATTGAGATCTTTTTAAGGAATTCTAGGTCAAAGTTGAACTTTTAATTTTTTCTTAACTTTTAGCGTGAAATATGTTTTATTTTTATTTATTAAAAAAAGTCATATTTGGATTTTAATAACAAGTACAAACATTTTTTGTAATAATGGGATTTTTTTTTTTTAATGTTTACACTCAAAATAATTTTTACACTCGAAAAAAAAAAGTAAAATCAATTGGAAATTTTGCTATTACTACTGAAAAGTTCCAAATTTGTTGCTGTCAAATTGCAAATTTGTTTACACTCAAAGAATATATAAACTTAAAGAAACGTTAGTAATATTTCTATTACTACAGAAAAAATAAAAATTTTTTGCTGCCAAATTTGTAAATTTTAACAAAATAAATCTGCTGAACATTATCGCAATGATTCTAATTTTGATATGAAAATAAGGGTTTTTATTTTTTGAATCTTTCTTATTTATTAAAACATGTCATGCATATGTGGGTAAAGAACCCTTTTAAAAAACTGCAATAGATTTTCATAGCATTTGTAACAATGGGAGGTCTTGTTTATTATTGTTTTTTTTTACTAATACAATATTTTTCGTTCTTATAATTATTATTCATTCAATTATAATTATTGTTCATTTGATTCAAATATTGATTGCAAATATTCCATATTTTGTTCTGTGTTATTTCTGTTCTTTAGTAGTTTTTTGAATTCTTCATCTAAATCCCTGTGTTCCACTTTCCATTGATTTCAAATACTGGAAATGCACGGATCTGACGTTGCCAATAATATATTAAATAGATGTTCATTTGTGGAGTTTCCTGAAATTTTTCTAGTATTGTGCTCTCTATGAAATCTGTAATCCTTATTCCTTTTTTTCTGAGCCTCCTTTGATAGATCTCCAAGTGCCACTAAATGACATTTAATGACATCTTCTCCATGATAAAGAATTTTGTGAACTGTTGCAGAGATATTTCTCCATGGGTGGTTGGTTGTATATATTATTATAGCCTGTCCTACTTTTCCATCTATCATTGTCAGCATTAATTGGTAGCTTACTTCAATTTGCTGCCCATCTAACTGTAATTTTAATGACTATAGTGTTGCAATTTGAGCCTTGATGTCACTAACTTCTTTGTTAATGGCATCATGAGTTTCTTTTTTGAATTCAAATTTGACTGGCTTGCAGTATTTCGTAGAAGATGGTGTCTCATTTTTCCAAATATCTTTTGTTTGCGTTGTACTAGTCGCAGGCTCTGAATCTTCAAAGTCTTTCTCAATCGCAATGGTACAAATGATACCATGAACATATCTGAGTCCGAAATATTTTCACATACTACTTGTTGGTATTGTTTTTGTTCCGAAGAACCATCCCCATTTGCAAAAAAGAATTAACTTTGTGTTTCCATATTTCTTTAACTCATTTTCTTTTATTGATTGAAGCAAGCACTTAGCTGTGTGAACAAGTAGAGATTGTAGTTATACCTCTGCCGAAATTGGTGTGATTGTGATAGAGTCCTTTGATAAGCAGATATCATTACATTCCATTTTAGCAGCGGTTATGTGATGGAATGCTGGATACATATTTGAGCTATTTTCAATTGCACGCAATCTGAGCTGAATATATTGCTGTTTTTTTAATTTCAAATCCAGAAATAATGCTAATGGCTCCTTATTTGTGAAATGTTTTGCATCGCGCGGAGTTGGTAAACATTTAAGAATCCGTTTTGTTCTCACTGGACTAGCTTTAACAACTTTTTCAATGATATCCACTTTTGTTAATTGCTTCTGTTATCGTAATTGATGTAGGAAAGATTCTTTTATATTTGTACAACCAATTTCATCGTTAACATCTTTAAGTTTCCGCTTCTTAGATCTATGGCTGCAGTTGTCCAATGATTTGCGTGGTTTTCCAGCCTTATCTTGCTTTGTTGTTTCTGAAGTGGCAGCAAGTTGGCCTTCTTACTAGTTTTCACTTTTTATATAAAAATTTTGTTGTTTACTGTAGCTAACTTCTTTGTAGCGTTTTTTTAGTGGTTTGACGAAATTAGATAATTGCTCTTGTATTTCGGTGCTACACGAATTTAAGTTTAATTCTATTTTAACGTAACTAAGAACATCATCCTGGTTTTTGTTCCTAAAATACTCTTCGGCCAGTTCTTTATAACTGAAGCTACCCATATTTTTCGGAATATTTTTATTTGCGACTGTTATTGCTGAAATATATTAGAGCAATTGCGGTTGTATTCAAATGTCGCTTTCTTATAAACCTTCTCATAATACTATGTTTCTAGGAAAAATTAAAAGGTAAGAAAATGGCATTAGTGTATTACTACCTAAAATGATAATACAAAAAACCCACTATACAAATGAATTACCTGTGTGTGCTTTCTTTACTACTTGCATTAGTGCATCGATAGGTAAAATAAAAAGGTATGAAAAAGGTATTACAATGAATTACATCCAAATTGTTTGCCATCTCTGTATGCGTTGAGAACCGAAAAGCAAAAATTATTACCACCTTTTATAGCAAATGAAATTTCAGCAGAAGTAGACTTAAAAACTATATTGCGTAGAACCGCAGAAAAATGAAATTTCAGCAGAAGTAGACTTAAAAACTATATTGCGTAGAACCGCAGAAAGTGTTTTAAAAATTTGTTAATTTGCAAATGGGGTATGGATGGAAGCTCCGGTCATAGCCGTCATAAAGAAATATTTGAAAATGAAAACCAAACGGATTATGTTTTTTATAGCATTTATGCCACTCAGGTAATTTATCATGCCTTTTTTTATATAATATGTATATAGAAATAAAATTTTTTACTTGTATGATTTAGGATGGTAAACTTTGAATCAAAAGAAGAAGTGTGGGTTAGTAAAACACCATCTCCTACGCTATATTGTAGGTCTATTAAATTTGTTTTACAATAAGAGAATCCAGAGTTAATAATAAAGATTTTTAATGAAATGGATGAGAAGACGAGCATTAAAAATATAGAGTGTGATATTTTTTAATTAGACGGTTCAATAGTACAAGTTTCATATGATATGCATTGTACAATGATAGGATGGTGCAGTAGCAAATATTTTAAGCAATGCATTATTTGCAATGCAAGTCCAACGGAGCTGAACAACATAAACATATTGAGAACTGCAAATGTAGACAATTACAAATATGGACTTTAAACTCTTCATTGTTGGATTCGATTTTTCGAATGTTTGCTTCATATTTCTTATCGGCTTCCCTTCAAAACTTGGCGGGTATGTAAAGGAAACAAAAATCAATTTTCAGTAAATAAAGCAAGAATTCAAAATGAGTTTAAAAAAGAAAAGGATTAATAATCGACCAGGTTAAGTCTGGATACGGCAACCCGAACGACGGAAATTCTGCTCGTCGATTTTTTTTCAAAAGTGAAGAAGCGGCCAAAATAACTGGAATTGATAAAGAACTAATCGATAATTTTGGCATTATATTGAGGGTGTTATCTTGTGGATCTTCAGTTAATATAAAAACTTTCAAGGAAATACTAATCATAACTAGAAATATGTACCTAATACATTATGGGTGGTATTATATGCCTATCACTGTCCATAAAATTTTAGTTTATGGATGTGATGTTATTGAGTTTTTCAATTTTCCAATAGGTATATATATATTTATGTCTACTGATAAAAACTTATGAATTTAAATATAATTAACTTCTTCATACCACGATTTTTATATGAAGAAGCATTGGAAGCTAGCCATAAAATTATAAGGAATGCCCGATTGTCTCACATGAGGAAAACATCGCGAGAGGACACAAATAGAGATTTAATGATCCATTTATTGTTGTCTTCCGATCCAGTTTTAACATCAATGAGGAACATAAAAATTAAATGCAAACTGGTAGATAAAGAAATTGAAAAATATATACTAAAAGAAAATGTCGATAGAGAAGAAGAACAAATAGAAGAAAATTAAATAAGTTCTTTAAGAAGTGAAAATTGGTTTTGGGAAGGATCAAGTAGCGATGATGCTTAGTTATAACTTATAAGTATATATTTTTTCTGTTATTTAATGTTTAATTTAATTGTTTTCTTCTGTTTTTGTAAGTTTATATAATTGTCTAATAAATTACTAAAAAACTATGAAAAACATTTTGCCAAAGCAAAAATAAAAAAAATTAATTAAAAAAATTTTAAAATTCACGATTTTGGTTTAAATTTTACTAACATGCAAGGGTTTAATACATTAGTGAATCTAAAAATGGGACGAGATATGATTTTAATTATTTTATATAAAAAAAGAAACTGGTGAATTCGTCACCCACTCTATTTTAATATCTTCTTGCAAAGGTATTTTAAACTCATTTTTAAAAAATTTATATTTTTATATTTTCTATATTTTCAGTTCGATTTTAATTTAATTTAATAAAAATATGTGTTTAGTAAATATCAACCTAGGTGGCAAGTTTTATGAAAAGCGGATACTGTTTCTGTGCGTTATAGCGCATTTAAAATAAGGGATATATGGTAGCACCTAGAGTCCTTGTAGCAATTACAATGAGGATTGACACACACATTACTAGGCTTATATGTATCATATACACAGATTTTCATAGTTTTTCGTTCATTGATGTAGCCAAAGTAACAATTTATAATTTTAAATCATATGGGAGGTGACACGCCCACCAATTTTGGTCCGATTTTTCCAAAAATTCTGATTTTTCTTGATTAAAACATTTTATGTTAGCACACTATATTTCGAAAATATATGACAACTCCTTCTATTTTTGTCTCATCGTAATGTGCCGCGCCCACAATTATCAATATTTTAACCTAATTTTTTAGCCACCTTAATCTGCATACATTAACTTACAAAATAGCGGTAAAATTCAAAAACTCGATGACAAAAAAATTACAGTTTTGAGCAATGAAATCAAAATTTCACCCACAGTGATGATATGTCTCTTTGCCCTATTATACAAACCACATTTGAGTTAAATATATCAATACATATATGTCGTAGACCTTCCCTGTAATATAAACAATAAAATTTTTAATGCACAAAATTTGGTTTTTTACTGTAAATAACAACAGTTGTTCAGTTAAAAGTGTTTTTTTTTTTCTGCCATAACTATTATTAAGTGGTTTTTAGAGCAAAAAAAATGTCACTGTTAAAACACAAAAAATCAGTTATTTTTTCTGTTTCTAATTAAACCTCAAAAACCACGAAAAAAAATTGTCATTTACCAAAAAACCACAAAAAATACTAATTATTTCAAATACTGCTCATTTTTGTTGTGAAAATGCTGGAAAAAAAAATGTTAAAACACAAAAAAGTACATAAAACCAAAAGAAGCAAAAAAAAAAAAAAAGAAAAAATACTCGTATATACAAAATATATGTGCGAAAACGTACAAAAAATTTGCAACAAACAACAACAATAAAACAAAAAATTTTGCTTTGAAAAATAACAAACTATAAACGGGACACTAATTGAAGCACATTCAACTAATTTCCTCTGGCTCTCAATTGCGCAAACATGTTCTGAAAGAGTGAAGTTACTATACTTATAACAAATTTGCTAAAAGTGCTTACTTTAGTAGTGGCACTTTGGGCTCGAACCGAAGAATAGTGATTATTCCCAAAAAAACAAAACGATATGTGGCGTAATGAAGATCCGTAATAAAATGATACGCCACAAAATGGGATTAAAACAAGGGAAGTACACTTTGCTAAACAGAATTTTTATATTCATGCTTTTAAAATGACTACAATCGTTTTACTGCACATATCTGAGAGGGGGTAATAAAGGCGTATTTGATGAGACTGTAGGTGTCAGAAAAGATGTGTATAGTCGACTTTATTTTAGATAATTTGTCATGTGTAATTCATTAGGCAATAGACTACAAATAGTTCTGAACTACTCGACGAGCGCGTAGTATGAAACTCAACTCGGGCGCTTGCAATGAGTTTACTTATCTCAGCAGAACATTTCCTATAGTAATATCTATGGAACAGTGTAACATTACCCGCATTCCGACAATGGTACCCATGGCAAGTTGTAAAGTTGGTTGACAGTAGGCAGTAAGAAACACCAACACTATACTTTGTACACGGTCAAATAACCCCAAAATAAACTTTGCCGCCCATATGTGGGAGCGGTATTCGATTTTCGGTCGGATTTTTTTTTCTTGTATCAATTTAAGATTTATTTTGATCTCTTTGTTAAGAAACAATTTTCATCCCATAGTTCACTAAATACTAATAATGTTCCTAATATGTTGTAGCATGACGACCAGTATTTTCAAAAGGACAGAGACAAACAATTTGCATGCAACATGCTAAAAACAAGTTAACAAACTGGAATGACCAATACACACAATATAAGAGATATACACTAAGCTCGAAAAATTGAAAGAATATCACAATCAAAACGAAACACAAATGGTAAGAATATCCACTTGGAGTATAAATTTGCATGATTTTTAAAAATTGCCGAAAAATTATTTTTTCAATTTTTTTAGACTGAAATATTAGATTTGAGGGCAAAAAAATTTTTATTTAAAAAAAAAATTTCCTGCCAAAGTGTTGTCTTGAGAATTGAAGCCATTACAGGTAGTAAAAGATTATTGTTTCTTCAAACACTGCGGTACTTTTTGACTACAGCGTATATAACGGGGACCAGCCACACTTTAGTAGCCCCAAAAACATTATTTAGAGTAATAATAACATCGAAAAAGAAAGTTTACTATACTGAATCTAATGTGGTTAGAAAAGTAGCAGTAACAGCAGCAATGACAGCAGCTTACTAATAACAACATCAAAACCTATAAAATTATCATCATACGAGTACATGTCAAAAGTTCTAAAAAATATTAAAAAATCACAACCAAAATTATCATCGTCCTTGTCGCAAGGACTACTAACTCTGAATAGGCACAAATATAGAAAAGAGCGAGAGAGGGAAAGAGAGAAAAATTTTTTTAAAATGGAACCATGTATGGCGAAGATATAATTTACGAAATTGTAATAAATGTTCATTAACATTTTGTTTTTTTTTTTTTTTTTTTGGTTTGCTGGGTTAGGATGTTTTTGTTTCTATTTTTAATTTTCATTACAAGAGTCTTTTGGTGACTTAAATTGGTCGTTAAGTGTAGTGCATGTGAGCAGTAAGTACATGTGTGTTTATCAGAAAATTATAACTTTTGAGCTTTTCCAAGTTAAATGTAGTTTTCAACACAACAACTATTGTTTTAAACAATTTAATTAGTTGCTTAAACTATTGCTTTACTAACATTAATGAACATGTTGACAAGGTAACAAGAAGCCTGACTATTTACAGGATGTAATTTCTAGTGGACAAAAAAGGTTTAGAAGAGATTTAGAGGATTTTTTTCGTTGGCTACAAGTAGTTGTATGAAACATACTACTTAATTATATAGTAAATTTTTAAGAGGTTATAAATTGTATGAGCCGGAGTTGTGGGTGTTCAAATTCTCTCAAAATCACAGGTTTTTAAGATATAAAATAATGGCAAACTTAAATGTTAGTGTTATATATGCACACATCAACTTTTATATAAATTATGGAATAAATGGTTTCAAATTCTATGAAGCTTTTTGTTCCTGGAATTTCAAAATTATATAAGATCTATAAAAGAATTGTTCTTCAATGGCTGCATTTTAAAGGCATCAAACTAAATGAAAATTATTGGCTGAATCGCGGAAATTTAAAACATAAATAATTCTTTGAATAAATCTTGTAATCTTAAGTGTGTAATAACTGCTATGATACTTATTCGTATTGAAGAAAAGTTTTAGTTCAGTCGTGCGTTTCTTAGTTTTCGAATTTCATGGAACTTATTGCTTTACTTGTAGCTCTGAAAATTACAGAAACTTATTGGTCTATGCGAGGGTATGGGAGATACCACATTCTATTCAACTATTAATTTTTAAAAGCGTTTAACAAAAATTTTAAAAATTTTAATAAAAAAATATATTAAAAATGCAGTTCATGCCGAAACCAATTTTTATATTAATAAAAACTTTTTTTTTTTCCACTATTAAACTTAGCTTTCATTTTTTAAAATAAAGAGTGTTTTGTATACTTGTAGTACGCATTTGTCTCTTTATTTAATATTTTTAAAATAAATTTTTGTAATTTTATTTATTTTTCACAAAATAATTTCCAAAATGTAAAAAGTTCGTAATTTTAATTTATACGCCAATGCAAAACAGAGAATGATTAAACCAAATAAGCAATGACACGCGTATATATAACCTATTTCCATAACCTTCCTGAGATAAACACAATGCACAGTGTTCGATTTTAATAAGAAAGCGATAAAAATCAAAATTTTTTTATTTGTTTAATCAATTTAGATAAGTTCACCATCTCAAAACAATAATTGGTATAAATATCGGATATTTTTTTATAAGTAATTATTACTTCAAAGTCAGTGGTTGTGTAAAAATAAAAAAAGTGGGATAATTTTTTTATTTAAATCAAAAGTTAAAGTGTAATTAAAAAACGATTTGGTTAATCCAGAAATCATTATGGAACTAGAACGAGGTATATATGGACATTAATTAGGAAAAAAAAATTGTATACAATTAACATTTTGTTGTTAGTTATTTGAAATTCTTTGGAGGAGTGGTTTTTCCAGATTTTTCGATGAGTTTTTATACCCTATACCACTATGTGGTTTGGGTATAATGACTTTGTGCTGCTGTTTGTAACTACCAAAAATATTTGACCTAGACCCATCTTTAATTATACCGATCGAATCAGAATCACTATCTGATTCGATTTAACGATGTCCTCCGTGTGTCCGTCCGTCCGTCTGTCCGTCCGTCCGTCCGTCCGTCCGTCCGTCCGTCTGTCTGTCCGTCCGTCCGTCTGTGTGTCCATGTAAAGCTTGTAATCAAACTGCAGATCGCAAATATGAATATATTTTGACGAAATTTAGCATTTAATCTTTTATCGGCCATGGGATGAACGCTGCTGAAATTGGTGAGAATCGGTCCATGTTTAGACCTAGCCCCCATACAAATGACCCCTATGAAATCAATATTTATTGCCATAAGATCCAAATTATCATACAAATCGAAGTCAAATTGGGTTTGTATGCGTTTACTACATCCATTAATGAGTAGTCATAAATTATCTCTATGGAACAACCCTTACTCATAGGCCCCATGTAGAGCTGCTTCCCGATTTGCACTTAAATCTATCAGAAAACAAAAATATTGCACTGATTCATTTCAAATTTTGTTTGTATATATTTTTGCAAAATACAAGAGACTTTACCAACCATGGTCAGGATCGGTCCATTTTTGAACCTAGTCCCCATATAGACATAGCATTCGGTATGAACTTTTTCATATCTGCAGCCAAAAAAATTAATAAAAATGCCACTCATTTTTGGTTTATGCTTATTTTCTATATCCAATTAGTTGGGCCTAAGAGATAGGGTCTCTAAACGCATAGTATAGGGTATCGTATAATTTTCTTACTTGTTAATTACTGCATGGACTGAAACTATATTTGCCCATGTTGTGCCTACTATATTGTTCTTCTATGAATTTTAGTCTACTTTCTTATGAACATTTTAAGGCATGAATGCATATCGGGAGACAATGGGAAATGTATAAAACATTGACTTGGCTGAAACCTCCTCCAAAATTCGATTTTTTTTTAATTTTCAATATTTTTGTCCATAATTATGAAAATTATACTAAAAAGTATGTTTTTTTTTATTTTCAGACAGCACCATCTCAAATACCGTCAATAAAAAAGAATTATTTTTGGTTTCGAAAATGGAAAATGTTCGAAGGCTGTTCTGGAAGAAATGTACACATTTTTCGAATAGATGGTTCTACGTTGCCAAACAACATTGTTGCTGTATTTAAATGCGAGGTACACAAAATCTGCAAACATTTTGCAAATATATGGACTCCAAACGTCATCCAAAGCTACAAAAATAATCTGATCCCATTTTTCAACGACATTCCCAATATTTTGCTAGGGATTTGATTTAGCCAGAAAACCTTCTCCAGTATGCACCTTCAACATCTGGAGGAAGGAGATCGCGATCGGGAAGGCCTACAAAAAATTTTGAAGATTTTAAATCTCTCCAAAAGCTGAGAAAAGTGGCTGATATACACCGCTTGGTAGTTGCACAGATACCTTATGCTGCTTCAGTACATAACAGACCGGTAAGCAAGGATGCATCATCACCTTCAACAGCAACAAAAATGCTAAAGGCATATAAAGAGTCTCTTTTGGACACACAGAGTGCAATGACCAAAGATGAGACATTGGCAATGATCATCGACACCGACACAACCGTCTCTAGTTACAAACACATGCGAGCACTTGCCTTGTATTTAAAACATGAGATATATCCATCATACACAGCAATTCTACAAGCGAAAAAAGACTGTTATCCTGAAATGGATGGAATCATCATCACGGAAACAATGACAGAAGTAAAACTTCAATAACTGTTGGACCACACTGTTTCACGATTGTTAATAAAGAACAATAATCTAGAAGAGTGTACCAATGAAGAATTGATTGATATAACTGTCACATATAAAGATGGTTCCGATGACAGCACAGGACATAGTCAGTACAAACAAAGATACAGTGACGGCAGCATATAAGCAAATGATTCCAGCATATTTTTTACATTCATAGTACCCATTAAAATGGAAACGACGAATGGGAAGATTCTTTTTCAAAATCCAGTTCCTTCATCAACAAAATCAATTCGATTACAATTCTTAAAAGAAACTACTGATATTTTTAAAAATTTGAAGCAATACATTGCAGATCAAATTGACGATATTTTACCAACTGGCCAACAGAGAAGTAATGATTAAACACAAATTAATTTTGACTATGATAGATGGAAAAGTTTGCAATGCCATCACTGACACCAAATCCTCTCAAACATGCTACATTTGCAGAGCCAAGCCAACAGAAATCAGCGATATTGACTCTGTTCTACAAAGAAATGTAAAGGAGTCTTCTTTGGTGTTTGGTCTTTCAACGCTTCATGCTTGGATTAGATTCTTTGAATATTTCCTGAATATTACTTACCGGTTCGAATTCAAGACTTGGAGCATGCGAAAACCTGAAGAACAATGAAATAGAAAAAACAACAAATTCAGGATGCTTTCGTTTCGAGATTGGGACCCAATGTGGATAAAGTATGACCAGGACGTGCTGGTACTTCCAATGATGGAAATACCGCTAGGAGATTTTTCCAGAATGTTAAAGTTTCAGCTAACATTACAGGATTGGATGTTACAGTTTTACAACGATGCGGAACAATTTTAAGAGTTTTGTCAAATGAATATTCAATAAACATTGAATTCCTTCAAGAATATTGTTTGGAGACAGCGCGATACCTGATCAACAAATATCCTTGGTATTATCTTCCAGCGTCGGTTTACAAAATCCTGATAAACAGTCCTCGCGTATTGTTAGAAATGATGATTCCAATTGGCCAGCTTTCAGAAGAAGCTCAAGAAAGCCGAAACAAAAATCTCAAGGAATATCGTGAATATCACACCAGGAGGACATCTAGACAACATACCAATGAAGATCTATTACACATGCTCCCAGTATCATCTGATCCACTTATTTCAAGTCTACGTAGAGGTGTTAAATTGAAAATTGATCATGTTGACGAATTTCCAGCAAAAATGCTTAATTTACTTAATATTGATAGACAAAATTGATATACCGTGTTCTTTTATTACATAATAAATTTTGATTTAATCTTTTTTTGGCTTTTTTGTTCCTTACAAATGAACACAAATCCATTTTTCAACTAAAACGGCAAGTATTTATGAATAAACATTAAAATACAAAAATATTTTAATAAATATTGTTAAAAATAAATTTAAACTAAAAAAATATTTTTTTATTTAATATTTTTTTTTATTTTTAGTTAAAAAAGTGAGGTTTCTTGATAAATTGAATAAATTGCATTTAGTTATATTTCCAACAAGCCATTAAACATCCAATTCCGATAAGCCGTTCAGAAGTTATTAATTTTCATCGTAAAAATAGCAAATCGAACACTGTGCAATGCACTGTATGTGTAGGGGCATCCCCTGAGTGTTGGTCAATAATTAAAAAAAAAAACAAATACGAGAGATTTGCATGAGAAAACTAGTTAGGGAAAAAGTTGAGGCGTCCTCTTTCGGCTCCCATAACACTTTTCCCTGTTTCAACTAATACAGCCGATAAACAGGCAACGACCAAGAATGATAAAATAGAGATTACGCCATCACGCAGACAAAATTGATATATTCTGCGCTTGTTCGAGTTGTGACGTCACGCGAACTGTGTTCCTTTTCGCTATTATTAATTTTCTCCTCAAATTATTTGTTAGCAAAAAAAAAAAAAATTGTATTTATAAATTTGTTAACTTTATTAAAAATATTTGAACACATTTTTAAAGGCCATTGTTCTATACTTGAGAATAAGGTTACGAAATATTTTTATACTACGTTATTATTTTATCAAATTTCCTTTTTGGTTTATTGATATTTTGAGTAATTTCGGCAGTTAGTAATCTTGTTCTAAAGTACATTCTACATCTAAAAAAAGTTTTTCACTCCTTCTTTTGCTTCAAAGTCCTTTGCTTCTAACAAATAGTTTTGCAAATGTCCGCTTGTAAGCAACAATATTTCTCAATTTAATTTTAAAAATATTGCATCACTCGATTTCAGCATTTCCATTAATGAATTTGAGGGCTCGTTAACTCATCTTCACTTAAAGGCCAGTTTACACTATCACACTTTGTTATACGACCTGTCAAAAAATCAAGTATTATGAAAAAGCCGTATCATGTAAAAAGCTTCTGTTTTGAAATCGACAATCTGGAGGATTTTATTTTCGAAGTCCAATGGTTTTAGAAATATTTCGAAAAACTTGTCTTTTTCATCGGACCAGAGTTGTTTTTTTTTTGGTAATATTAAAAAAAGGTAAACGAAAGCAAAGAAAGTGGAAATAAAATATAAATTTCAAAATAAATTTGTTTATTATTCTAAACAGCTGTTTTCATAAGACTTGAGTGTGATGGTGTAAATAGCCTAAGTATGCAGAAATAATGTAGGTACGACTTTATGACGGTCCGATGAATTTTTTCAGATTTTTATTTCGAAAAATCATACGACCGAGTGGAATCGTGTAAATGGGCCTTAATTGGTTAACTCATGAGTAGGTCGATTTCTCTAAACTTGTTTTTACTGTTGCTTTGCTTCCATTTGCCCACTGTACACTTATTGTTCGTTTTTACAGGGTTGCCAACAAAAAAAAAAACATAAAATTTACCCATGATTTTTTCATTTTCACATATGAAACATACTTGGTAACTCTTGCTACGTCATATTGCGGGAAAACATGCACATGGGTTTTTTTTTATCATTATTGAGCAACGACTTTCAACGCGTCATGAAGCTAGCTTACCGTTGTTTCAGAACAACCTGCAAACAGAGAATATACTATTTTAGTTAATGGTTCTGCTTTCACACACTGTCATATAAAGAAGAAATCGTCAAATAAAGCCACAACTGAAGAGCTCATTCTACGCAGAATTGTATTCAATAGAGTGTTGCCAGTATAGGAGATTTTCCCCTAGACTGAGGGGATTTGGTTTCGTTTGGGGGATATTTTAAATGGTAATGATTAGTTACGAGAAAATTTAGGACATAAAAAAATATATTGTTTTAATAAAAAATATAATCAAAATTTATAAAAGAATTGGAAATAGATGATAATTTTATAGGTAATGTATAATGGAGTAAAGTCAACAAAAATATAATCTAGTATTATTTACATTTTATATTCAGGGAGATGCATATAAAGCATTTTGTAGTTATCGCAAAAGCAAAACATATCTTATGATGAACAAGTACGAAATTTATAGTCGATCCAGCCGACTATACGATATCATATTATATGCGTCTTAGATCGAACTAACTAAATATAGGAAATAAGCAAAAACCAAATCTGAGTGGCATCGTTTTTACGAGTAACTTTTTACCTTCGGATATCAAAAAGTGCATATCGGATGCTATATTTTATTTATTTATTATTTATTATTGTAATTCTAGCACAACAAGACATAAGTCTTATATATTATAGTGCTAGAGGATAGTTGACAATAGTACTGAAGATTAACAAATACAAATATTAATATTATGTATAACTATTTTGAGTACATTAAATATAAAAAAACATTACAAAGAAATGATTAAGAAATAACAATCATTATAATTATATAAAATAAACAAAGAAAAGAAAAATATATTTTTAGGACAGAAATTAAAATTTTAATTATAATTAATATATCTTTTTATTTGATTTTTGAAGCAATGTGTGTTGCATATTATTTGAATATTAAAAGGTAGGTTGTTCCAAAGACGTGTTGTGTGAACAAAGAATTGTCTCTCTGACATTAGATGTTTAAATCTTTTTTGGATAAGTTTTTTGCCTCGATTAGATCTTGCAAAAGTTAAATTACGGTATAGATAATCTGGCTCTTTAGTGAATATAATCTTATGCATCATTAAAAGGCATCTATAATTGAGCAAATCTTTAAAACACATATTGTCTATCCGATATGTATAATCAGAAATGTGGTCACGACGTTTTTTGATAAATATGTACCGAGCAATATTATTGTATGCAACTTTAAGTTTATAAAAATCATCATTATCACAGTTAGCGAATATTTCACAGCCGTATAGTAGAACAGGAATTAAATATGTTTTTGCCAGTAGCATTCTTATTTCAAGAGGTGTTGACGTTTGAACAGCCCAAAGATTCCTAAGCATTGCGTGGACCTTTCCAACGGTTGTATTTATATGGGTTTTCCACGAGAGGTCAGTACTGAAAATAATTCCAAGGTTTTTGGCATACTTAACAAACTCAATAGGTGTACTATTGATCATTAGGTTGGCATTAATATTAAGATTGTTTCTTGATATGAAAACACATTTGTTTTTTGTTTGGTTTTTGAAGGATTGAGGGATAAGCCATTCATGCTTGCCCAATTGTGTATCTTTTCTAGATCCATGTTTATGTAGTTTGTGCAGTTAAGAACTTCATTAACATTAGTGCTAGCATACAATTGCACATCATCTGCATACATACTGATTGAACAGGTTGTTGGAACATTTGGCAAATCGTTTATGTATATGCAGAATAGTAATGGACCTAAGATAGAGCCTTGCGGCACTCCACGATCGACTAACAGGGCATCTGATGTTTTACCATTTAATGTAACAGTTTGATATCTCTCACTAAGATAAGAAAGTATTAATTTGCACGCAGAGTCTGAAAAATTAAACAGATTTTTTAGTTTAGAGATGAGTATCTTATGATCAACAGTATCAAAGGCTTTACTGTGATCTAGAAGCACTAGAAAGCATACCATGTTTTCATCTAATTTGGCTCTTAGATACTCAACAACGTCTATCAATGCTGTAACGCATCCTCTGCCATGTCTAAAACCTGATTGTTCTTCAGATAATAGACCATATCTAGTAAGATATTCATCCATTTGTAAAGACATAAGTTTTTCAAGAATTTTTTACAAAAACGGTAGAATAGCGATTGGACGATATTTATTGTTGATTTTGTAAGCACCGTGTTAAATATGTATGTGAGAAATGGCAGTAGTTTGACGAAAATCATTTTTAAAAACTTTGTGTTTATTCCATCCATACAAGTAGCGTTTGATTTTATTGAGTTAGAAATTATAAAAACTTCATGCTGATCAATACAACGAAAGCAGAATGTATTCTCGACAGGAGCAGTAGATATTTCTTCATATATATTTATAATAGGTTTTGGGTATTTTAATGTCAACAAAACAATTATTTAAATATGCTAAATCAATATCAGAGTTAATAGTACTATTGTTTTTAACTCCTATGCCTATGGCTCGAATCTCTTTCCATTTACTGCTATTTCCAATCGAGGAAGAGAACTTACGAGTATTAAATATTGATTTTGATATTTTTATATTGTCCACAACTTTCTTTCTTAGAGATTTAGGTTAGGTAGGTTAGGTTGAAAAAGAGGAGCCATGTATACACATAGCCCATATCCGTTTTACCCGGATATAGACTTAAGCCAGAAAGTCGGCTTGTTGTGCGCTCTACATCCTCGTGTTCATCCGTTAATCTACTGCTTATTTAACTTAGGAGTTCGGTCTCGATAGCAAATCTCCTGAGTGCTTTCCAGCGTATCCCCCTAAGAGCCGCTAGGCCTGGTATGATTTCGTTGGATACATTTCTGACCCTTGTTCCGGCAAATGCAGGACAGTAACAAAGGTGGTGTTCTAGGGTCTCGTCATCCTCTCCACAAGCTCTGCATGTGGCCGATTCTGCCCGTCCTATACGGTATAGATGAGCCCTCAGTTCAGAGTGTCCAGTGAGGATGCCAATAATCCTACTCAGTTCCTTTCTATTTAGACTAAGGATTTCCTTAGTCTTCGAAGTGTTTGGAGAGCCCCATAGTATCTTCGTAGCCTTACCCACGTCAGTTTCCTCCCAAATTGAAGTATGTGAATTAAATGCCCACTCCGATAGTTTCAATTTGAGAGCCTGGAAAGGTATTGGGTTTTCCAAATTGACACCCTCCAGGAAAGAACCCTTCCTGGCCAGTTCATCTGCAATCTCGTTTCCCATTATACCACTGTGTCCTGGGATCCAAATGATTTCAAGTCTGCCTCTTGTAAGTGAAGTTTGCAATTTCTTCCTTACATCTGAGGACAGTCCTTGATCTAGTTTTGTCCGAGGATATCGCCCTGATAGCCGCTAGACTGTCCGAAAATATTTTCACGTCTACGGGGCTTGGGATTGCCCGTACGTCAATAGATCTTATGCATTCCGTTATCGCGACCACTTCGACCTGAAAGACAGAGTTGTGGTCCGGAATGCGTAGGTGTATGCCATTGGAACGGTCCTCATCATAGAAACCTATACCAGTCCTACCATGCAGACTAGATCCGTCTGTGTAGTAGTGTGACCCTGGAAGGTTTCGTAGAAAATTTTCGTTCAACCAGCTTTCCCTGTCAGGTATCCTTATACTGCAGGGTATGTTTGTCGACACTTCCGCGATTCTATCACAGCTAAAATCCACTGTGTTGAATTCCGGTATCTGGTCCAATATTGTTTGGTGTCTGGTCATATGGTCGGTGATGTATTCCCCTGTTACTCTTAGTCGTAACATGGCCAGAGCTGCCTCATATTTAATTCTAGTCTCGATCGGGTGTATAGATAGAATCGTCTCTAAAGCCCTCGTAGATGTAGTCCGTATTGCGCCGCTGATTCCTATGCAGCAGAGGCGTTGTATTTTTTGGAATGGTTTAATATAGTATTTCCTGTTCATTGATGTCCATGTGACTACGGATGCGTAGGTTAGAACTGGTCTAACGACGCTTGTGTAAAGCCAATGAGTCATCCTCGGGTTTAAACCCCATTTTGAACTTATAGCTCTTCTGCAAATGGCCCATATCCGATGAGCCTTCGCGACTTTGCTCTCAATATGGTCCTTCCAAGTGAGCTTTTTGTCGAGAATCACCCCAAGGTATTTCACCGTTTGTGTGATTCTAATCGTTTTGCCCTGGAAGCGGGGTTCATCGAATTCGACTATTTTCGTCTTCCTAGTAAAGAGGCATATTTCAGTCTTTTCCGGGTTCACATTTAATCCCCTTGGTTGTGCCCAATCGTATGCTATTTCGAGTGCATCCGATGCCCTCCTACATAAATTTCTAGGATCTTTCCCCCTTAACAGTATCGCTACATCGTCTGCGTAGCAGACAGGTTGGAAACCCTTATCGGTTAGAATCCTTAGAAGACTGTTTATAGTGGTCACCCAGAGAAGGGGGGATAGAATTCCCCCTTGAGGTGTCCCACAGCAAACCTTGTCTCTTATTTTAATGCCACCAACCTCGCAACTTATCCATCTATTCCCTAGCATGTGACTGATCCAGGCTTTGATATCCCGGTCGATGTCGAAACGTTCTAGGGAGTGGAGTAGCGTATTTGTTGATACATTGTTAAAAGCTCCTTCTATATCAATGAATATGGCTAGAGTAAAAATTTTTAGATCGAAAGATCTTTCTATGTGGTGAACTACTTCATCAAGTGCAGTTTCTACTGAGCGTCCCTTTAAATAAGCGTGTTGTTTGAACTTCAACAGATCATTTGGGATTTGAGATTTAACCATGTTATCGACTATTCGCTCCATGATTTTCAGTAGGAAGGATGTAAGACTTATCGGTCGATAGGCCTTAGGGTTCGCGTAGCTTTCCCTTCCCGGCTTTGGTATGAAGACCACTTTGGCCTCCTGCCATGCTCTGGGGGTATACGCGAGTTTTAGGCAAGCAGAGAATATGCCAGCCAGCCTACTGCCAATCAAGTCCCCGCTCTTTTGTAATAGAGCAGGAAAGATTTCATCTGGTCCTGCTGCCTTAAAGGGGGCAAAGCTTTGTATTGCCTTAATTACCATATTTTCGGTTATTCTATCATATCTTTCCTCTCGATATTGTTCCTCATTAGGCCCTTCATATTGTTCCCCTTCGGGTCCCGTCTGCTGTTCCACGTTGGTTCCAGTTCGTCGGGACACATTGGTACCAATTTCAGGGTCCCTATTCGGCCCATATTCTTCGGTAAGAAAGTGTGTTTCCATCAATTTCTTAGAGATTTAAATATCGATTGTAAATATGGCGTTTTGTACTTTTTCCATCTCTTGTAGGCAGCATCACGTTCAGCAATTAGTTGCTTAATTATGGTATTGAACCATGGTGGCTGATTGGCCTTGACAAGTTTAGTTTTTTCAGGCACGCAGTCATAAAATATCTTATTAATTTCATTTTGTATAAATAATACCTGGTCATTGACATTTTCCATCTCAAATATTGAACCCCAGGCAGTAGAATCAAGCCGTTGATTTAATAACGAGTAATTTATATTCCTGAAGTCACGAAATGTGTAATATATATCTTCAGTGTTCAAAGATGTTTCATAAACGATAATAGGTCATGTTTAGAAAAAAGGGGTGCAGAGATTTGGTCATAATGTAAAACATTATATTTTTGACTAACAAAGATAACATCCAGTAAGCTGTTAGTGGCATTGGGATAATGGGTTGGAATCGTTGAGTTGACCGTTAAGAGACCTAGTATTTGCATTGAACTTGAAAGATTGTTTTCAGTTAACAAATTACTATTGAAATCACCAGCTATAATAGTGTCATTATATGATAGCGAGATATTTTCGATTTTTCCCATTAGCTCGTCTATTTTAGTTGTCTTATTGGGTCTATACACAGTGTCAATAAGTAGTTTTTTTCTATCACTAGTATTCACTTCCAAAAATAAATATTCCATCTCACTTATTTCATCCGACTTAAATTTCAGAATGCAATTAATCGCTTTCCTCACGTATAGGGCAACTCCACCAGCATTTCCTATCCTATCAACACGAAACATATTAAAACCAGGTAGATTGTAAATGCTGTCAACTAAGTAATGATTGAACCACGTTTCAGACACATATATAATATCAATTCCTGATGCTATAAATAGATACCTAAATTCATCCATTTTATTGTTCAGACTTTGAGCATTGATATGAACCATTTTTAGCCAGATTTCTGTTTTGAAAGTATTCTAATCATTGAAAACATATTGTCTTTGGAACAATAGCTACGTATCATTAATGGATTTGCCAGCAACACACACAAATAACATATTAAATATTATAAAGATGTTATTAACAAAGCTTGTAAACAATAAATTGGATAAAGAGTTGTGTAGAATAAGTTTAAAAATAATATAAATATGTATATGTGTCAAGGTTCAGAAAATACACACATGAAACACACAATGTTCTGTTCAAAAGCAGCCAACACATATCTTTATTTTCATATCAATTATGTGCGTTTCTAAATTTTCTACGGTGCCCAACACAACCATGACTGTGTTCGTTTTAATATTTCGTTATTTACACGAACATTTTTGTATCACATACTTTTTGTTTCAATCACACATAAAGCACACATTTCTGAGTGTTGCTTTATTTGAAGTTCATGTTCTGGTACGTGTACTGAAAAAAACCACAGAACATGTACAATAAACAGGTTCGAGTTCAGTTATATTTTAAGTCGTGTTTAAAATATAACTGAACTCGAATCTGTTTATTGTACATGTTCTGTTTTTTCTTACTACACGAGCCACAACACGACTTAAAATATAACTGAACTCGAACCTGTTTATTGTACATGTTCTGTGTTTTTTTTCAGTACACGTACCAGAACATGAACTTCAAATAAAGCAACACTCAAAAATGTGTGCTTTATGTGTGATTGAAACAAAAAGTACGTGATAGAAAAATGTTCGTGTAAATAACGAAATATTAAAACGAACACAGTCATGGTTGTGTTGGGCACCGAAGAAAATTTAAAAGCAAACATAATTGATATGAAAATAAAAATATGTGTGTGTTGGTCTAAGTTATGTTTGTTTACATATATGTACGAGTTTTTTTATTCAGTGTGTGTTTTTTTCTGAACTCTGATATGTGTAGACTTTATTATATTAAATTTAATAGTAATACTTTTGATAAGAACACATTGATTTAAAAAAAAAAACAAAATTATATGGGAACTAGGTCAAAAAATGGACCGATCCTGACCATATTTGGAAAAAATATATACAAACCAAATTTGAGAACAATCTGTGCGATATTTTTGTTTTTTTTATAGATTTAAATAAAGATCAGGAAGCAACTCTATATGGGGCCTATGACTAGGAATTGTCCTATAGGGATTATTTTTGGACTACTGATTAACGAATATAATAAGCACATACAGAACGAATTTGACTGAGATCTATATGATAATTTGGTTCTTATGGTAATTTATGTCGATTTATTAGGGGTCACATGTATGGAGACTAGGTCTGAACATAGACCGAATTTCACCAATTTCAATAGCGTTCATCCTATGGTCAATAAAGGCTTATATACCAAATTTCAGCATAATATCTGCATACTTGCGACCTGTAGTTTGATTAAAAAGTTTACACGGGCACACAGACGAACAGACGGACAGACGGACACCCTAATAGGGTATAAATTTGATCAAAAATATATAAAAGAATTGGAAATAGATGATGATTTTAAAGGTAATATACAACGGAGTAAAGTCAGCGAAAATATAATCTAGTATTATTTAAATTTTATATTGGCTAGGGCCAGTTCAAAGAGATGGACATAAAGCATTTCGCAAAAACAAAAAATATCTTATGATGTACAAGTAAGAAATTTATAGTCGGTCTAGGCCGACTACACGATACCCTATACCATGCGTTTA
The DNA here is from genome assembly GCA_963682025.1 of Cordilura impudica. Classification (NCBI taxonomy): domain Eukaryota; kingdom Metazoa; phylum Arthropoda; class Insecta; order Diptera; family Scathophagidae; genus Cordilura; species Cordilura impudica. The sequence goes on from OY821517.1 coordinate 44,066,021, forward strand.
GAGACCCTATCTCTAAGATCCAAGTAACTAGATAAGGGAACTAATCATAAACCAAATCTGAGTGGTATCGTCATTAACTTTTTATTTTCGGATATCAAAAAGCGCATATCGGATGCTATATTTATATGGGGACTAGGTCAAAAAATGGACCGATCCTGACCATATTTGGTAAAGTCACTTATATTTTGAAAAAATAAATACAAACAAAATTTGAGAAAAATCTGTGCAATATTTTTGTTTTTTGATAGATTTAGGTGAAGATCGGGATTTAGCTTCACGTGGGGGCTATGACTAAGAATTGCCTTATATGGTTCAATTTTACGCTACTGATAAATGGATGTAAAAAACATACACAAACCCAATTTGGTCGAGATCTATACGATAATTTGGATATTATGGCAACTTAAGTCGATCTCATAAGGGTCATTTGTATGGGGACTAGGCCTGAACATGGACCGATTTTCACTAATTTCAACAGCGTTTATCTTATAACCAACGGAAGTATATGTGCTAAATTTCATCAAAATATATTCATATTTGCGACCTGCAGTTTGATAACAAAATTTACATGGACACACAGACGGACGGACATCGCTAAATCGACGCAGAAAGTGATTCTGAGACGATCGTTATAATAAAAGATGGGTCTAGGTCAAATATCGATGGTAGTTACAAACATCAGCACAAAGTCATTATACACTAACCACATAGTGGTATAAGGTATAAATAGCTAAAAATATTAAATATTTTCAACAGAATCCAACATGATGTTACAAAAATTTGGTCAAAAAAATCAAAAGTCTGCAGTAAAACTGTTTTGAACGTTGTTAGAAACTAGCAGGATAGGAAACCTGGTTTGGAAAGAAAGAAAGATCCGCATGATGTTTGTAAGACGAAGAAAATAGAAAGCGTAATGAAAAGAGCAGCAGAAGGGAATTGTGTCAAAAATTTAGAGCTCAAAAACGTATGTACTGGCGGATTTTGGGTAGTTTCCCGGTATACATTTTATGTCGCAAATGCTAAAGGAAATGTTGAGGAGGACCCTAAAGCAGACGAAATTTTCACAAAAAAAAAAAGAAACGTTCCGCGTTTGGCAAGCTATATGCAGTTGCCGCAAAAGAGGCCAGTCATCTGTTGCAACAGGCTCTATAAATACCGAAATTTATATTTAGAAGTGTTTGCCAAAAAGACTCCTTTCTTAAGAAAACACAATGCGTCAACACATTTTTGGCTCGATTTAGCACCTGCCATTACGGTAAGAAAGATCTTGAGTGTTACAAGAACAATAATTTGATTTTTGTACCAAAGTATGCATATCCTCCAGATTGTGCGGAGTTTTGGCCAGTGGACAGACATTGGGCGGTTGTGACTCCTATAAAATTCCAAATCGAAGGGTTACTGGAAAGGGTCCATAAGTTCATAAGTAGTAATTAGAACTATAAAAGTTATAGTTTTTTGTAAGCTTTAATATAATTCCAATTATTTACATGAAAAAATATAAAATCTCTGGCTTATTTAAATTTTTTTATGTTTATTAAGATTTTTTAGATCTCACTCATTAAAAGCTCACCGTTGCACAGTGGCTGAAAATCGTTTGCCATTGGCCAAAGTTCTGCAACTTTTGAACCGATCAAAATTTTTTAGTGATTTTTTTTAATAGAGAGATATTTAGTTGAACTTGAGTCAGTTTTAATTTCGTTAAAATTACTTCTTAAGGAATTCAAACTTTTCATTTTTTTTTTTTTACTTTTAACGTGAAATATGGGTTTTTAATATTTTTTGTTTATAAAAATTGTCATATTTGGATTTTAATAATAATTGTAATTGTAAGGCTTTTTTGTAATAGTGGGATTTTTTTAAATGTTTACACACAATAACATTTTTACCCCAAAAAAGTAAAATCAACTGGAAATTTTAACCTAATTCTTTGGCTACCTTATTTTGGATATATTAGCTAAAAAATGACGTTAAAACTTTACAAATCAGTGGGAAAAATTGGACTTTTGGCCAGTGAAATGAAAATTTCTGTCACAGTGCGTTGATAAAGTTTAAATTTTGTTCAATATTTATTGAGCCAGAAGTCACACTTATTTTATTGATATAGAAATGTGTGTTTAATTATAATGTTTTTCTGTATTTTACAAAACTAAAACTGTTTCTATCAAATAAATATGTTCACTTTTTATGATCATTTGCTGTCAATACCCTAAAAAGCCCACAAGCAATTGCTTTTTTTTTTAAGTAACAGCATGTTTTATTGCTGTCAATACGTTTTAAATTTTATAATTTTTATTTTCTATGATTTTTGTTGTAACTACTAACCAAATAAATAAAAAAAAAGGGTTGGCACAGGTTATTTACACATGAATTACCCCTTGTACTTAAGCTCATGGGGTTGCAAACATCACGTACACCGAGGTCTTAGCATACACAAATTGTGCGTAACTTTTGAAACTCATAATCACACACACAAGTATGTATGTATTCGTTTTCATACTACATTTGTGGTTGGAAAAAATCACATTTGTTGATATGAAACATGAATAAATATTAATAATAACAACAACAAAAAAAGAAAAAAAAAATTATCAAACAGAGCAAAGAAGATGCATTCAGCACACACAAACAACAAAAGTAGCTAAATAACGATATAAAAAAAAAAATAAATAAAAAACAGAAAAAAGTGACAGATGTTTGATAATTTATAAAATCTACACTTTGGTTTTTTTTTGTCAATTGTAATAAATTAGCTTTATTGCGAAACACACAACATCATTGAATTACAAGGAAACTGTTAACAATCGTGTTTTTTAATAATGAGCTGATGTATTAGGGCGGTGATTTTACTTTTTTTTTTTTCTTTTGATGAAAAAATAATAATAATTTGCTACATGCTGGGTTCTGCTTAAGGCCCGTTTACACGATACCATTCAGTCGTATGATTTTTCGAAATAAACATCAGATGGAATTCATCGGACTGTCATAAAGTCGCACCGACATTATTTCTGCATACTTAGACCATTTACACCATCACACTCAAGTCTTACGAAAATAACTGTTTGGAATAACAAGCAAATTTATTTTGAAATTTATATTTTATTTCCACTTTCTTTGTTTTTGTTTACCTTTTTTTTTCGTCAAATTACCAAAAAACAACTCTGGCCCGATGAAAATGGCGAGTTTCTAGACATGTTTCTAAAACCATCGCACTTCGAAAATAAAATCCTACAGACTGTCAATTTCAAAACATAAGCTTTTTACATGGTACGACTTTTTCATAATACTGGACTTTTTGGCAGGTCGTATTACAAAGTGTGATAGTGTAAACTGGTCTTTAGAAGAAGTTGTAGCCAAGAGAACATGTTGTGTTTTTCAATGAATGAAATACTTCGAAAACAAACACAAGTACAACTTCAATTGGATTAGCATGCTTCAGTTTACATATACAAACATGAAAATATTTGAAAAAATGTTGGGAGGATATCTAAAGAAAGGAAGAATGGGTTGGAAAATTGCTAAAAATTTATTTAAATTATAAAAAAAAAAAAATGTTTTATTTAACGCCCAGTTTGTACACAATAATATCAGACTCACACTGGGAACTGAATTAGTTGCCAATCGCATTACGCTTAATTTAATTGATGTTAACTTCCAATTCGGCTGCCACACTGATATAAAAATTCTGCTGTTGTATCATTTGTTTGTGAGATTGTTTTGGATTGATAAATTCGATTATTTCATAAATTGCTGAAAATTTAAAATCAAACGTTTCATATTTATGAAAAAAAACTAGATATTCTGAATATGTAGAATTTCAGAATGTTATAAAACTTTTAACTTTAGAATCTGTTAAAACTTATTTTATTTACAATTCTAACTAATTCTAACTAGCAGATTCTAGCCCTCGAAATTCGAGTGCAAATTTTAGGAAATTTTATTTTTTCATTAAATAAAGACCCTAAAGGTATGTTAATAAATTATAGCCAATTCACAAATCAACACAAAACACAAACTCATTTTTATTACAAACACATTAACAATTTTAATAAACGCACACATAGCATTGTATAATTTTATGTATGAGTTAGTAGCAACTTTAAATGCAATTTACTCAAAATAAAGGAAAAAATTAAAAAATCTGAAAATCTGCAAAACTGCTAAAAAGAAATACCTTTCAAATAATATACGTTTCGTCATAATCGGGATAAAATGGTAGAAAAAGCATCGGTCACAAAAAATCGCCTGGCCTATTAATATTATAGATTATCTCGAAAGACTTTTATTATGTGTTTTATTTAATTTATAATTATATCATTACCCAGCTAAAAGAGAACTTTAAAGAAAATGAAATAGATGTCCTTCTGGGATAAGGATATTGTGAAAATATGGATCAGAATCAGTAAATTTAACATGGGCTTGTCACAGTATTCTTTTATGGTTACTTTAAAATATATTCTACCTATTGTTTGATATTACAATCAGTGTTGCCACATTGACAGATTTATCTATTTTTGATAGATTTTTTGAGGCCAAAACAGATTTCAAGATTTGTTGATGAAAAACAGGTCTTTTAAATTTTGACAGATATTTTAAAACTTTTCCATTTTAATTCAATGTATTTATTACTTATTTTTCTTGTTAATTTTTCTCTTTAATCCAAAATAATAGTGCGATATTTAATTTGGCAACAATATAATATCGTTGTTCACTGCACTTTTATAACAATATTATTTTTTTTATATACATTGCTGTGTGCTACCTTCAAAAATCAATAATGTTAATGCATGCTGTTGTATTATTTCTTTGTTTGCTTGTTTGAAATGTCATCTTTTTTCTTGCTACTTTGCTCCCTTGTATTGATTTATGGATTTGCGCTATTAGTTTATTAATTTTAAAAAAATTGATAATTTTTTAATCAAAATAGGTAAGCAAAAGAAATTGAAAGTGTTAAATATATTTCAAAGAGTTATTTAAAAAGGTTCCTGAGAAAAAACTGCCGAAGACGAAAGTTCAGAGCCTTCACATCTTTGCAGAAAAAACAAGAAAAAGAAAATGGGATCGTACGTTAAATCGTGGGAGCAGCATGAAATGTTAAAATCGTGGTTAAAAAGAATCGAAAATAATAATGCATATTGCAAAATTTGTCACTGCTAAATTAGAGCATCTGGAGGTATTACAGATATGAAGTCACATGCAAGGACTGCAAAGCATATGGAAAGTGCAAAAGCCATTGATATACATAAAGGCAGCATTAATTTTTTTCACTAATGAAACTCTGCATAAAAATAAATTAGAAAATATTGAAATTAATTTGGCAGCTTTTTGCGCTGAGCACAACATTTTATTCTTAACAATGGACCACTTAGTTCCATTGATAAGAAATAATATTGATGATTCGGTAGTATTAAAAAAGGTTACATGCTCTAGAACAAAGGCTTCAGCAATCGTAAAAAATGTCTTGGGAGAAAGTCCCAATGAAGATCTTTGCAATCTACTTCGTACAAAATGGTTTTCGTTATGCGTCGACGAGTCGACCGACGTTTCCACAACTAAGATGCTATCCTTAGTGGTTAGACTAGAATATAATTCCAAAATAGGCGACTTAGTGAAAGTTAACGACTGCAGTGCTAAAGGAATTTATGAGGTAATTATCAAAATTTTTGTAAACAATGATATAGATTACAAAAAAAATTTAATTGGATTCGCTGTTGACGGTGCCAATGTCATGACGGGTGCTAATCACTCGGTGGCAACATTGTTAAAAAAAGATTGCCCACAACAAGTTGTTTTTAAATCTACATGTCATTCTTTTGCATTGTGTGCAAATCATGCATGTAAGTTTTTGCCAGACTACATTGTAGGTGGTGCAAGAGATATATACAACTTTATTTAAAATAGTCCAAAAAAAGTAGATATGTTTGGTGAACTCCAGACATTGCTGGACTATAAGCCTCTCAAAATGTTGCATCCTTCTCAAACGCGATGGCTCTCGCTTGAAGCCACTTTCAACCAAATTCTTAATAGAGTTGACGTTTTAAATATATTTTTCTTGCATGAAGACTTGCAAAAATTTGATTCTGTACAAAGAGTTAGCAGCTATTTACAAAACCCTTAGTTTAAACTCTATTTATTATTTTTAAAATTTATTTTAAATGATATTAACAAGCTAAATCGTTTATTTCAGAGCGAAAAGCCACAAATACATTTACTAAATAGTGAAATAAGTCAATTGTATTGCAAAATATTTGAGTACGATTATATTTGTTTTGAAAATTTCAAAAAAATTGATGTTATTGAATCAACCTATCTTAAAGATATAAAAAATATTTATTTAGATGCTGAGGTATCTTTAGCTTTAGAATCAACATATAAATTAGCTGAAGACGATGAAATGGATTTCAGAAGTCCTTGCCAAACATTTTATGTGGAGCTTTACAACAGCCTTTTAAAAAAGTTTGATTTTGACAACAGCTTTTTAAAATCTGTTGAAGTTTATGGGCCAGCAAGCATCACAATGGGAAAAGTAGCTTGAATTTCACAGTTTTGTAGTTCTTTAGTCGTTTTAGCTCAATCAAATATTCAGGAAATTGATGATGAATGCCATGAACTACGTCACTTTAATTTTGATGAGCTAAACTTATTAGAAGAAAAGATATCGAAAACTTTTGGCATGCTATATTTAGCTTGAAACGATCCGATGGATCTGAAATTTTTCCTCATTTGAAAAATTTAGTATATGCAATTTTAACGGTACCAAAGGCAACATCTAATGTTGAAAGAATATTTTCTCTAATTAACATTAATAAAACTAAAATTATAAATAAGTTAGAAATCCCAACACTGTGTGGTGTTTTAAGAACAAACAACTTCCTTAAGAAAAATAACAATGACTGAACAAACTTTGAGCCAACGAAGAATATGAAAATGAAATTTAATAAGCAAATGTACAAATATACATAAAAATCTAGCAATATAAGCACGATCTCAAATACTAATTATTTGTTTTAAAACTTTAACTAAACTTATAAATAATTATAGGCATATGAATTAAAAAACTATTTGTTGTTATTAAACTTCTTTGTATATTTAGAAATATGTTTTGTTATGTTTTTTTGTTTTAATAAAACTGAATTGAATTAAAAGATGTTTGATTCCTATTTTTTTTTTTCACAATTTCAAATAAAAGGTTTTTTCCCAAAAAACAGATTTCTTTGGAAAATTTACAGATTAAAAAAACAAGTAAGAAAATTATAGTCAGTCTAGACCGACTATACGATACCCTATAACATGCGTTTAGAGATCCTATCTGTTAGGCCAAACTATCTGGACATAGCAAATAAGCATAAACCAAATTTGAGTGAGATCTTTATAAATTTTTTTGGCTGCATATATGAAAAAGTTCATATCGGATGCTATATCTATATAGGTACTAGGCCCAAAATTGGACCGATCCTGACCATGTTTGGTAAAGCCACTTGTAGTTTGCAAAAATATATACAAACAAAATTTGAGAAGAATCAGTGCAATATTTTTGTTTTTTGATAGATTTAAATCAATATCGGGAAGCAGCTCTATATGGGGCCTATGGCTAAGAGTTGTCCAATTGGGATCATTTTTGGACTACTGATTAATGGAAGTAATAAATACACACAAACCCAATTTGACTAAGATTTAGATGATAATTTGGAGCTTATGGCAATTTATGTTGATTTCATAGGGGTCATTTGTATGGGGGCTAGGTCTGAACATGGACCGATTCTCACCAATTTCAACAGCGTTCATCCTATGGCTGATAAAAGTTCATATTCCAAATTTTATCGAAATATATTCATATTTGCGACCTGCAGTTTGATTACAAACTTTACATGGACACACAGACGGACGGCCGGACGGACGGACGGCCATAGCTAAATCGACTAAGAAAGTGATTCTGAGTCGATCGGTATAATAAAGGGTCTAGGTCAAATATTTTTGGTAGTTCAAATAGCAGCACAAAGTCATTATACCCAAACCACATAGTGGTATAGGGTATAAAAAAATGGCAACACTGATCACAATGAACTTCATCTTCTGAATTGGTAGGATCCGTCCATTTTTCGACCTAGTGCCCATATGAATATAGCACCCGATATGAACTTTTTCATATGTGCAACCAAAAAAATTAATAACAATGCCACTCAAATTTGGTTTATGCTTATTTTCTATATCGAATTAGTTGGACCGAAGAGATAGGATCTATAAGCCATGGTCTAGGACATCGTATAGTCGGTCCAGACCGACTATAATTCTCTTACTTGTTTAGAACTATTTTTATAAGTATTTATTTCGTGGTAGTTTCATTCTAAAATTTTTAAACAATTATCTTTTTATCAGTATCAATTTTTGTAAAAAAAATTTTGTTTCAATTTATTTAAATTATTAATTTTTTTTTGGATTTCTCGATTTGAATTTGTAGCTCCCGATATTAATTTCGAAAATCTCCACTTCTACTACTTTTTGTAATGATTTAAAATTTAAATTCTTTCACAACAACTTTATATTGACTTTCTTAGAAGTTGTTTAAAATTACATCCAAAGATGATCTCCCCATTAGAAGCAATGATAATGAGATTCGTTTAGAATAACTTGACTTCTCTTTGGCTGAGTATATTCATAAATAAGAATTTAAAAACGAAAAAATTAAAAGATCAGGGATCAGATCGTCGCATTCGATCAATATAATTCAATTAGTTTCCAATATAGTTATAATTTTACTCTGTCACAGTTAAAGAATTATGGCCCCTAGTTAAAAGTAATACTGAAACGATGTCTGACGTTTGTCCGTCTGCTTTAACAAATATATCATAATATAGAATTTCGATTGATTTTACTCGATGTCGAATGCGGCAATATAAAAAGATTTATTTTTTAATCTTCTAACTTAACTTTACAATTGCGTAATGAAAAATAAATACTCTGTTCTATGTACAGACAGACCCACATATTGGCCAAGCGACTCCAGGAAAATACCAGACTTATTGAATTTGATTGTTTACGGAGGCATAGCTAATAATTGTTTAGATATCTTACGCAGAGCTCCGAAATCTTCGCTCGAATTCCAGTAAAGAATGAAACTCGCTCGAATTCGCTCGCGAGTACTCCTGCGAGTGAAAAAAAAAATCGAGTATACTCTATTTTTCTATGCCACTCGAATAAGAGCGCATATGCTTTGCTCGATTTTGAGTGCGAGTAAAATACGCTCTAAATCGAGCAGATTATACTCTTGCCGAGTACTCTAGTCTTTATTTTTTTTAATAGTTTTATTTTATAAAATATATTTATGTATATGTATGAATGAATGAATGTATGTAATTATGTATGTTTGTATGTAGTTCTTTGAAGTTAATTACACAGCTACATAGCACTTGGTAAGAATTTTGCAATCATAATTAATGACAGTGGGAATTGTATCCTTTTAGGTTTTTTAATATTTTATATTTTTCAATATTTTATATTTTTAAGTAGTTCATTATTTAATTTAAAGCCAAAGAATAAAATGCTTCAAACTGCAAAATGTTCATTCGTTACATACATACCTGCAATTTATATTTTTTCACTCGATTTCACTCTTAAGAGTGAACTCTCACTCTATTTCGAAGATTTTTACTCCCACTCTTAATTTTTAAAAAGGAGTACTCGCGAGTACTCCCACATAAAATAAACGAGTGGAGAGTAAACTTTTTGTAACACTCGTACTCTTCGAGTACTCTTCTTCGCGAGTATTTTTCACTCGCGAGTAAAATCGAGTAAATCTGAGCTCTGATCTTACGGTGATTGAGCTCTATTAGTAAATTATAATGCGACTTATTTACAAGATAACGAAATGTAAAAAGTTATTACAAACAAAACTGATCTAAATTCTTTTAAATACTGGATAGAAAGATACATTAACCTTAATATACGAATTAAAGATGGACATGGGCTCGATAATGCAGTTGAAAACTTCACAAGCTTAATACATGAGGCAACACCAACAAAAGTACTGGCTATACTGGTCGAAATAAACTAATTGTATCTGCTGAAATTAGAGATTTAGTAAGAATTAAAAGAAATTTAAGAAGGACATGGAAACAAACCAGAAATCCAGCAGATAAAACTAATTCTAGTCGGGGCACAAATGAATTAAAACAACTCTCAACCGAGGCAAAAAATGGGCAATTTTGCTGCTATTTACCAAACCTATGTCCATTAAACAACAATGAACAAATTGCTCCAAAGTTTTTAAAAAGACCAACGCAAAGAAATGTAGTTGTGAACGAAGTAACTGCATTTCTTGACAGTTCTTGCCTATGAAGTAGCTCAAGAAATTTCCAAATTAAATAACAAAAACTGTCTGGGATACGATAAATAATGTGCCAATGACCTTAAAGCATTACGAAAAAAAAATTATTATTTTTAAACTCTTTCTTTTAACTCATACTCTCTGTCTGTCTGTCTGTCTGTCGTGGGGCAACCCCATTCCCCCTTATACAATTGATATGAAACTTGGCCCATAGTCTTCTTGTACGTACCGTTTTGACATTAATTTAGAACGGCAAAACAATAGACGAGATGCAAAATACTTTACACGAGATCATTTTGGGATAAGCAGAATGCAAAAATATTATTGTTGTAATTTATTTCAATGCCTTTAAAAATATGAGCTCGATTTTCTTAATCAAGTGGTCTGCGACGCATTTATTGCCTGGGAAATTTAATATAACTTGGCTGTTTTTCAACCGGTAATAGATTTAATTGTTTTATTAGAAAGATAATTTACTTTAGATTATTATTTGTTAAGTAATTTAATTGAAACGCAATTACTAATATCAAAATTATTGTGAAAAATTATTATTTTTTTTTTTGATAATTTTGGCTCAAATTTTGTGCACTAAAGTTTTAGATACAGTGTCATAATAATCCAACCCCCACGTCTTAAAATTCTAAACAATGGCTGTCACCCTAATGTATATATGAGTATAGGATATAAAAATAAAGGTTAAAAGCAAAAAACCTATTTTTACTTTTTTTTAATGGATGTTTTGATAAAAAAAAGTGTGAAGCGAGTTTTTTATTTTTTTTTTTAATTTTGAAATTTTTTTACCTTAAGTACATTCGTCGCACCTCTGCTTGTTTCTAAAAGCGTTTATTTGTTTTGTTGAACAGTCTATTTAAACAAAGTTAACTTTGAACCCAAAAAATTCATTGCAATATTTTTAATAGAAAATTGTTCATAATATCCAAAGTGAGACAACTCGTTAGTAAATGAATTCATTAAAAAGTTTCGTGTTTTCAACCAGAAAGTGGAACGCTCTATAACTTTCATATAGAAAATGTTGTACTTTTTTTTTTGTCTATTACTACTACTAAACATTAACTTCCAAAGCGACTTTTCCACGCGCTTTAATGCAAAGTGATGCCAATGACATTTGACAGTGATTTATTACCAGATAGAGACGCCAGAAAGTGAACTACAATGCATCACTTTATTACATATACACACATACACACTCACACTTAGATACGTACAAAAATATTCTCAAGCAAATAAACAACATCGAATATAACCTTATTTTCATTTACTCTCTACTAAATATAAATTCATACTATTACAACGACTACAACAAACTTAACTCTTAACTTTTTCCTACTATGCATGCATATAGTTTTTGTTAGTGTTTTTTTTTTGTTTTTTTCTGTATGTATTTTATATGCATGAAATATATCACATCACTTTACCGCACACGAAAATATTACTTACAAGAGTCATTCATTCATTTGCTCATTCTTTTACTTTTCTTTTTTTTTTTCCATACATTCATATACCAACACTAATACAAACTCTAACACGAACTTGGCTAATATAACGTTTAAAAAACATAAAATGAATTTTTTGATGGAAAAAGCAACAACAATTCAACCAGAAATACGACTAGCAAAACAACTGGTAGAAAAGCCAAACAAAGAAAAAAAAAAGTGAAATTTCGATCATTCATGAGAAAATATCACAAACATTATTTTTACAGTTTATGACATAAGAAGGGCGTCATCATGCTATTCTTAATGTTTGATGTATGTACGAGTATGTATGTATGTATGTAAGTGTTAAACTATATACATATTAGTAAGAAAGACTGAAGTAGGCGTACAATAAGGCAAAATAAATGAATTTGGAACTGGTCCAATCGTTACATATGGTTGGCAGAAAAAATAGCTAAGCTTGAAAGGTGTACAAAAATTTCAGGTGAGAAATATGTTTTGATGTGAAAAAAATTCAATCATAGAGGTGAAAAAAATATTTTTATGGCGAAGAACAACTTGAGACAAAATTTAATATGACGAACATTTTTTAAGGTGAAAATATTTTTGATGTGTGTTTGTGATGTATACGCGCAGGGGGGGTAAATTTCTATTTCACAATACAATCACAAAAACAGCGTAACATGTGAGCGTAAGACAAAATTGTTGTGACTTATGATTGTATTGGTGATATGTAATAACTTGCTTGAAAATGAAAAATAAAAAATAAATAATGAAAAATGAAAAAAGGAAAATAAAAAATTAAAAATAAAAAATGAAAAATAGAAACGAAAAATAAAAAATGAAAAATGAAAAACGAAAAATGAAAAATTAAAAATAAAAAATGAAAAATAAAAAATGAAAAATGAAAAATAAAAAATTAAAAATAAAAAATGAAAAATAAAATTAAAATATAACAAATAAAAAATTAAAAATGAAAAATGAGAAATTAAACATGAAAAATAAAAATTAAAAATGAAAAATTAGAAATAAAAAATTAAAAATAAAAAATTACAAATAAAATATAAAAAATGAAAAATAAAAAATGAAAAATGAAAAATAAAAAATTAAAAATAAAAAATAAAAAATTAAAAATAAAAAATGAAAAATAAAATTAAAATATAACAAATAAAAAATTAAAAATGAAAAATGAGAAATTAAACATGAAAAATAAAAATTAAAAATGAAAAATTAGAAATAAAAAATTAAAAATAAAAAATTACAAATAAAATATAAAAAATGAAAAATAAAAAATTAAAAATTAAAAATTAAACATTAAAAATTAAAAATTAAAAATTAAAAATTAAAAATTAAAAATTAAAAATTAAAAATTAAAAATTAAAAATTAAAAATTAAAAATTAAAAATTAAAAATTAAAAATTAAAAATTAAAAATTAAAAATTAAAAATTAAAAATTAAAAATTAAAAATTAAAAATTAAAAATTAAAAATTAAAAATTAAAAATTAAAAATTAAAAATTAAAAATTAAAAATTAAAAATTAAAAATTAAAAATTAAAAATTAAAAATTAAAAATTAAAAATTAAAAATTAAAAATTAAAAATTAAAAATTAAAAATTAAAAATTAAAAATTAAAAATTAAAAATTAAAAATTAAAAATTAAAAATTAAAAATTAAAAATTAAAAATTAAAAATTAAAAATTAAAAATTAAAAATTAAAAATTAAAAATTAAAAATTAAAAATTAAAAATTAAAAATTAAAAATTAAAAATTAAAAATTAAAAATTAAAAATTAAAAATTAAAAATTAAAAATTAAAAATTAAAAATTAAAAATTAAAAATTAAAAATTAAAAATTAAAAATTAAAAATTAAAAATTAAAAATTAAAAATTAAAAATTAAAAATTAAAAATTAAAAATTAAAAATTAAAAATTAAAAATTAAAAATTAAAAATT